>CM076575.1:1480419750-1481018143 GCA_034641835.2 Pinus albicaulis
TGATGGCAACCCACCTTGATGAAAATGATGACAACTTACTTGATGAAGTTGTGCTTGATAGAATATGTTCTTAATGAAGTAAATCTGATGTATCTACAGTGAGTACAGAAGGCAGTGAAGAAAGGAATTCAGATTGTGCTGAAAGAGTATGTCTCAAGGCATACGCGGATCTGTCTAAGTGAAGTCGCGTATGCACGCGGAAAATAACGTGCAAAGTCGCGTATGGGCTAAAGCGCTCTAAAAGTGCAAAACCAGGGGTGACCACCATGGTATTGACCCATTGTATTGGGTAATGATTCGTCTATGTGACCCCGTCCAGGAATACCATCGGAAGTAATATTGTTTTGGCTCATGGTATTGAAAAAAGGGGCCCGTGGTATTGAAGGCTCATGGTATTGTTTTGGCTCATGGTATTGAAAAAGGGGCCCGTGGTATTGAAGGCTCATGGTATTGAAAAAGGGGCTCGTGGTATTGAAAAAGGATAAATCTATATAAGGAGAAGAAATTCATTGTGCAAATCATGAGTGTGGGTGCAAGATGTCTGAGCTTGAATGAATACTTCTCTCTGAAGTAGATCTGAATGGAAAGGGTTACACTTGAATGATAAATCTGAGTGTATGATGCACCAATGATGAAGAAGGGATCTAGATCTGAAATGTGCTTGTATTTGCTAGATATGTTTATGGAATGATTAGATCCAAGAAGAGGCGAACATCTGTCTGAAGTGAAGGGTTAAATCTGTGTGAAGTATCTGTTCTGAAGAAATGCAATGACCTAAAATCTCTAAAGAACCATACGCTAGTTCGCCGAAGAGGAAGCGCGTATATACGCGGCTTCGCTGAAAGAAAAGCGCGTATGCGCAATTAAATTGGTTCTATAATATGTACAGAAGTATACGCTGGTTTATGTGAATGGAAGCGCGTATATACGCGACATCAGTGAAGTGAAAGCGCGTATGCAAACTAGGGTTTGCTGAAGTCTGTGGTAAGAAATGACTGATCTATTCTGCTGTATTGCTGCTATCTGTATTCTACTGTTCTGAGTTGTCTACATCAGTTTGGTTGTATGATTGAGCTTAAATGTATGAAGAGGGTCCAGTCTGAAAATATGATGAAACGTGGCCTGCAAGTGGTGTCCTAAAGGAAGCTTTGGATCCAGTGTGAAAATTGATGAAACGTGGTCCATAGAGGTGCTGAGGGTTGTAGCCTTCAGTCAGGGGTTTGTAGCTCCCTTCCAGGTGAGGCTGGTAAACGAGATCAGGGGGTCGTAGCTCCCTTCCAGGAGAGGCTGGTAAACGAGTCAGGGGGTTGGAGCTCCCTTCCAGGAGAGGCTGGTAAACGAGCGCAGGTGGGTGCCTGCGTGCTGGTAGAGTCTGTACCAGCACATATGTTGTAAGATGTTCTCTCTATAATAAAATATTGAAGGCTGAGCAACTGCAGCGGTGGTTTTCTCCCGACTTGGGTTTCCACCTAAAAATCCTGGTGTTCATGTGTGATGCTTTGTGTGATGGTTTATTCTGTTCTTATTGCACATGTTTACTGTTTATTGAATATCTGATGAATAAATGATGGAATGGTTTAAGTGAAGAATTAATGACATAATTAGTTCTCTGTATATACGCGAGTTTAATAAAGGGTATCCGCGTATATACGCGAGTCTTCTTCAGGAAAGTAGCGTATGGGTTTTGAAGTAAAGAAAAACAAAAAGTTTTGAATATGCTGTAAATACTGATTCACCCCCCCTCTCAGTATTTTTCCCAACAAAGAATGTGAAAGCAAAGAGGATCCTTCTAGAGGCCATCAAGGATCATTTACTCCCTCATGTTTCAAAGATGAGGTATGCATATCAGATGTGGGATTCCTTGGTCCCTTTGCACCAGAGTTCCAATGAGAATAGGAAGATGGTGTTGAGACAAAAACTACGCAACACCAAGATGACCAAGACCGACACTGTGACATCTTTCCTCAAAAGAATCTCATAGGTGAAAGATGAGTTAGATGTCATTGGATAGGTTGTTCCAGAGCAGCAGTTGGTTAGGATTGCTTTCGATGTGTTCATAAAGAAGTGGGATGGTTTTATCCACGGCTTGGTGCCTAGAGAGCACTTTCCTGGTTGGAGGAAGATGTGGGACAATTTCATCCGAGAGCAGATCAAAAGGAGTGTGAGACGTGGCAGCAAGAGTGGTGGGTGACATAAAGAGGAGAATGTTGCTCTTGCGGCTAACGGCAAGAAGGGAAAGAAGATCAAGAAGGGGCCTTCTAGTGGAACAAAGCAAGAGAAGGGGAAGCAGAAGGCTAAGGAGAAGGACATGAGCAAAGTGAAATGCTTTGCTTGTGGGAAGTGTTGAAGAATGTAACTAGGTTCGGTCTTCATTATTATTGTATTTGTAAAAAAGAATTTATTATTATTATTAAATGAATTATTAAAGCATGGGTTTCATGCTTAGGTCATATTTAGTTTAATATCCAAATTGTGGACTTCTAGGTTAGTTGTGATAGATTTAAATTGATCCAATTTTGGGCTTTTAAATCATGTAATATTAGGTTGATTAAAAGGGCTCCTCCATTAATTCATCTCCTTCAAGGGTCATCATTCTCAGTCCTCAACAAAAACTTCTTCATAAGTGTTGATTTCTAGTAGCATCGGATGTGCTCTAGCCTCAAGAATTGGCAGGGAGGCTAGGACATATGCATTATCCAAGACCCAGAAATCATTTTGGGAAATTCCACCCAGAGACAATTTAATTAAAATAATTAATTATTTTTAATGGATACCTAAGTCTAAACTTAGGAAATTAAAATAATTAAAGGGTATTAATTAAACTGGGTGTAAATCTTCTAGAAAAAGACGGAGATCGAGTCAAGATGATCAGAGCCATTGATTAGGATTTAATCTAGGTCGTTGAATGTTCAACAAGAAGATTATAAGAAGGAGCTCGATGGGCACTTGGAGAACACATCGAGTGAGGAATCAAGAGATCACATTCTCAAGAGAGCGGCGCAACAGTTGCCAGAGGAAGATAGAGAGATTTCTTGCAGTAAGGAGCAGGGATAGTGATGTAGTGACGCAGTCCCTACAAGTTGTGATGCAGAGGCAGCACAGTGACTACGTAGAGGCAACTTGGGGCTAGCAATTCAGAGGTTGGATCAACGTCGGAACGCCAATGATAGTGTGAGGTTATCACTTACTTCATCTCTCCTAGTTATATTCTCTATATCGAATAGTCAGTTTGGCATCCAAAGAATGTATTCAGAAACTACTGCATAATAATACAAACACTCAGTTGTTGCACCGGTTTTCCCGCATTGGGTTTTTCCAGGGACATTTGTCCAAAAATAACAGTGGCAATTGTGTGTTTATTTCTTTCCTACATTGTATATTTGTTTCTGCAGTATTTTGTATTTTTGTACGTTGCAGTGTGATGTATTCAGTGTTTGCCGTAGAAAACTGCAAATAAATTGTTAAGTTAAAATTAACAATTAGGTGAATATTTTCTAGTTGTTGCAATAGGATTCCAGTTGTGGGAATTTTCACAATAAGCAGCCTTCAAGTCAGCCTCAAATCATCTACAATGTAACGACCCAACTCAAATTATGGAACATAGAAATATTAGCAGGCATATGAGACCTGCATATGATAGCTACATATGCAGGGATCACGTGTACGGCACTAGTACATGCACTAAGCAATTATGAAAAGAAACTCGGTGTAGAGTTAGGAGTGAATTATTGAAGTATTGAGTAACTCCCTAACTCACCATAATATAATGAAAACTAATACTTTGTTCAAAGAAAATTAAAAGCATTGACTTATGCAAATAAATGAAGATATTTAATAAATAATAATATTTTAATAAATCTAAGATATTTATTAAATAATATTATTTTAATAAAACCAAGATATTTATTAAATAATAATATTTTAATAAATCTGAGATATTTATTAAAATATAATATTTTAAGACATTTTTCAAAGATATTTATTAAAAGATCATATTCTAATAAATATCAGGAATGGAGTTTGTGTATAAAAGGGAGAAGAGGGGTAAACTTGATGGGCGTGGGTAGTGAAGGGAAAAACTAACCCGGATGCTATTAGAGGATTTCTAGCTGCATGAGACATGAGCAGTGAGTTCGAGAGTTCTAAGAGAGTTATAGAATGCTCTCGTTTGTTATTGGAGTTTTGGGCACGGGGGCCAGAAGACTTGTCTTCTGGATCTGGGAACCGAAGAGGTTGACTTCAGATAGGCTGGGAGGAAAACGGCGGTTTGGTGACGAGAGCTGAAGCCACGGTGGATCAGGAACATCTTCAAACACGGTTCCAGGTAAGTATTAATTAGTCAATTGATATATATTCTGCTTGAAAAATCCCATTTTAAATGGTATAGTAAGAATTTTGTGAATGGTTATAAATTGTGAAAATTATGGTCCTTACCTTATGAAAATTGTGAATGATTATAAATTGTGAAAATTGAGGGCGTTACACATGGTATCGGAGCATAGTTTCAGAACCTAGGGATCTTAGGGTATTTTAATCATTTCTTTTATTTGGCGTCCAAGATTTTATTGGCATATGGGGTAGTTTAGAAGCCACTTTGAGAGATAAGGATTACCCAATTGGCCAAACACTCTCCCCACTGGGCATCTCTATAATGAATTGGCATGGAGATTTTGCTATCGGTGGCAATCTCCAGTCACTAACTTACACCTTTCTCCAAAGAATTCATCTTTCTTTTATATCTCTATGTCATGGTTACTTTACAGGTTTGGGCCACTGAGATGATCCATATAGTTTTGTCCCTTCCATTATGTACCTTGATGTATTACGGAGAATGCGGTCTTTATGCACAAACTTTCGGCCCTCTAACCACAGACTTCGATCCTTCTATCACACTCATCACCATTCATTGAGGTTGCATCTATCTATCCACTTCCAAATATACCAATTGTATCGTGTAGGTCGAATTTCATTACTGTAGTAGCTAAAGTCAAGACCAATTCCTTCACTGTACAAGGAGCCAAATATGATAATGTGAAAGCACTTGAGCAGACCGAAGTTTTCATTTTTCCAATAGGGCCGAAATATGTCACTGTAGTAGCTCAGAAGTAGCTCAATCAAGGTCACAAAGATGAGCGAATCTCATTGTTCCTTCTCAGCCTCAAAACCAGAGATAAAATATGTCCCGAATAAAATAAACCCAGTCCCAAGTCACAGAGACAACGGGCTTCCAATCCAATTAACACAGTTATTATGTGCTTGTCGAGCGCTGGACATTCATACCGATTGCAGATTCTAGAACGCAATGGCGAGGTAGCAATCCAAAATACTGTAGTCTGAACAAAGGTTTTGCTATCCGATGCTATATTTTCTTTTTTTTGCATCTTACTCATTTATAGAGTGATAAATCGAGCTAGCCCCATCTCGTCATTATATCTGTTGTCGCTTTTCGGGCTTTATAGTCGGCGGTTTCTCACTGTGTGATTGGAATATCGCCTACTTCACACAATTACAGAGGCGAGTAGGAAATACGAAGGGGCACACTCCAAACTGCACAACAGCAAACTTCTCGGCAGAATCCTTGAGCTTTGAGTATCGAACATTGAATGTGTCGAATTCAAAATTCTCCCGCCAGGGTGCGCTAGTAACCCCGTCATCTCTGAATCAATGGCAATGAAATGGGCATCACTAATAAGCACCCGATGTTCCTCCAGCGCCAAAGGGAAATTGCCTTTGTTCACATTCACCATTACCAAATGTTGCGATGTTTCCAGCTTTAGGTCCCATAGAGAAGCCGGCACTAGGCAACCTCGCTCGCTCGAGCCTCAAGACCCGACCATTCGGGCTGGAGAATGTTTCTCTTTGGCACGTTGGAAGGAGGTTGTAGTGTTAGCACAGGGGTCTGGGCTTCAAACCCCGACCCCTCCCATATTCACCAAGACAACAAACGGCCCTTCCACCAAAGCCGCAAGTTTCCTCGACTATCCAGAAGCAGGGAATGCAAATAAATTACACATAAATCACACATGGAGGGCGGAGGGCGGAGCTTGACCCCGCGACCTCCCCCTTGTTGCCGTCGTTCGATGCCAATGGACCAAAGCAAATAAAATCACCATACACAGCGCCATCTGTAGCAAGACAGAAAGTCGAAGCCAAGAAAAAGAGCCAGCCATTTTAACACTCCGGACCGTCGGATTTTCCCGTGGGCGGCATTGCATTGGTCCTGAGATTTTCTCAAAGAAATGCCAGCCGCCACGTCACAAGATAAATTGAAATGTCTGTCGGCAGGCAGTCTAATGAAATTATGGGCATTACACAAAAGTTTAACAATACAATTTCATTTATATTAATATATTATATATATTATCGTAACATTAAAATATCTTCAATAATATTTTCATGATGATTGGTTATTTTGATATAGCATGGTTAACATTATCATTATATATATATATATAAGTACTTTGGGAAAGTATAGATATTTAAAAATCTTAGATCTTGTGTAATTGGAAGTAAGGAAGAAAATACCTTGGTGGAAGGATGAATTTTGTATAAAAATAAATAAATAAATAAAATAAAATAATAATAATAATAATAATAATTGCATGTAAATTAAGTCCTTAAAGACCAAGTTTAACCGTAGATTTTAATTATCGTGTTATTAGTTAGTCTTGGTTAAATTCACTAAACCTGTGATATAATATTTAGGACAGTTTGGAAATTGAATTACTATTTTGAAATTACTAATATTATGGTATTGTTTTATACAAGGCATGCATATTAATTTATATTAATATATTATATATATTATCGTAACATTAAAATATCTTCAATAATATTTTCATGATGATTGGTTATTTTCATATAGCATGGTTAACAATATATATATATATACTTTGGGAAAGTATAGATATTTAAAATCTTAGATCTTGTGTAATTGGAAGTAAGGAAGAAAATACCTTGATGGAAGGATGAATTTTGTATAAAAAATTTTTTTTTAAAAAAATTAAAAAAAATAATAATAATAATAATAATAATAATTGCATGTAAATTAAGTCCTTAAAGACTAGGTTTAACCGTAGATTTTAATTATCGTGTTATTAGTTAGTCTTGGTTAAATTCACTAAACCTGTGATATAAGATTTAGGACAGTTTGGAAATTGAATTACTATTTTGAAATTACTAATATTATGGTATTGTTTTATACAAGGCATGCATATTTATGGGTTAATTGTAAATAGGTTAATATGGATAGAGTTGTATTCAATGGGGAAGTAGGAATAAATTATTCTTAAAAAAAAATAATAATAAGTAAAATAAAATAAAATAATTTTACGAGTAACTTGTATTTTTATGAATCATGATTCATTTTGTTCTAAGCTGTCAAGCAGTCTGAAATTACAATTTAAATATTAAACTTAAATTACAACACCTGTTGTTCCAGCATCTGAATTAACTACTATTATGCACTCATTAGAAGCCAATTCTGGAAACGTTAAGAGTCGCAACTGACCAATGCCAAAGAAGAGCGACCTCATCTTGAAGAAAGACGTTCAAAAAAGAACAAAGATTTAGACAAACACAGGATGATATTCCTAGGGAGCTACAAAAGATTAAACCCCTAGAATTTCTAGGAAAGTGAGTCAGAGAACGTACGGAAACATGGTTGAAAGGAATGACAAGGTGTTTTACGCTAAGAGAATATTTTCTACATTTAAAACAAAGATTGCTATATTTAGCTAAAGGAAAGTACTTTGATTTGGTGAGGAAACCTAGAAATCCATTACATCTCACTTCAGACAATGTCCCCTAGGAGTTGTTCAAGGAAAGATTCTGCGCTAAATGCTTTCCACCTTACTTTCAAGAGCAGCAAGTCAGAGCTTTCCATGTGTTAGGCCAAGGTAACAAAACAGTGGAGGAATACAAAATAAGGTTTATGGAACTCGTAAAATACGCTCATTTTCTGGATACTGATAAACATCAAACTGAGTGTTTTGTGTATGAGCTAAACCCTCGAATTAGGGCCATGGTTAGAATGTGGAAGCCAATATCCATAGTAAAGTCAATTGAATGTATCCATTATGCATAGGAACACCTAGGGATCAAAAGAGATGTCAGGCCGACAGAACCCCTCAGCCAGAATTTCCAGGGAAGGCTCCCCGGATATTCTTCAAGGGAAGTAGCTCCAGACCACCTTCGTATGGTAATAGGTTTACTCTGAGAGGAATAGGAGCAAGAACTCCCATGACCATTAATATTGTAGCTGTTGAATCATCAAATACTAGTCCGAGGGCAATCTCGAAGGATTGATGATAGAAGAAGAAATGGGAGAGGAAGTGACACAAGAGGAAGGAGCTCCTTGTCTAGAAATATACAATCTGACTCAAAGGGACCATCCCAAGTTAATTATTGGAGATGTGGAGAACCGCATTTTTCAGCGTAGTTGTCTGGAAGTCTCGTCAAATATAACACATAAAGCAGGAAAGGAACCATCATCAAATACTCAAGGCAATCATAGAATCCATGTTGTAGTCAACAATAATCAGGCAGCACATCAGCCCACTGTTGTGGAATCTTCAGGTTCTATCAATGGAATGAAACTTAAAATTTTAATTGATACTGGGTTACTAATAATTTTATTTAAACTTATGCATTAAATAGATGTGGGTTGGCAGCTTACAAACAAATCAATTTCAGATAGGTAGAAATGGCTTCAGGAGAACTTCAGTCCATAGGTTTAAGTGTTGAGGAATGCAAAGTTAATCTAGGGTTCTGTTTGACTAGTTTGAAAGTACTAGGATGAATGATCACAATGAGAAATAACTTAGTTTCTAACTATTTCCCGAGATCTTGTGTTGATTCTTGGATATCCCCACCTTACTTCATAATTATAACAATAATCCTAATATAACCCGATGTGTATACTCCGAGTCATCCTTAATAATTTACCCAAAGTATTCAGTGTTATGTAGTATTCAATGACAAGAAAAGTGGTTTTCAACTTTTGGAAGGAATTGAAGCTTTTAACAATGATAGAACGAAATATTATATAAAATCGATATTCGAAAGCTATGAACCCTAGGATGATACATTTTGTTAGAAGAGATGGGATATTTAACGCTAATGTATGTGTCGAAGACATATATCAAGCTCAATTCCACTTGATCCCTAATCCATTACTTTTATTTTTCATTCCATTCGACAAAAGAGTTGAGATAACTCATAAATATCAGCTGTAAATTTTTCCACAATGAAGTTTAAGATTTTGTATATCATGCAAGTAGAGTTTGAAGTACATTCAAATTAATATATTAAAATGGGCACATTAACATCCCTTTAGACTTCAAACTTTTCTTGTAAATTTTCGAACGTTGGAATGGAAACTATCCTGATTGTTTTTATGCAATTGAAACATTTCATTCTTCAAGTGACAATGAGTCCATGTATATATATCTTACTAGCTGATAACTATAACCATTGATGATATGAACTTATGCAAATATATTTTATACCCTTTTCTTATGTTAATACTTTACTTATTATCCAAGTATATGTGTAAATGGTTTAAGGAGGAGAGTGAAGGTTTAAATTAGTATTGCTGAATATTCACTAAATTGGACATTTTGAGATTCAACTATTATGTCATTGTTAAGATAGATAATTAGCCATTTACAACCGTAAGGGTATATCGATATCTAAAACAAATAAAATGGCAACATAACATTTTCATGGAAAGGAAAACAATGTGGTTTAGGAAAGAGAAATTAGGGACATTATGACACGATATAAAATGATTCATAGTGATTATTTAGGAATATATATAGATTAGTTGGCAAAGTTGCTCCAAAGAAGTTAACTCTGAAGGAAAAAAAAAGGGTAATGAAAGCATGACTAGGGTCCTTGTGACAAGACCGTTAGATGTAAAGTAAGATACAACTACATAAAAGGATAAGCTAGTTGAGATAAATTGATGGAAGAACATATGTTAAGAGGGTAATAAACCACCTTGTAAAGTAGTAAACACACTATTAGAACAAGATGATATAGTTACCAAAAGAGTGCAGCGGAAATTTTCAAAGTTTGATCTCCATTGTTACCATAATATAATCAATAGAGTACCTAGGGAGGACGAGAAAAAAACGAAATGGCAAACTTCTGACGATGATAATAAATCTTTGTTATCATAATCAACTTGGAATATTGAGATCGACAAAATAGCACCAAAGGTGAGTGAGTGGAAGTTTCACAAAGCAATATAACTAGTCAATAACATTAGATTAGAGAGTGAATCTATAATAAAATTTATCAATTATAGGATCATTTATGTGCATGGCAACATCTATAATAGTTTCTCCCTCTAATGGGAGAGTCACATTATAAATTTTTCCTTAAGTGACTAACTATATCCATGGACTATGGACATCATGGAGTATGATTAGGAAATTCTATCCCGAGATGCCTTAAAAACCCGAAATGATAAGTAGTTTATTTTGATATCCTCGTTAGTGAATTTATTTATTGAATCTTACCCAAGTTGGGAATAGTAACGACATTTCCAAGTATAATGATTTTATGCATTAAAAGAAAGAAAACCATGATGACTAGAGATGAGAAAACAAATTCAAAGTGATAATATGTTCTTTTCAAATTAAAGTAGACATGAAATATTAGGAATATCGAGTATAAGGAAGTGAAGGGATGTTTTCTATTAAAAAGAATTCTCTTAAAGATATGAGCAACATGAATGGTAAGGGTCAAAGCAACAACCTGTAAGGAGTTGTGAACCTCCTAATTTGTTAAGAATAACAAGTGACGAACTGGGAAAATGTTTAAAAATAATAATTGTACACCATTAGAAAATAAGATACATTTGGCAATGAGATGAGACCTAAGGACTAATGAGAAAACGATTAATGTGAAGAATAAGGAGAGGGTATACCAGTGATGTGTTATGTGTTTGGATTAAATTAGTCAATCTAATAGAAGTGAAACAATAGTGTAAGGAATGATGGTAAAGCTAGTAATGTCCTAGCTAAAGTTAAGACTCTAAATGGTGAAACTTGAAAATAAAAAGACTATGTCGAAACTGTAACATACTAATAATGTGACTATGCATATCTTGTAAATTGTGAATTTCTTATTGAAAAAGGAAATAATTATTTTGCCAACAATTGACATCTTGTTGAAAACATGACCCTCTTAGTAAACCAAGTATAAATGCAAAGTGAATAATGCATTTTCAAGCAATGACAAATTCCTTCTATGAAAATAAACCTCTTACTAAGGGATCTTTAGAGTAGCCAATTAACTCTTCCTCCATCGCCAGCATAACCCTAATGATTAGCCTTGCAAAACCCTACTCCTTGGCTTCTAGATTTTAGGCTGAAGATAAGCTAGAATAACATGATAAAGAAGTTAATATTATTATTATCTCTTGGGATGTAGATTATAGATCAAAGATAATTAGACTTAAAAGACAAATAAGTAATAAGAATTAAAAGATTGGTTGGATCCATATGTAGTTTTGTGCTTTAAAGCTCCTAATCAACCTGTATCAAGAAATTAGATCATGCTTCGACTAAACAGTAAGTGTTTTGCGCTCTTGTTTCAATTCATTTCGTTAATATATATATGCAAAGGTGGAGCATCTCTCCATTTAGATTTAGAGTCTCAACCTGCGACTTTTATCAGGTTAATCGGTTAAAATAGTATAGAAAATAGTGGCTACACCCTTATTTGTATATCCGTGTTCGATTATTCTATGTAACATTTATAACTGTGGTTATATTTATAAGCATTTAAAACTTACATTTGTATAATCTTACCATGTTTTGGATGGATACTTAAGACTGTCAGTTTATACTATGATATGTGAGAATATGTTAAATTGCTTAAACATTGTTGGTACATGGATACCAATATGAAGAAAGTTTTGCTTAAACATTGCTGATACTAAGATACTAATATAAATTATGAATTATGTTATGGATATGGTATCTATAAATTTACATATCAACCTAAAATGATGATGTTGAAATAAAAGAGTGAGGGCACTTGACTATTCAGGGTGAAAATGGATTTACAGACCTATTTAGAATGTGTAGAAATTGTTATATGGGTAACAATTTGTTTTGAACATATTGATACATATGTGAACAAGTGTTTTAAACCAAGTATGTTATATGAATTCAAGGATCAATATCACAGACAGCAACATATTTGGAATATGTAGAAATTGTTATATGGGTAACAATTTGTTTAGAACATATTGATGCATATATTATAATTTGTGGACAAGTGTTTTACATTGCAGATGATATCGTTACAAAACCGACCGCATGATGACAAAACTCCAAGAACAATTGGGATGCACTGAGATTCCCTGATAGGGTGTTGACCCTGGTCCTACTAGGAGGGGTGGAGGTGTTGCCCACCGTTTATCCTCCAATACCTGGAGTCATGGGAGAACTGTGCGAGTCACGCTCCCCTAGATGTGTGATGATGACTATCGGATGCCTACAAATAAATCAGGTCAACGTAATCGACACTGCTACCCTTAAGGACTATGGATGGATCAGTAAAATTGATGCCATGGCATATTCCTGTAGAGGATAGATAGGATGGGAGCGGAAGAGATTAGGAAGGATAAGATGATTCTAGAATAGCTTGGGGACACTGTTGGGGCAAAACGTAACTACTAAATTGGTAACCCAATAAATGATCAAAACATAAATGTTAAAAGTGTTCTCACACATTAAACGAAAATTCATCTATGATACACCAACCTTATATAATTATACTAATCATTGATATAATTAATGATATACGACATAAAACTTAACTTCGAGACGAAGTTTCTGAAGGGGGGGGTGTATGTAATGACCCAACTCGAATTATGGAACATAGAAATATTAGCAGGCATATGAGACCTGCATATGATAGCTACATATGTAGGTATCACGTGTACAGCACTAGTACATGCACTAAGCAATTATGAAAAAAAACTCGGTGTAGAGTAAGGAGTGAATTATTGAAGTATTGAGTAACTCCCTAACTCACCATAATATAATGAAAACTAATACTTTGTTCAAAGAAAATTAAAAGCATTGACTTATGCAAATAAATGAGGATATTTAATAAATAATAATATTTTAATAAATCTAAGATATTTATTAAATAATATTATTTTAATAAAACCAAAATATTTATTAAATAATAATATTTTAATAAATCTGAGATATTTATTAAAATATAATATTTTAAAATATTTTTCAAAGATATTTATTAAAAGATCATATTCTAATAAATATTAGGAATGGAGTTTGTGTATAAAAGGGAGAAAAGGGGTAAACTTGATGGGCATGGGTAGTGAAGGAGAAAACTGACCCGGATGTTGTCAAAGGAGTTCTAGCTGCATGAGACATGAGCAGTGAGTTCGAGAGTTCTAATAGAGTTATGGAATGCTCTCAATTGTTATTGGAGTTTTGGGCACGGGGGCCAGAAGACTTGTCTTCTGAATCTAGGGACCGGAGAGGTTGACCTCAGATAGGCTGGGAGGAAAACGGCGGTTTGGTGACGGGAGCTGAAGCCACGGCGGATCAGGAACATCTTCAAACATGGTTCCAGGTAAGTATTAATTAGTCAATTGATATATATTCTGCTTGAAAATCCCATTTTAAATGGTGTAGTAAGAATTTTGTGAATGGTTATAAATTGTGAAAATTATGGTCCTTACCTTATGACAATTGTGAATGATTATAAATTGTGAAAATTGAGGGCGTTACATACAACACTACATACACAAGTCGATTTCAATATGTCTTCATGTCGGCTCTAAACAAGACACAACTCTTCACATTGACAAGTCGACTCAATATCTATGGCAAACAACTATATATAGTTCTGCATTTCCAACTCAAAAAAATTCGGACTTCTGAAATTTTCGAATAATTGTAATACTACAATTCGGAGACTTCTCAAAAGCTCGGAAAAGACTACAGTGGTTCTATGACTCGGTGACATGGTGATATAGCTGTGACATAATACTCGATGACAGTGGCTCAGTGATGGGATACAGTATCACAGAAATGAAGGATGGGACAGTAAGATAGTGACTCAGTGAAGTAATATTATGATATGGTTCTATAATGCTACTCTTTATGGATCTCGGTGCTATTCAGTGAAGCTACCTCTGTCCTGAATATTCAGTGCTATGATGATGATTTGATACTTGATATTTGGTGCTACTTTTCTCAGTGCAATGATGTTATCTCAGATATGATGCCTCAATGATATGGTGATCACAGTGAAGTTGGACCACAAAAGGAAGAAGGATGACGTTTCAAGTGCAACTAAGGGAGATCTTGGTGCTAACGCAGTGAAGGGATGACTTAATGGAGAAAGCCATTAGTCTAAGGGTCTTGGTTGTCTCATCTTGAAAATATTGAAGGAATAATTTTGACCGGGTTTGCCCCAAAAGAGTGGGATTTTGCCCTGGCATGTGCTTCAATCTTGTGTCTTCTTCTATTTGTTTATTGCCATTACTCTTGATGATAAAAGAAAGAACAAATAATAATAACTAAACATCACAAGATAATGTCATCATAAGAGAAATAATTAACTGCCATTTCTCTAACATGGTATCAGAGCGAGGTCATGACCAAAAGTAAATTTGAAGGACTACTCTATAGTAAGCTTATTAAAAGACACTGGGAAGAAGGTCTACTCTATAGAACTAATATCTCAGTACTCAGAATTAGAGATCATTTTAAATGGTTCGATACAGTGAAGAGGGTCTCGGTAATAAAAGCTTAACAACTATACCAAAGTTCAAAGGTTTCAGAAATGTAACATGGAGAAAATCTCGACACCTCCACAGTAATTACAAAAGTAAAAATCAATTCAGAAATTACAATGATATGGATAGGTGTCATCACATAAATGAACCCACAGTACAATGACCACTGAAATTTTCGATTATACTTCAGTGACAAAGTTCAAATCTTCTTCAGACAGTCT
This sequence comes from Pinus albicaulis, assembly GCA_034641835.2. Classification (NCBI taxonomy): domain Eukaryota; kingdom Viridiplantae; phylum Streptophyta; class Pinopsida; order Pinales; family Pinaceae; genus Pinus; species Pinus albicaulis. The sequence goes on from CM076575.1 coordinate 1,480,434,766, forward strand.
CGATGCAGTCACACTCCTACAAGGATAAAGATGAGGTGCCTTCACAATTCAACAAGCTCGGATCATCCTCTGCAATTCAGATCACTATGAAGTTTGGATAATCTCAGTATACTACAACGGTGCTACCTAGGTATGATATTACAGTTTCGGGCTATGATACACTCTCAACTACAGCAATGCCCATCATGTTTAAGTCTCAACCACAGCAATGCCCTTACAAGCACATTCAGTCTACACTCTATGGAGATCTATCAAAGGTCTAAGATAAGAAATCAGCTTAAGAAAATTCAAGTAAGTATTTCAACAAGTCCAACAAGCTATCATTCAAAGGTATGTAAGTTCTGTTGAAATTTGATTACCGGAGGACAGGTGGTTCCCTAAGGCTTTGATCTTTGGCCTAGGGAAAAGTGTCCAAAACAATTTAATTTTTCTCCTAAAGTGACTTTATAAAGTTATAAAGCCAAATCTAGTTTAAAAGTGACTTTAAGTGATAAAGTTACTAAAGTCTAATTTTAAAGTGACTTTAATAAAGTTAATGTGAAATTAGAAAGGAAAAGTGACTTTGGAAATAAATGACTAAGTGGGTCTTTATTAAAGTGGGGTGAATTAAAAAATAGAAAGTGAGATTTAAATTAGCATTTAATCTCAGCCCTAGATCTAAAGCTATTTCAGCCATTGGATTTAAGGATTTCCCAAAAGTCACTTAGGGTTAGGTTAAAAGAGGAAAAGGAGAGAAAAGGTCATTCATTCTTTCATGAGCAGATTGAGAGAGGAGGAGAGAAAACAAAAGAGAAATTTCTGAGCAGTGAGAAAAAGGAGGACAACAAATAGATACTTCAGCAAAATCCGTACAGCAGGTGGTTGGCACATTTTTCGAGGGAGAGGCACAGTTTTCGAGGAAGACTGTACAGCAACTTCAGCATTAATTTTTGGGCAGATTCTGGGCACGAAAATCGAGGAGAGAGACTGCTAGTTGGTGGCACGAATTTCGAGAAATTTGTGCAGCAGCCATACAGCAACTTCAGCATAGATTTCGAGGCAAAGGAGCACGAAAATTGAGGAGGGTCTGTTGTCTATTCCGTACAGTCTGTATAGCAGTACGACCATACAGCTGGGCACAAAAATCGAGAAAGCCATTTCAGCATTTAATGTTGTCATAAATGCTGTAAATTTTCTATTTTGAGTTCTTCCTATTTTGCACGTTTTCCAAGGCGAAGTAGGTGCACGGAAATCAAGATAAGTACATTTATTAAAATGCTGGAATTTTTGTTGTAATTTCTGCCTCACTGTAAAAAGCATTTTCAGAAATAAGGAGCTTTCGAACTGGTTTTCCCCAAGAGTTGTAAGGGGTTTTTCCAGGGTCATCTTGACCAAAAATCAGCGTGTTAAAAATCTGTGTGTGGCTGATTTATTTTGTTGTCTTTTATTTCTGCATTTCCAGCATTGTGAAAATTTCCAGAATTTGTGTTTTCAGAAAATATTTATTTTTCAGCTTGTTGAATGTAAAGCTATGGGAATGGGCATTTAACTATATGGAGAAATAAGGTGAAACTGAAAACCAGGGTGGGAAACAGAATTTCTACATGGTATCAGAGCTATTTTGCTGAAAATGCAGTTTGGGACAGCAAAAAGGAAAAATTACAGCAAGCTGATTTTTCACTCAGAAATTACAGCACGCTGATTTTTCACACAGAAAATTTTATCTTTACTACAGCAGTGTTATTTTCAGCTTATTTAGGACAGCAAGCATGTCTTTGGGCTTGAGGGTGGAGGATAGGTTGAATGGGCATAGTAACTACAGTGTATGGAAGGAGAGAATGCAGAGTATCTTTGAGGAGGCAGAGGTCTGGGATGTCATGGTGCATACCGCACAGCACCCTGTTAATGTACCTACTGATGCTGTTCAGTTGACAACGTATAATAAAAAGAATAACAAGGGTAAGAGACTGATTCTAGATGGAATCAAAGACTATTGCATTCCTCATGTGAGAGGAAAGAGAAATACTCATGACATGTGAACAACATTGACCAATCTCTACCAGAGTACCAATGAGAACAGAAAAATGGTCCTAAGGGAGAAGCTGAAGACCATTAAGATGGGTAAGACTGATAGTGCAGCTGAATATCTCACAAAGATTACTAATGTGAGAGATGAGTTGGCAGCAGTTGGAGAGGTCATTCCACCCACTGAGTTGGTGCGGATTGCAGTGAATGGCCTTCTCAGTTCATGGTTGAACTTTGTAGATGGGGTTTTTGCACGTGAGACCCTTCCCTCTTGGGAGAGGTTTTGGGATGATTGCATTCAGACAGAAATCAGAAAGAACCAGCTTGGGGCAGCTAAACCAATTGAACAGGATGAGGATGTAGCACTGTTGGCAGGAGGCAAGAAAGGCAAGGGAAAGAAGCAAACTTCCACAAGCAGTGGTGGGGGCAAAGGCAAAGGTAAAGGTAAACAGGGGAACACGCAGAAGGACTATTCCAAGGTGAGGTGTTGGAATTGTCAGAATATGGGACACAATGCAGTTGTGTGTCCGGAGAAGAAGAAGAAGGGGAAGAACCAGAACATGGCAGCATCAGCAGAGGTAGACGACTTCACGGATCGCTTTGACCGAGAGTTTGGGTTCATTGCTTGTGAGTCCACTAGTGCAGGATCACTTGCCATGGAGGTTGAGAGGGAGTGTGCATTTCCCTCCACGAGCAGAGCATCTTCAGGTGTCTGGTATGTTGACAATGGGGCTTCACGTCATATGACAAGAGTCCGTGAGTACTTCTCAGAGCTTTCAGAGAGTGGCACTGATATAGAGGTAGTACTTGGAGATGACAGCGTTGTTAGAGCAGTCGGTGTGGAGACACTAACATTTGATAGGGAACCCAAACCTCCCTTGAAGGTGTCAGATGTTCTATATGTGCCAAGGATGAGGAAGAACCTCATATCCGTCTCAACTTTGGAGGACAAAGGATATGAGATATTGTTCAGGAGAGAACAGGTGCTGATATATCCCAAGGGCGCTCTAGCTGATTCAGCTAGAGTGATAGGTGTACGCCATGCAAAGGTGTACAAGTTTGCATTTCAACCCCTTTTGGCATTGAGCAGTAGTACCGGCAGCAGAGCTAGCAGTTCAGAGCTGTGTGAGATTTGGCACTGCAGGATGGGGCACATGTATCATGGAGCCTTGAGGACATTGCGGGAGATCACTACAGGTGTGCCAGATTTCAGTACTGATCACTTTGATACTTGCAGAGGATGTGCGATGCGCAAGTTTGCCAAATTCCCTTTTCCCAGCAGCGACAACAGAGCGACTGGGATACTTGATTTGATTCATACCGATGTGAGCGGTCGGATGTCTCATGTTTCCTTGAGTGGATATGAGTATTATGTTTTATTCATTGATGATCACTCCAGGAGGACCTGGATTTACTTCTTGAAGACCAAGAGTGAGGTCTTCAAGCGGTTTCAGGAGTTCAGAGCTCTTGTGGAGACTCAGACAGGTCAAAAGATCAAGTCCCTGAGGTCGGACAATGGAGGTGAGTACACCCTTGGAGAGTTTTTTTATTATTGTGCGGAGGCAGGCATTAGGAGGGAGTTCACTGTTCCTTACAACCCCCAGTAGAACGGGGTTGCGGAGAGGAAGAACAGATCCATCAGAGGGGCTGCCAAAGCCATGCTACATGATCAGGGGTTACCATTGTTTTTGTGGGCAAAGGCCTGCAACACTATTGTATATTTGCAGAACAGGAGTCCGCATCATGCCTTGGGGCATGTGACTCCGGAGGAGGCTTTTTCTGGGAAGAAATCTGATATTGGTCATCTTTGTATCTTTGAGTGTATTGCATACTCCTACGTACCCAAGGAGAAGAGGAACAAACTAGAGCCCACCGCAGAGAAGGGTGTCTTTGTGGGCTACAGTGAGACCTCGAAGGCCTTTCGGATTTATATTCCCGCACAGAGGAGAGTTGTTGTCAGGCGAGATGTGAAGTTCGAGGAGGACAAGGCTTTCAGGAGGTCACGGGAGTTACAGTATCTGGATCAGCCAGACCCTCAAGAGTAGCTGAGTCAGTCGCAGGGATCCAGTGGGCAGGGATCAAGAGGATCCGGAGGTACATCGATTACGGTGTCAGGTCCGTCTGTGAGGAGTGGCTCACAAAGTCAGAGGGGTGGTGCTTCGGGCAACATGCAGAGCAGTTCACTAGGGAGTCCACTTATGGACAGTTCACACGGTACTTCAGCATCTACAGGTTCAAGTGCAGGCAGAAGGACAGCAGACAGACAGTCAGGAGTTCAGGCTCCTGATGATGAGGAGGAGTTTCATTCTCCAGTGGGAGAAGTGTGCTCAGGGAAGAGGAAGCCCAAGTGGCTTCAGGATACCTTGAGAGAGGCCACATCTGTTGCTGGGCCTAAGAAGTCGGTCAGAGAGAGCAGACCACCTGAGAGGTTTTGTAGCTACATGGCAATGGCTGCCAACATCTTAGACTCTGAGCCTTCTAGCTATGAGGAGGCAGCTAGCCAGCAGGTCTGGAGAGAGGCCATGCAAGAGGAGTATTCTTCTATCATGAAGAATGATGTTTGGGAGGTGGTGCCGAGGCCCGAGGGCAAATCCGTGGTTACTTCCAGATGGCTTTACAAGGTAAAGCATGCTGCAGATGGCAGCATTGAGAAATTCAAAGCGAGGTTTGTGGCTAGAGGGTTCTCCTAGGTAGAGGGAGTTGATTATGAGGAGACCTTCGCTCCCGTGGCTCGATATACTTCGATCCGCTCCATTATATCGATAGCAGCAGAGATGGATTGGAAGATCCACCAGATGGATGTGAAGACCGCATTTCTCAATGGCTTCATACATGAGGAGGTGTACATTGAGCAGCCACAGGGCTTTGAGGTGCATGGGAAGGAGTCCCATGTGTGCAGACTGAAGAAGGCCCTTTATGGCCTGAAGCAAGCTCCTAGAGCTTGGTACTCCAGGATAGATACATACTTGCAGGAGATGGGTTTCACAAAGAGTGAGGCAGATCTGAACCTTTACTATATTGTGATAGGTGAGGAGCCTCTCATTCCGGTGTTGTATGTGGATGACTTAGTCATTACAGGTGCAGAGAGACTCATAGAGCACTGCAAGAGAGATCTTGCGGCAGAGTTTGAGATGAAGGACATCGGCTTGATGCATTACTTTTTGGGTTTGGAGGTGTGGCAAGAGGAGGGGCATTTCTTCCTGGGGCAGGGGAAGTATATTGTGGACATCCTTGGCAGATTCCACATGGAGGATTGTAGACCCATGTCGACACCGATGATCACCAACTGGAAGAAGCTTCACGCTTTGGATTTCGAGTTGGTGGATCCCACATTGTATAGACAGCTGATTGGTTCCTTGATGTATTTGGTCAACACCAGACCAGATATTTGTTTTGCAGTTAACACTATGAGCCAGTTCATGTGTGAGCCCAGGAGGGTTCACCGGGTTGCTGCAAAACACATTTTGCGGTACTTGCAGGGGACAATGGATTATGGTCTAGATTATAGGCAGGGTGATGGAGTGAGATTGGCAGGTTACACTGATTCTAATTGGGCAAGTTGTGCTTCTGATAAGCAGAGCACTTCAAGGTGTTGTTTTGGGTTGGGTTTGGCAGTGGTGTCATGGTTCAGCCGGAAGCAGCAGTCAGTAGCATTGAGTTCAGCAGAAGCAGAGTATATGGCAGCCAGTCTAGCTAGTTGTGAGGCCATCTACCTTCGCAAGATGTTGTTTGGCTTATTTGGTCAGTCGTTGAGACCGTCAGTGATTTACTGTGATAATCAGAGTTGCATTAAACTCACGGAGAATCCAGTATTTCATGACAAGTCAAAGCATATCGAGATCAAATATCATTTCATCAGAGACTATGTTCAGAAGGGAGATGTGAAGCTTGAGTATATTCCCACTGATAAGCAGGTTGCAGATATTCTTACCAAAGCCTTACCACGGAGAAAGCATGTCTACTTCAGAGACAAGATGGGTGTGGTGAGGAACACCTTTCTCGATAAGAGGTAGTGTTGAAATTTGGTTACCAGAGGACAGGTGGTTCCCTAAGGCTTTGATCTTTGGCCTAGGGAAAAGTGTCCAAAAGAATTTAATTTTTCTCCTAAAGTGACTTTATAAAGTTATAAAGTCAAATCTAGTTTAAAAGTGACTTTAAGTGATAAAGTTACTAAAGTCTAATTTTAAAGTGACTTTAATAAAGTCAATATGAAATTAGAAAGGAAAAGTGACTTTGGAAATAAATGACTAAGTGGGTCTTTATTAAAGTGGGGTGAATTAAAAATAGAAAGTGAGATTTAAATGAGCATTTAATCTCAGCCCTAGATCTAAAGCTATTTTAGCCATTGGATTTAGGGATTCCCCAAAATTCACTTAGGGTTAGGTTAAAGGAGGAAAAGGAGAGAAAAGGTCATTCATTCTTTCATGAGCAGATTGAGAGAGGAGGAGAGAAAGCAAAGGAGAAATTTCTGAGCAGTGAGGAGAAGGAGGGCAGCTGATAGATACTTCAGCAAAATCTGTACAGCAGCAAAGAGGCACGGTTCCCAAGGCAGAAATCCGTACAGCAAGTGGTTGGCAAATTTTTCAAGGGAGAGAGGCACAGTTTTCGAGGAAGACCGTACAACAGCTTCAACATTAATTTCTGGGCTGATTCTGGGCACGAAAATCGAGGAGAGAGACTGTTGGTTGATGGCACGAATTTTGAGAAATCTGTACAACAGCCGTACAACAGCTTCAGCATAGATTTCGAGGCAAAGGAGCACGGAAATCGAGGAGGAGGGTCTGTTGTCTATTCCGTACAGTCTGTACAACAGTACGGTCGTACAGCTAGGCACAAAAATTGAGAAACCCATTTCAACATTTAATGTTGTCATAAATGTTGTAAATTTTCTATTTTGAGTTTTTCCTGTTTTGCATGTTTTCCAAGGCGAAGTAGATGCACAAAAATCGAGATAAGTACATTTATTAAGTTGCTGAAATTTTTGCTGTAATTTCTGCCTCACTGTAAAAAGCATTTTCAAAAATAAGGAGCTTTTGAACTGGTTTTCCCCAAGAGTTGTAGGGGGTTTTTCCAGGGTCATCTTGACCAAAAATCAACGTGTTAAAAATCTGTATGTGGCTGATTTATTTTGCTGAATTTTATTTCTGCATTTACAGCATTGTGAAAATTTCCAGAATTTGTGTTTTCAGACAATATTTATTTTTCAGCTTGTTGAATGTAAGGCTATGGGAATGGACATTTAACTATATGGAGAAATAAGGTGAAACTGAAAATTGGGGTGGGAAACAGAAATTTCTACAAGTTCAAGGTACGTATGCTCATAGATCTTTCAATAAATATAATGTTGAACGACTAATATAATTCTTGTTGGTATCTATTCTAGGCAATGGAAGTATACTCTCTAGATAACATACTAGAACACCAATTCTCTCCCTCTAGAGCTTACAAGTAACCTAGATAAATAGCCTACTGTCAATTAAAAGACCAATTTAAAATTGCATTTCATTATCCATAATTGCATAGGAAATCTATCTAAAGGAATCAAACAATGCTCTCGGTATCACTTGATTTTGCTTGAAAGTATGCATTATAGGTATAGGAGACCATAACTCACAATTCTAGGAATCAATCTGTTGAAGAATCATGGAGAAAGCTTCGAGAATCAAATGAGAAGGCCACACAAGTCAAAAGGTTTGCCAAAGAATCAAAGGTATGTATTAAAATATATAGTCTTATTACTCTCTTTGAAATATCTATTTCATATGTTACTAACTGTTGATATGTCTAGCACTACTAAATCCTAAAAGGATTCTTGTTTGGGATGGTTCATCACCTAATGAATCTACCCACCTTATACAACTCTAATTGCTTATATAAATAGAACGTTGAGGAGGTTCTCTGGAAAACCCTAACCTAAGGGTATGTTGATAATGTGTGAAACTTTAAACCTATTTAAGGCTATTTATGAAGAAATTGCTATTCTAATTGATGTTTTGATAATGTCGAGCTTGGGATTTTGATATGATCATGGAAACTCTAAAACTTGTTGGAGTTAATATGATGTTGTTTGAAATCTCGAACCTTAAAGTCTGATATTATAAGGGTGTGCTTTGATAATGGACTGAAACCCTAGGTTTTGGTTAGGTCTATAGGCAAAATCCATGTTATGGAAAGTCCCAAGAATGAAACCCTAGGTATATGTTCTCTTGATTGAATCCCTAGCATAGTCTAGGACAATGTGTGTCTAATGTATAAATGTTGACTAACATATGATGTGTTTATAATGGTTATCTCCTAGATATGTGTGTTGACCTATGTTCTAATGGTCCTAAGAATCTAGGGTTTGGAAACAAGCCTTAATCAAAGTTTGAAAGATCTAGGATGATGACTGAAAAGTGTAGGGTTTATTACTAAATCCTAGTAATGATTAAATTCTCTAGTATGTATGTTGATTTGAATCTATATAATGTGTGTTGAGAATTTATAGATGAGAAATCTAGGGTTTACATCGAATCCTAGTGAAATTTACTTATGATGTGTTTATTGAATTCTAGGATCTACATTAAACCCTAGTTACTGGCTCTTCATGATATGTTTTGGTAATTGACTTGAAATCTAGAGTCTGCAACTAACTCTTGTGAAAGTTGATCATGATAATGTTTGAGTTGTGATTAATATTGATTGATTTTTTGTATGAAATCTAGGATGTGTATGAATCCTTAGTGAAAAGTCTAACATGTGAATTTTAAAGGGTGTTAGATATCTTGAAAATCTATATTGGTTCTAGGGTCCGCTATATGTTGTAGCAAGGTATGTTGTACCTTTGAGAAAACATTGAAACCCTAGCTAGAATGAAAGATATTATGAAGCAGTCTAGGGTTTATGATGAAAGTCCCTAGCAAAATGTTAAAGAGTATATATCTCTTGTTTGGATATCTAATATAAAGATGAAAATGCTTCTGTGATTCTGATATGGCTAACTTTATGCTTATATAGTTTTGGTTGTACTTGTTGTCCAAAGTTGTGCAGGTACATCATAAAGATGAGAAGATGATAAGTATGATGAAAAGGATGGAAGCCATGAAAGATTCTCCAACACCTAAAGAAGAAGTTAAATCTTCCTACATTAAGAGGGAGCCTGGATAAAATAAGAAATGGTTATGGTTCTCTACTTCGTGTGTCATGCAATAGAACGGGACAAACAGTCGTAAGTCTTAGTGAAAACCATGAGTAAGAATCATAGTCATGGTTGGAGAATATATAATGAAAAGATATGTTGCCACATGTAAAGTAGGAAGAGGAATCTTCTCCTGAAAGATTCTATTGATAGTCCTACTAGAATTAGTTGAAGGGCAACATCAAAACCCCGAAGTTTGTTTTGATTATATATTTGACATTATTAATGATTGGGGTTTGTGTTCGCACAGGTGAATCTCTCGAAGGACTTGATAGCATGTTGGTTACTAATAAATTTGAATAGGAGAGATTGGAAGTCCTTGATTTGTTGGATCAAGGTGTATTGAGGCTTTTTGAGTGAAGCATTGCCTGTAAAGACATCAGGCCGACACTTTGTGTTGATGTCTAGTTGGGAGGGTGGCATCGGGTGGATGTGCACCTAGTTCCCTGGGTTGATGGTTAGTAAGTAAGCATGATGGTACCTATAAAGGTTGAAAGCTTTAGTCCATCTTAGTCCCACTCGGATGGATTGCCCTGGTGAGGAATCTAGTCCATGGCATTGCACTGCCTAAATTGTAGAGGGACCAAATGGATAGATTGCCCTGGTCAGGAATCAAGTCCATGGCATTACGGTGCCTAAACTTCTTCATAAATAAAGTGAGATCTTCCAAGTACTTCTTTTATATATGAATAACTCCCTAGTTAAGAGGGAGTGTTGAAGAATGTAACTCGGTTCGGTCTTCATTATTATTGCATTTATCAAAAAGAATTTATTATTATTATTAAATGAATTATTAGAGCATGGGCTTCATGCTTGGGTCATATTTAGTTTAATGTCCCAATTTTGGACTTCTAGGTTAGTCATTATAGATTTAAATTGATCCAATTTTGAGCTTTTAAATCATGTAATATTAGGTTGATTAAAAGGGCTCCTCCATTAAGTCATCTCCTTCAAGGGTCATAATCCTTGGTTCTCAACAAAAACTTCTTCATAAGCAGCCAAGTCGGCCTCAAATCATCTACAAGACTACATACTCAAGTTGATTTCAATATGTCTTGATGTCGGCTCAAAACAAGACACAACTCTTCACATTGACAAGTCCGCTCAATATCTATGACAAACAACTATATATAGTTCCGCATTTCCAACTCAGAAAACTTCGGACTTCTGAAATTTTCGGATCACTGTAATACTATAGTTCGGACACTTCTCAGAAGCTCGAAAAAGACTACAATGGTTTTATGGCTCGGTGACATGGTGATATAGTTGTGACATAATACTCGGTGATAGTAGCTCAATCATGGGATACAGTATTACAGAAAAGAAGGATCAAATAGTAAGACAGTGACTTATGAAGTAATATTATGACATGATTCTATAATGCTACTCTCTATGGATCTCAATGCTATTCAGTGAAGCCATTTCTGTCCTGAATATTGAGTGCTATGATGATGATTTGATACTTGATACTTGGTGCTACATTTCTCAATGCAATGATGTTATCTCAGATACGATGCCTCAGTGATATGGTGATCATAGTGAAGTTGGACCTCAGAAGGAAGAAGGATGACGTTTCAAGTGAAAGCAAGGGAGATCTCGGAGCAAGGAGGTCTTGGTGCTAAAGCAATGAAGGGATGACTTAATGGAGAAAGCCTATACTCCAAGGGTCTTGGTTGTCTCATCTTGAAACTATTGAAGGAAGAATTTTGACTGAGTTTTCCCAAGAGTGGGGTTTTGCGCTGGAATGTGCCTACATCTTGTGTCTTCTTCTATTTGTTTATTGGCATTACTCTTGATGATAAAAGAAAGAAAAAATAATAATAACTAAACATCACAAGATAATGTCATCATAAGAGAAATAATTGACTACCATTTCTCTAACAGGAAGATGGATCACTATGTTGTTCAGTGTCCCAACAAGAAGGGTAAGAAGAAATAGGGAGTTGCAGCTTCAGCAGATGTGGATGATTTTGCGGCTATGTTTGATTCAGAGTGTGCTTTGGTGGTGAGTTTAGCCACTCATGTCACATCTTCCCTTGCATGGTTCATAGACAGTGGAGCATCCTGCCATATGACCAGAGTTAGAGAGCACTTCACGAGCCTTTTGGAGGATGACATTAACTTGGAGGTTGTGCTTGGCGACAACTCCAAAGTCAAGGCAGCAGGTATGGGGGCAGTTTCATTTTAGAGGGAGTCATCACCTCCTCTGAAAGTGGCAGATGTTCTTTCTGTTCTAGGGTTGAAGAAGAGTTTAATATCAATTTCCAGCCTGGAGGATAGGGGGTATGAGGTATTGTTCTGGAAGGGACAAGTGTTGATATATCCCAGAGGATCCAATATTGAGTCTGCTCGTGTGATTGAAGCTAGCAGTGGGAGACTATACAAACTCATGTTTCAGCCTATTCGAGCTATGGTAGCGCAAACCAGTAGCAGTTAGTTATGTGAGTTGTGGCACGGGAGGAGACAAAAGAGGAAAAGGGAGGCTCATTCTTCAGTTCACATTTCAGAGAGCATGAGGAGAAAAGGAGAGAAAAACTCCAAGAATAAATTGCAGCAAGAGGGCAGGAATTCCAAGGAGGAGAGCTGAGCTAGGTTATGATTTTCGAGGAGGGAAAACAGCAGCACAGAACTCAAGGGCAGCAGCATGATTTTAGAGGCACCTGGGCATGAATTTTGAGGGCTGTTCCAGCGCTATCCTGGCCCAAAATTCGAGGCAGAGTTTTTGGGTTTGCTGCTACAGGCAGCACAAATTTCAAGGAGTCTCCTGGCACGAGAATCGAGGTACAGCAGTCACCTTCAGTGCAAAAATCAAGGCAGTTTTTGGCACAAATTTCGAGGAGTTGAGCTGTAAGAAAGTGCAGAAAATTCTGGGCAAGAGAATTTGTGAAAATCTGAAAAAATCAATGGGCACAAATTTCTAGATTTGCATTTAATGCTTCAGCTGCTAAGGGAGATAAGCATTGTGTTTATTTTATGTACTTGGACTAAATTTCTCAAGCAATAAAATCTTCTTTTGAAGACCGGTTTTCCCCAAGAAGTTACGGAGTTTTTCCAGGGTTAACTTGACCAAAAACAAGTGTCTCACATGCTTGAATGTTTGCCTAAATTTTATGTTAATTTTCAGCTGATAGGAAAAGTGAAAAATAGTAGAAGTACTCGTCTTATGTTTGCAATTAAGGCATTCTGAAAATTATATCAGCATGACAAAACATGTGGGTTGGGCCTAAACAACACATGCAAACTTGTAAACTGGGTTAAGGGTGCAGATCATAATATTTCTACAATGAATGAATGAATGATATTTTAATGTCCACGAGACTAAAAATAGTCTATGGGACCACCAACTTCCTTGTTTTTTGCCTTCTGCAATTCAATCCTTTTCTTACTCAAATTGATGATGAGCTGACCCAACCTTATAACAGTTCCATCAATGAAAAAACAATGCCACGGAATTGATGCTAACATACTACAGTAACTGTCCCTGATGTCTCTGAAAGCGTCACATTCCAAAATGAAATGTTTTTCTGATTCCACTGCCCCAGAAGTGCAAAAAGTGCATACCCTTACTTCCCAAGCTTCTTTAGGTCTCTTCCACCGTCCCGTTTCACACTGAAGTTGATGTGAGTTAGTTCTTAATTGAGCTATAAGAACCTTTTCTCTCCACGGAATGCTAGCTCCAATGTATTCTTTCTGTTGGAGATCACAAGTGGGGTTGAATTCCTGAACATAATACTTCTTCTTTCTACCCAACTCTTTTCCCCGTATACCCTTACGGAACTTCTCCAGCACAAAATTCTTTAATTCCTTGCTATTTGTGGGACATGCATTCAAGTAAATATTCCATTTTTGCATCCATTTGTTGTTTTGTCTCATCCATGATTTCTTTCTTTCACTCATACCTTCATTGAAGATAACTTTTGGGCATCTACCTTCTCCCATTTGCTCCATTCTCTTTAGGTACCTTATAAGACGCACCATGGAAATTGCTTCGATGGGCGCTGCCCCTGTTTCACTCAACATTATCTCATAGGGAACCGAACTTTTTATTTTGAACTTGCTCGTGATCAAGCGTTTTTGAATTTTTTCAATTTGTTTCCATTTTGAAACAGAGATGTTGCTAGCCCACAATTCACACCCATATAATATCACTGGACAAACTAGGAGTCCAAAAAGTACTTTGATCATGTTCCAATCCCATAACTCTGCCTCTCTACATCTATTTTGAAGTGCATATAATGCTTTCCACCCTCCTAAAATTCTTTTCTTTCTGCAATCCTCCCAATTAAGCTTGTTGTTGAAATCGATCCCAAGGTATTTGTATTCATTTACTTCTTCAAGAATGTTGTCTTGAAAGAAGAACGTATGCTGGCTTTGCTTCCTTTTATTAGAGAAAATCATTATCTTGGTCTTACTGGTATTGACTTGCATCCCCACTGCTTTACAAAAATGCTCAAGGGCATATAGGTGCATCTGCAATCCATGGGCCGATTTAGCAACCAGCACAAGATCATCGGCATATAGAAGAAGCTTTATCACAAACTCCCCCAATCGAACACCCTCCCCACCTTGAAAATTTAACCACTCTTCCAGTTTGTCAATATATAAACCAAAAAGGGTAGGTGATAAAGGGCAACCTTGCTTGACTCCGATGTCACTTCTGAAACTTTCTGAAATGCCTGCTGAAGTTCTAATCTTGACTTTTACCTCTTCATAAAGCCTATGGACAGTAGCTCTATATTGTAAAGGAATTTCAAGTTCTTCCATTCTACGCCACAACTTATCTCTAGGGACCATGTCAAATGCCTTTTTGAAGTCAACAAAGCAGCAAAATACTTCTTCTTTGCTCCCCCAAACCTTTTCAACAATGTGTCTTAGCGTGATACCATGATCTACTGTAGAATGCTTCGGCCTAAAACCTGCTTGCCCTTTTGCCCTCTTTTCTTTTACTTCTGCCCACTTACTGATTCTATTTTCTACCATGCCACTGAAAAGCTTTGCAAACAGAGGATTGATCATAATGGTTCTATAGTTGGAAGGATTATTAATGTCTCCGCTTTTAAAAAGGGGAATTGCTAGACTAGTTGTCCAATCCCTTGGGAACCCTTGTTGAATGACATTGTTGAATATTTCCATGATGTGGGGTGCCAAAATGTTCATTCCCCACTTTAGATATTCTGCTTGAAGTTCAACCAAGTCTCTTGCCTTCCCTGCTTTCAACTTTTTAATTCCTGCCTCCACCTCCTGTACTGTGAAAAGCTTTGTAGATGTGTTGATCCTGGGAGGAGGCTCAACCTCTACTTCTCTTTCATAGAGTTTCCTTGCATAGTCAAACCACTGATTGGCTGTAACATGATTTTCAATTTGCTTCTTCCTTGGTTGAAGTGCCTGCCAAAAAAGTTTTGGGTTATTCTTGCCTAGATATATCAGCTCTTCCCGCCTTGTTTGCATGAACTCATATTTTTTCTTTTTTTAAATCTGCTTATATAACTTTACATTCATCTTCCCCTCTCCTTCCTTTTTCAAGGTTCTCCTTGCCATTTTGCATTTGTCATCGAACCATGCATTCACAGGAAAACAATTTGATTCTAATTTCCTATTTTTTGATCTTTTGCACTTCTCAAGTGCACCCTGGATTATATTTGTTAACTCATGGCTGTTGAGGCTTTGGGGACCAATTTTCTCCTTCTGAATTGATCTCCTCAACATTGTTTTGAAGATAGTGCAATTTTCTTGAGTTAGAAGAATTTTGCCCCCTTGATGCCAGTTGTTGAGAACATTGGGTTTTCCTCCTATTCTGTCTTTCTTCTAACCAAGATAACCTTATATAAATTGGGTTATGATCTGATTTTAAATCCCAAATATGCTCTCCAATATTAACTTCAGCTATTCTTTCTATTAGGCTTTCTAACCCAATAACATAGTCAACTACACTTGCCCCATTGTATGTGTTGCAAGTGAAGTTTCCAAACTTTTTCCATCTCTTTAGACCATTGCAGATAATTAAGTTGAAAGCACCACACAACGTAAGCAACTCCTCTCCAAACTGATTACTAAATTTGTCATCTTCTGAACATCTCACCCATCGAGAATTCTCCTCTTCAATGAGCCAGATAGGATTGTGATCCTCTTTGCAGCAAAGAAACTAGCTTGTTAATTTGTTGTTCTAGCATTGAAATCTCCCACTAAAAGAACTTCTCCCTGTTGAGAATATACGGCAATATCTTGCTTTAAAGCTGCATACGGATCTTTGTTGTCCAATCCCTTATTTTTGTAAGTTTCTGATACTTGAGGCGCAAAATAACATGCTGCAATTCTTATGTTGTTCTCATTCTCTGTTATGTTGAACCATAAATATTGCTAATTTGTATCTTCTTTCACTAACTGAATGTGACGACCTTCTTTTTCTTTCACTACAACTAGTATTCCTCCGTACCCTTTGCTATTTTCTACTGCCTTGTTCCAAACTGTTAACTTCAAATAGCCATCAAACATAGGAGTTTTGCAACCATCATGTTCATGAGTTTCTGTGAGACAAATTATGTCTCTACCTTCTGCAATAGGCCCTATCCTAGGTCCCCTCCTCTGAGGGTAACCTCTACAGTTCCAACAAACTAGACTTAGGTAGACCTGGGTAGGATTTGGTTGCTACACGGTTTGGCACACAAGACTCGAATTTGAGTCTTCGCCCCTTTTCATCCATGTTGATCCTGTTGTTTTCCTCCCTATTATAGACTTACCTGTTTTTTGTTCATTGTCAACTCGCTGCCCTGTTTTGCCATGAGGCCCAAACACTGCAATAACCGCTCTACCACTGTACAACCATGCTCTTTTCCCTTTGTTTCTTGCTGATCTAACTTTCTCCACTTCTTCTCTTCTCTCTTCTTGTTGCTTGCTAGTTAAATCTTCATCTAGGAAGAAGTGTGAGCCCTTCAAGAGTTTCTTTTGCTTAAGAGATGATGTTTCTCTTGCACACTTGCCATGATGACTTTTATAGGTCGAGGTCTTTCCTCACATATCTTTCCCACCCTCCTTGCTTGACAAATTTGACCTCTCCACTGTAATTTCTCTCTCAAAAAGTCCCTTGTCAAATTGAGAGTGCTTTCATTCTTTCCATAGTCTCTTATTCCCCTAATAATATAGTTTGTTTCTCTCTCTTTTCTTTCTTTATGTTCTCTTTCATGTGCTCTACAAGAGCTTACATATTCTTTTTCCTCTATCCTGTGACCATTGGTGTCCTCAACCCTAGTTTTGATTTCTTTTGGAATGTATGTCTTCTTGTTCTCTTCTGTCTTCTTTTCGGAAATGACTGTATGCTAACCCATTTGTGTGTCTACCTGAGTTGTTTTAGAGATTATCACATCTTTGTTTGTTGCCATTGTGTCATTCCTGCTTTGCCATGCTGCCTTCATGTTTTCCCATTCTCGTTTTCCTGCCTCTACAATATCTTGTAACATTGTTACCTGCTCTTTCAGAATTCTATTACTTTCCATTAAACATTGATTTGCAAGTGTGATCTTTGAATGTTTGCAGTCTTTTTCCTGTTCGTTGACTTCTAAAATTTCCAGCCTTGCCCTATCTTTCATCAATTCTTGGGCATAGAGATCTGATGACCAAGTAAGAGGTGTAGTTGTGGGACTGTACATGATTGACTCTTCTTTATTTTTTGTGCTCTTCATTTTTTTCTTTTTCTAAGTCTGTTTTCTTCTTCTTTTTTCCCATTTAAAGCGGGCAAGTCTGCGTTTTAAAATACCTCGATATTGTTTTGCATTTACCCAAATCCATTTTCCTATTTTGTCAGCAGAAGCAATTTTGACTTGGCCCAAATGATTTGTTTCCACAAAATTTGAGATTTCCTTGCCATTTTTAACATTTACTATTGATTGGTTTTCCATTTTAGGATTTGAGATTTCACTCTTCTTCTTCCTCATGGCTGTTCACTGTGCCTTCGTGCTCCTGCCTTCGTGCCTTCTCTGTTCACAGTGCCTTCGTGCCTTCGTTGATGCTGTTCCTGAATGAGCAAACCCTGTTCCTGTTCTTGTTCCTGTGCCTTCGCTGCTCCTGTGCCTTCGCTGCTCAAAAATACAGGGACACCCACAAGAGAGAATTCACTATTTCCTCTTAACCAAGATGTGTTTGCCTCTTAAACAAGATGCGTTTGCAGACTCGCAACACCCTTGCGAATTGCAATGCCAAAATATCGCAAGCTCCAAAAACTAGTCAATGCTCAAATGGCGTGATTTATCCCTCTTTCGGAGTTTCAGCCATGAAATTTCAAATACTTCACGCAAAACGAGTTACTGTCCAAAGTTCTGAACAGATAAAGAAATCAGAAACCGAGACCCGTTTTGTCGGACACCTTGTTGAATCTACATGTATCAAGTAGACAAAGGTTGTTGGCAACATGTCATGGAAAGATTCCTTCAATCTTCCAAAGAAAGATCCATTGGCAGGTTGCATTGTTGGGTGACCATAAATAATTGGTTTTTTCAGTTTTCATAGGCCTTTAGAATACCCTCAGAGGCTGTGGAAATTTTTGAATCTTTACACTTTATGCAGAAATTATTACTGTTAATCTGGTTATGCTCCTCCTACTTAGATAAGTTATTAATTGAATAAAATTCAAGTTAAAATCGAAGAAAAACACATAATAGATCTCCACCAATTCAGATCTAAAACAAGTCCATGCACACATAGACAAAGTGACAATTATTTCTACACAAATAATCCCCAGAAAAACCCAATGCAAGAAAACCGATCTTTTGCCTGCTGGACGGTTTTATTATTAAGAATTTTTTGAATACAACAAGCATGGGTTCTAGATCTGGAAAACCGGACAGAAAAATAATAGATCTACAGCTCACTGGCTGATCTAAGGCCAAAATTATGACTGATCCACACCCTCAAACGGGATTTACAAAACTCAGCCAAAATTAGGGCCTAGAAACCCCAGCGCTGCCCCTGAAGCCTTTGCGTCAGCCTCTGAAGCCCCTCTGACCCTCAACGTTGCTCCGGAAAGGGCTGCGTTACCCCAGACTGGGTGATGCAGTGCTTACGCTGCCCCTTAGGGTCTCTGCGTAACCCCTGAGGGCTTCCTGCAGAAAATCACGTTGTCCTTGAAGGACTAAGCAAAACCTACGTAGCAAAGTTGCTGCCCTTCCTGCTGCTGCTCTCCTGCTTCTCTGCGCTGTCTCTCTGAGCTAATCTCTACCTCTTGTTGATTCTAGACCCTGGGATAAGATCATCCCCATGGCCTAAATTCCACTCTCTGCAGTTGAAACACTTCTGAGAATTCATAGCAAACCCGCCCTAGGATCTCAACTTAGCTTCAGTGCTCTGCCTCTATGTGTCTTCACAAATGACCCCAAGCCTTTCCTTTATACTTTTCTTGTTGGAAAACCAATGGCCATGATCAGATCTTGAATCAATGGCTAAGATTAAAAGAAAGCTTCATCCGTGTGACTTAAGACAATCTCATCACATGTTTAATTAAATTCACTTTAATTATTTAAGTTCCCTAAGTTTTAACTTAGAAAATACATTAAAATAATTAATTAATTTAATATCTCCTAAACCAAATGAAATTTCCCAAATCAATTTATGGGTCTTGTAGATCAAGTGTACTCTAGTCCCTCCACAACATTTGAGAGCTAGAGCACAACTGATGCTACCCCAAATACACAAAATCTCAACAAAGGCTACACTTTGTAATTTCTCTGGAAACTAAGGTGTAAGTGTACCTTGACAATGAAGTTAGCTTTGTTTCTTCCGTCATAAGGTTTTGGCAAGAAGAGTTACATCTTCATTTCAGGGTTACATATCTTCTTTTGACTAGAGACACCAAAAATGCTAAAATTCTTCGGGTAATCAGTTCTTGGCTCAGTTTTAGTAATGTTGAGGAAGATGGTTTGTTTTTGTTTTTTTTTTGTAAATATTTTCATATTTTTCTTTTTGGACATATAGTATTAGGTGTAAGAAAACCAGTCATTAAATGTTAAACATAAACCTTACCCCTAATAGATCGACAGCAGTACTTATTTACATCTTGGTCCTAGTCAGTGCAATGTTAAGTGACATAAACCATATAACATTTTTTTATTAACCATGAACAATACTGAAAACACTACATCTAAATTGAAAGTAAATCAAATCATGAGACTCACTACTACCTGCTTTTGCTTCTGAAATCAGACCCTGTCGGCTTTCTCGACCCAAATCGATGAATTCATCATAAGTGTACACAGGCACTTCACCAGAAATACTTAAGTCCATCATTGATTTCTCACCCCACAAAAGAATAACAAATTTTAAGGTTGCAGATGAGTTGAACTTTGCCACAAGCTTATTGAATAGAGCTGGATTGTCAACAACAAGTGCAACACTATATAGGATAAAGTTAGTGAGGATTTAAAACTGAACAGAAGTCATATTAAAACTTTATAGAAATAAACTGCAATGGCGACATTTCGTTTTAAAATGCTATCAAAAATATTACATATTTTTTAAAATACTGAAATTAAAAGAGCAGACCAGTAAATAAGACATAGGGGCATAGAAAACAATTTACCAAGTTTTTATTCTGTTTGAGAACATATCAGATCAGTACAGACATGTGGAGGTATACTGTAATATATATATATATATATATATAAGCCATACATTTATTTAATATATTATTGAAATTAAAAGAGCAGACCAGTTAATAAAAGATAAGGGCATAGAAAACAATTTACCAACTTTTCATTCTGTTTGAGAACATATGAGATCAGCAGAGACATGCAGAGGTACACTGTAATAAACATTACTATATATAACTATAAATATAAATAAATAGTAAAATATAATGACAAGACACATTATAATGAAGAGACACCTTGATGAAAAGACATGTTTCTTAGTGACATCACCCATCCAAGTATTTATATGGGACCTGTTGACATTCATGTTCCCAGTGTTTCGACATTTTCCATGACCACCTTTGATTCTTGATCTTTCATCTTTTCATTTGAGCCAGCAACGCCACAAAATTTTCTGGCGTCGTTGTCGGGGATAGAGTTTTTTTGTCCTTGGTTTTCACGACATCTTCTCATCATATCATGTAATATTCCTAATGGAAATAAACAATGCTAAACAAAGCAAACACAGCAAGGACACATGAAATTTACACGCAAGTCGGACACTGAAATAAACCAAAAACTGCGTTGTTGAGCCATTTTATTTATAAATAAGAGGGTACAATACGGTGTTGGAAAGAGTGCCCCTAGGCTTGCACGAGGCAAGCTAGCAAAGTCCAAGTGAAATATATGAAACCCCTCTCTGATCTGCTACTGCTCTCCGTTGAATACTGCCCAGAAATACGTTGTTGGCTGCAATGAATTGTTGCTACAGCCTCCTCTAATGCTCAGAAAATTCCGGAAAATTAACCTCTGGCTCTCCACCAATAACCCACAAAAACCCACGAAAGAATTGGTCAAATGTTGCCCTCAGAATTTCGGCCCAATTCTCCTCTATCTCCTCTAATTGCTGGCTGAGTTGGGATCCCTGTTTGGCCCCTCAAATCTGCCCTGAAAATTTTGCCAAATTAATCTCGGCCTCTCCTCAATAAACCCAGAAAGGGTTTGTCCTAGTCTTGACGCTCCAAAACTGACACCAAATGCTTGGCCCTCCTCCACAAGCAGCAGATGTAACCTATAACAAATGTTGTGTTTGCTGCTGCACCAAAATGCTAGAAAATCCCCCACAACACTTCCCCGGACTCCACCTCAAGTTTCAGCCCCCAACTCCCTTCACTCCTCAACCTCCAAGCATGGCTCTTCCAAGGACTGCGCAGTCACTGCGTTGCTACAACTGGAACTTCCCCAAACTCGCAACCTTTGTTGCTAATATGAACTGGAATAGGTGAGACTCCCTCCTTGGGCTGGCACTCGAAGTCCATTGAAGCAAGGGTTGGGATTTCCGCTTGGAAACACCCGTGTGTTAAACAGCACTTGCAGACTTGGCTTCAGCTCAAGCATGCTTATCTAAGACAATTTATCAAATGATCATGAATGACCCAAATGAGTGCCTCTTGCTCTTTTTATCAAAGAGCCTCCAAAATGCCCATGTGGGCCCAGCTCGACTTTCCCCCACCAAGTTCGCTCCAATGAGAGCATATTCCTCATGTGGGCCATAATTTTCCATGGGGTGGCCCCCACGCTCCACTAGAGTCGCAATATTTCCATTCCTTCCTAATGTTTGGGCCCCCACTTCACCCCAAAATTTATGTGGGGACTCTGAACCCACATGTCCTAAGTGCAAACATGAAATAAGTCAAAATTGGGCAAGATTGATATTTCCCTTAGCAATATTGCTAAGTGGTAATATCACAGTCCTCCCCGCCAAAATGTTCTTTTTCCTCAAGCAACTGCCGAACAAGCGCTCTCTCTAGTTGTTGCTCCCAATTGTCACTGCAAAAACGCGCTAGGGTCTCAGATGCACCACTGAATCGTCCCTGACCTCTGCATTGTCCTGACATGAAAGAATCCCTCAATACCAGGATCCCAAGCCATCATATCCCACCTAAACCTCCCCTCGCTCCACTCACTATCCTGTCTGGTATAAATACCAGAAGTCCCCCATGCCATCAATGACTCACTAAAGCCTAAAGGAAGATATGAGTGACCTCCCCATGCGTACATTGTATCCATCTCTCCTGGAACCTGATGGTGAAATACTAATAGAGGCGAGACACGTCCTGCGCAGACATCTCCATGATGCCAAAGCCTACCCATCCAAATCTAACTCTGAACCTATGCAGCAACAGAGAAAGCTTGCCTCGCCATCCGATGAAGGCCTCTATGTACCCCCATGTCCCAACCCAAGAGTGAACTAGATCACTCTCTATTATGACCCTGACCATCACGAGACAGAGTGATCTATCAATCAACAAAATCCCTACATCCCATAGTCAAACATGCTACAACATAGCTCTGTCAACTACAGGAATCCATTTGTGCCTCATCTCTAGTCCTTGCATGTGATCAAGATATAGGCTCCATATATCATGGGATAATCTGACACATGCTAATCTGGCCTGTGCATGCCACTGTGAGGTACTGATGATCGCTGGAAGCCACATGTGACAAATAGCTACCCCTTGAATGCAACCAATAGTTGGGTATCTAATACTCACAATCGACTTAGGGGATGTGGATCCCTCTTGTTCCTGCCAACCATATCCATTGGGTCTGCCATCCGCCCTCTCGATAATGTGCCAATACAAGGTCTGGAGCCCGGACACATACTAGGAAACTACCTCAGTCGTACCCGGTATCCTCTGCTCATCCATCGTCTCGACATGCCCTGAGAAAAGAGTGACACATGTCTCCCTCATGACGAGCTCCCCATGCGTAGGCTCAGTGAAACAATATGCCACCCCTGCAGATGATCACCTCATCCCCCAACCTGTGGTTGTCAACTAGCACACTGACCCAATGCCACTGCTGAGAAGTCTCTCCCCTAGTGCGCCGAGTGTCATCCAAATATCTCGGGTGAGCTCCTCGTCCCCCGCTGCTCATGCCTAGAGGGCCAAAGGACAACAACCAAATCGACTGTGCCTGTAAGTGATGTAGAAGAGGGTCAGGCATCTGAGTACATGTTATCGCTTGCCGCCTACACCTACCTACAATTAGCGAGAAAAGACTTTAACCCCACAAGGTGTGGTTGGTGGCAAGGAACTCAGAGAAGAGGTTGTCACACTAATCCCGACTCCCTCCGTTTAAGCTATCTCCTAGGTTAGCTGTGGGGGGTAGTCCCTAAAGAAAAACTAAGTTAAAGATGTGAGTTTTCTAGGAGAGTTGTTTGAGTTAAATAGATTACTTCTTCAGATTTATACGCAAAAACGTGATATGAGAAATAACCATCAATACATAAGATAAGCATGAAACATATGAGAAACCAGTGTCTTCGGAGTATTGATCTTAAAATGAAATTGTATTTGCTTAAATGAAGTGAACTGCTTTCAAATGGAAAGCAAAAGTAATACTGAAAAATGAAACAAAAAAATGTTAGCACAAGATATTGTAAATGCTTTCAAGAAAAATAGATTTATGAATCAAAGCATGAGAAGTTATCTTGCTCAAAAGGAAACAATTAGTGATCTACTTACGAGAATGCAAATGAGATGATAGAAAAAAAACTCAATTGTTAGACCAAGATAACAACATGCAATTAAGTTTGCAACCCAAAATAAGAGTACTTGAAAGGAAATGAGACTCATAAACCATCCATGAACATGATGATCATTAAACATGAAATGGAGTTTGCTAAAGTAGACAATGTTCCAAGTACAAGAAAATTAAACTAAACTTGTTGCAAAAGAGATTACAATACTTGCATGAAAGGAAATGCTTCTTGAAAATAGGAAATGATGTAACATATGAGACTCTAAACCATCAAGAAACCAAAAATTAGATCTTGCAAGTAAGGTAAATTTGATGAAAAATGCTATTGATTTATTTTATTAATTAGTTCTAAAGCAAAGTTACAATTGAATTATAATCCTCAGACCTCACCCTCGCCCAAAGATATGGATCTGAGGGTCCCTAAAATGTCTATTCAACCAACTTATGTTGGAGGTAAAGTTTTAGTAGTTGCTTGGGACATGTAAGTGAATTAACCAAACATGAAAATTAACTTTAACTAGAAATGTACTTGCTTGACATGAAATAGAATGTTTATGGAGAAATCTTGCCCAAATACTTGATGCATGTAAGATGTAATTAAAGGTGAAACATAAGTAGACTTCGAACAAGATTCATGAAAAATTAGATTCAAGTTAAAAGTGCATGCATGCCAAAGTTTGAACTTGTGATGAAAGTGAAAAAACTTGAAACTTGTAGCAAATTAAATAAAATTGCATGCAAAATGAGTGTAATGCATGTAGTGTTAATTTCTCAATTAGATGTTATGCATGCAAAATGAAATAAACCAACAAAATCACAACACCAATCCTCTCCAAAAGACGGAGAGATAGGGATACCAATGAGTAAAACCCATGCTCCCAAACCCAAGAATTTTATTAGTTGTGTGTTACAATGAGGTTAGAGCCTCTTGGAGGGTTTCCCAAAGAATCGATGAGAGAATACAATGTGAAATTTTGAAACAAGAAGGAAATCCCTTCAATTATGGGAGCCTCAAAAGAGATGAAGGAGTTCTACAATTAGAGAATACAAGGTGTACGACCTAGCCTTCTTCCACAAGCTCTCCTAATCCCCACGGCCTCCTTGAAATGCAACTTGAAGCTTGAGAGGACCTACAAACAAAATGTTAGGGTTGCAAAACTAAAACCAAAGTTATTGTGAAAAGAGAGCATGTAAGTATGTGAATATGCTACAAAATAATATACAAAGGCTAAATCAAGTGATGGGAAAATATCCCCATCGCTTGTCTAGCTTATGAGAAGCTCTTAAATAGCTACATAATGAAATGAAAGCACGATGTGAAAGATGTAAATGAATTTTTTAATATTTTGGTTCATGCATAGACTATGTGAAGGAGAACCCTGCAAGAACAATTACTTTCAAAAAAATTAGATCTATGAAATTCAAATAACGATGAAAGCTCCTTGTAAACAATGCCAAGAATGGGTTGGTCTCTTGAAGACTTCCCCTCACGCTTGCTAGTTGATTCAACAATGATCCTCTATAAAACTGTTGGAATCACGATTGCCGTTAGACCAAAACCCGCAGGCATTAGTCTCCGCTACAATCGCCAAAGTTAGGATCCACGAGTGGCGGTTAGTGCATGTCACGAAACACACGGGGAGCGTTCAAACCAATGTCCAACAATCTCCCCCTCAACGCGAGCCGAGTGAGTTTCGAACTCGAGACCTGTCGCTCTGATACCACTTGTTGGAATCACGATTGTCGTTAGACCAAAACCCGCAGGCATTAGTCTCCACTACAATCGCCAGAGTTAGGATCCACGAGAGGCGGTTAGTCCATGTCGCGAAACACACTGGGAGCGTTGAAACCAATGTCCAACAAAACTTCCAACAAACATTAGCTCATATAGATTAAATCAATAAACAATGGCAAGATAACTCTAGAATTTGTATGAAAATAGATAGAGTTGTCTAACCTAGAGCATATCAAATAACCAATTGCAAATGTAAGATAGCTATACATCTACAATTCAACAAAAGCATATAAGCAAAATGAAATATAAATCAAAGGCACAGGTAGAGATATACCATCAATGATCCAAGCAATGCTCCAATAGAATAACAATCATGAATGAACCCCAAAGTCTTTTTATTCATATGAAGAACACAAGTACATAGAAGCAGAGCTTCCCCAAGCACAATAGCTCATTGCAAAGGATACAATATGAGAGCCCATGGCTCCACTATATAAAAATTTGGGAGCAAATCCCAATGAAGAACCAAATTCCAAGTGGTGAGAGGGAGGAGATCACAAAGAAAATTCGAATTTGATAAGTTGAGCTCCATTGCCAAGTGTAAAAATCGGGTTCTGGCAAGTGGATATCATTTTCTTCTTCCCTTATGTGCCAAATTCAAATTTTATGATGGAAAGACAAGTGTATATGGGTGGTAACTCATGTGGGGACAATTTCCCACAAAAATATCCACCAAATATTCTCCCAAATACTCTCAAATATGCATTAACTTCGCAAATTCGAATTTCCAAGTAAGCAGCTCTCATTTAATGCCAGAAATTCGATTTTATTTGAGCACATGTCCTTTTCTTGATTTTAGGAGTCCATATCACCTTGGGACTTCACTTTAACTCCTCCATAATTTTCCACCTCATTTCCACTATCAAAATATCAAACACCTAGAGGAGTCGTGCTTGACACACAAGCAAGATCCTCCTCTAGTCTGGATGCCAGCACCGTCATGTCATGTTCCCTCTGTGTTTCTACGTGATCTAGGGGACTGCGTGAGTACTTCTGATTGCGTGAACCCTTCCGAGTGTTGGATCTTTGGTCCATAAGAGATCCTCCCTTTCTGTCTTTAGCCTTTTGCTCTGATACCCTGTGAAATTTTCAAGTCTGAAATTATTACTGCAGTGATTGATTTATTTCACCTACTTATTAGATAAGTTATTTACAAATACTTCAATAAATTTTGGAAATAAACACAGCGGCAGTACTTCACTCTAATCAAAAGCAGAAGAACAAAAATAACACATGTAGCACAATAGAAACAACCATATGAACACAGTTATTTTTGGACAATTGTCCCTAGAAAAACCCAATGTGAGAAAACCGGTGCAGCAAATGAGGGTTTGTATTTATCTTCAGTAATGAAAAAGATCTTTTACAAAAGTCTTGGTGAGCAAAGTAAATTAAAATACACTTGGAATGAATTTTCCGGACACTCTGGAAGATTTCTTGACTCTTGGGGTGACCTTCTACACCCTCTGCATCATCCTGCGTCGCTGCTCTGTGCAGTCCCTCCCTAGACTGCGTAACTCTACGTGGAGGGGTTGGTGTTGGTGCCCAACACTCCCTTCTCTTCACCCTTTTGCCTCTGTCTCCGTTAGCTGACTTCTCCCTCCTCCTTCTGCCTTTGCAATCCTGCCTCTACAAACTCACACACTGAAATCGAATTCTCTTACTTCAGAATCGATTTCCTTCGAGTACTGAGAATGTCCCTGGCTTGATCTCCAAATGACCCTCAAGCCTCTTCTTATAATCCTCTCGCTGATGAATCAACAACCAAGATTATATCTTTAATCAATGGCTCAGATTAAAAGATGACTTGATCTTCGTTTTCTAGAAGATTCACACTTTGCTTTATTAATACCCTTTAATTATTGAATTTCCCTAAGTTTAGACTTAAGGGTCTACATTAAAATAAATAATTATTTTAATAAAGCAAGATCCAAGTGGAATTTCCAAAAACGATTTTTGGGTTCTCTGGATAACTGTTGTCCAAGCCTCTCCACCAATTTTGAGACTTGGAACACTTCCCGATGCTATAAAATCAACATCTCGTAGCTCATATGTGATCCAAGAGTTGGGCTACTCAAGGATCCCGCCACCACTCTGTAGCTGCTCTACAGATCAATATCGCCCCACTTTTGTGGTTCGTGAGCGCTCATGGCTACGTCATCGTCGAAGCCATATTCTACTATAGCTGCCTTAGAACTAGAAGCTTCCTTATCCTTCTTCTTCTAAGGACAATTGTTGGCGAAATGTCCAAGTTCGCTGCACTGGAAACATTTGATCTTTGACAGATCACGCTTCCTTTTCCATTGTTACCTCTTTGATGCCAGGGCTGCATCTTCCTCTTCCTCTTTCCTCACTTTGCCTGCTCTGGTGCTATACTACCTCTTGGTGATTCGGCAGATCTCCTCTTGTCGGAGGATAGCCCACATATTGTCCCAGTTAGGAAGATCCATTTTGCCCAAAAGACTTTGGACAAATGTTTCCCAGTCCTCTGTGACAGCATTTAGAGTGGTCCTCACCATGACATCATCATCCACCTTCACTCCCATGCCAGTCAGTTGATCCTGGATCGACTGCAGTCTGGATAGGAAAGGATCGATTTCCTCTCCCTTAGACATCATGAATAACCTCAGTTGATTCTCCAAAAGCATCTTTCTCTAGATGGACCTCCCTTGATACAATGTGGTTAGGGCTTCCCACATCTCATGAGTTGTCGTCTTCTCGGCTATGTGTGGTACCACATGATCTTTAACCCTATCCATAATGAAGCGCTTGGCATGTGCCGCTGCTTCATTGTGCTTCTCCAAGAGATCCGCATCGGTTGGTGTAGCCAAGACTTTCTCTGCATGCTCCCGTATACCGTAGGCCTCCAAGACTACCAGGACTCTGGCCTTCCAGATAGCAAAGTTGGACAAGTCATCCAACCTATCCTAATCAAGCAGTCTGTGTGGCGTCATCTGCATAGAAATTTGTTGGAACGGATCCTCCTCTCTATACTAGAGACTCAGATCTAGGGTCCTTGGCGAGAAGGGTACCCTCTGTTCACTCTGACAATTGACTTCCTCCCCTAGAAGTGTGCCAAAAACACAACAAATCAGCTCCCTTCGATCACCCTACGATTGATCTTAAGATTTCTTTGGCAGGAAATCTACTAAGAAGTTGTTCTCCTCCCACTCTTTGTCAACTTAGCTTAGGCCAAATTCTACACCAGCAAAATCTTCACCCCACTAGCAACTGTTGAAGGTCTGCAGCTCGGCTTCCGGTTCATGGCACTCTGCACAACAATCAAATTCTGGATTGCGTCACCCTGGTTGGCCTCTGCGTGAGCAGACTGGCTCCGCACATCCTCTACACAGCAACTGCGCAGCGCAGGCTGCTCCTGTGTCCCTCTGGAAGGCACTGCGCTGCCTCTGCATCACCCAGTTAGGACCAATGTTGTGAACATCGCGATCGGGATTAAATCGGCAAGGCGAAAAATTGGAAAAAAACGTAAAAATCGGGAAAAAATCGACACATACAAAAATATTCATTTTTTTCAATTTTTTTAATATCTAAAGGATCCACAACATAAAATAAATGCATTGACACATAAATATGAAAAAAAACCCTAATATATAAGATATGTAATATCATGTCTAGTGCTACATCACACATAACAGTGAATCATGCCCTAAATACTAAGTCTCTGAGTCCCAACTCAGCCTCAAAATATCAACAAAAAATATAATAATGTATCTCATATCATGAGCTATAATGTCATATACAAAGGAATCCACCAAATAACCTATACTATTGATTTCCTCTGCCCCTCTTGCGAGAAAATGTAACAGCTTTCCCTCTAGATGAAGAAGTTGGGCGGAGCTAGCAATGGACTTGTTAATCGCTTGCCGCCTACACCTACCTACAGTTAGTGGGAAAAGCCTTCAACCCCACAGGTGTGGTTGGTGGCAAGGAACTCAGAGAAGGGGCTGTCACCTATTCCCAACTCTCTCCGTTTAAGCTATCTCCTAGGTTAGCTAAGGGGGGTGGTCCCTAAAGGAAAACTAAGTTAAAGATGTGAGATTTCTAGGAGAATTGATTAGAAGGAATTACTTATCAAAGAGGACTTGATTTCCAATATGTAAACAAGCATATAAGTATATGAGCAATATTCAATGACATGTTCAAAATATAGACCAGTGCTTTAAAGTAGATAACAAATGCTTGCTCAACAATAAAAATCAAGATATAATGACAATAATCCCACAAAGGAAGTGTTAGACCAAGATCACAATATGCAATTAAATTTGCAACACAAAATAATGGTATTTGGAAATTTGCTTCTACATACAATTTCAGTGCATGTTGGCTTAAACGGAGAGAGTTGGGAATAGGTGACAGCCCCTTCTCTGAGTTCCTTGCCACCAACCACACCTGTGGGGTTGAAGGCTTTTCCCACTAACTGTAGGTAGGTGTAGGCGGCAAGCGATAACAGGACTCTATTGTGCTCTAGAACCTGAAGCACCAGGAGCTAAAGGAGGTAGACTACGTCCTCTACCAGTATAAGGGGTCGGTGGTGTCACCTCCTCCTCCTGCTCCTGTTGTTGCTCCTCCTCCTCCTCCTCCTCCTCCACTACCTCCTGCTCTATCCAATCAGGGGTTGACTCCATGATAGGCCTCTCAGCCTCAACCCTCCATGCAACAGTGGTGTCAATCGCATCTAAAGAGATGGCCTCCATATCAGGTGTCCTCTCAAGTTGTCTCACCCACAATCTAAAATTGTAGTAGACGTAAACCATGTCATTGAGGTGTTGGGACTCCAACCTGTACAAGGATCACAAATTAATAAATTATATAATATATATTACAAATAATAAATTAATAATTATAAAAAACATTATTTAATGAATTCAAAAAATCAGTTGGAATATTTTAAGTTTTTAACCTGTTGTGCTTTTTAGTGTGTATTTTTTCAAATACACTCCAGTTGCGCTCGCATCCTGAAGAGCTATATGTTTGGCTGGGTATTCTAATGGCAAGCTTTTGGATTTTTGGTATTCTGCCACCGTAGCTCCTCCACCATGCATCTACAAGTTACAATAAATAAGATAGACTTATAAATTTACAAACATAAGAAAAATTTTAAAATAATGAAAATTCGAAAATTGAAAGTTGAAGTTATGAAGTTATGAACTTGAAGAGACAATGAATTTTGAAACAAACTAAATCTTACCTGGCATTTTAGTAGTTCTATCCTGGATAGCCATGTCAAAGCTCAATGTGCCACCTGCCATTCTGTATACCTCCATTTCTTTGGAGATATCTGCATGTTCTGATGGAGATGGCACCATCTTCTGAACACAAGTGAAAAAGCCATCCATGACCTCAACATCAAATAAAAAACCACATGAGTAAACAAATTCGGGGTTCAGGAAGATCCCTGCAACATGAATGGGACGATGGAGTGTGTTGTTCCATCGCTCATCAATCACTTCCCATACAAGAAGTTGTTTCTGAAACCCCTCATCACCCTTATCTTCATAGTAGCTGTGAATGGCTTATTTGGCCCTATCCATGGCCTCATACAAGTAGCCCATTGCGGACTTCTCTCCATCAACTAATCTAAGAACCTTTACCAAAGGTTTAGTAATGCTGCACACCTCTTGCACTCCCGCCCAGAAGCTTTCCTGATATGAAACCAACCTGCAGATGGCCTCTCTCTCTAGTTTGCGGCTGTATGTCAAAGCACATCACTCCTCTGAAAGAAACATTCTCTTCAAATCCCACATAGAATTCAGGAGGGATTGAAGAGATATCAAACTGGTGGCAAGCCGTGTAATAGCAGGGCACACCAACTCCTTGTTGGTGAATGTTCTCATCAAATGAAGCACAGATGCATGATTATATATAAATTTTGTAATGCTCTTTAATGATTCAACAATATCTTTGACAAAAATAATTTTTCTTATGTCCTCCAACATCAAATCAATACAGTGTGCAGCACAAGGTGTCCAAAATATGCTAGGATGCCTCTCCATAGGCATCTTGCCAGCAGCAACATAATTTGTAGCGTTGTCCATTATGATTTGGACAACATTTAGTGGACCCACCTCGAGAATGAACACATCCAATAAACCACATAATAATCGTGCATCTTTGACATGCGCAGATGCATCAACAGATTTCATAAACATTGTCCCCTTGGGACAGCTGACCAAGAAGTTAATAAGGGTTCTACCCTTTTGATTAGTCCAATCATCTGACATCACAGTGCATCCTGTGACTTCCCATGATGCACTTAACTCCTCCAATCTCTTGGTGTAGTCAACCTTTTCATTTTGAAGAATGCGCCCTCTATAGTCATCATATGAAGAGGCTTTGTAATGCGCCAACAACAGTGATAGCATCAAACGCAGTCTGGTAAAATGGATTGTTCCTGGCAACACTGAAAGGAATATCACTCCAAAGAAAAAGTTTGCCTAACAACTTGCCAGCTTCTTCCTTCTCCCTTTTTTTAATAAGTGAGGAGATAGATGGTTGTGCACCGAGTGTGGCTCTAGGAACAAAATATGATGAGGCAATTTGGTTGTAGAAGATGCTGATGGTGAAGAACCACTACCACTCTCACGGTCACCTCCACACCCTGCTATTTGACTCCTCGGAGCTTCCTTGCTAAGTTTAGTTGTTTATGTTCCTTC
This sequence comes from Pinus albicaulis, assembly GCA_034641835.2. Lineage (NCBI taxonomy): Eukaryota > Viridiplantae > Streptophyta > Pinopsida > Pinales > Pinaceae > Pinus > Pinus albicaulis. The sequence goes on from CM076575.1 coordinate 1,480,466,575, forward strand.
CAATGATTTGAGAGCTCTTTGGATTATTTCTAGATTGGTATTTGTGCAAGGCCCTACTTCATGTTCAAGAATTTGTGCAAGGTGGTATTTCAATCTGTATAGCGCCCCCTGTCATGTGGTGTCCACATAACTTGCAACTCAAATTTAATCTGTCAAACCCTTGATCAGGTTCACCAAATTCCCACATAGGGTCCAATTTCCTTGGCATGTTTGTAAATTTGTTGAACTCTTGAGTTTTACTGTAAGATGAAGTGTTAACCTTGAAATTTGAACCTATGGCATAAGAAAAATTGCAAGTTAAAAAATAAAATAGAAAAATTACAATTTTACATACAACATTTTGATTTTTTCACAAAAAAACCATCAACTCAATGCAACAATAATGGGAAAAAATACAAATTGAAACCCAAGCAAAAATAATGGAAAGAAACTAGGAGCACAAGAAGAAATAAAATAAATAAATCTAACAACTAATTTTTTGCATTTTTGACCAAAATAAACCCTCTCCACTCAATAAAACAAAAAACAAAATAAAACACAACCAAATGCAAACAAAAATGATGGAAAATACATGGGTGATAGAAACCCATGGAAGAACAAGGAAAAACCAAAAAAAGGGTCAAATTTGATGCCCATACCTAGAAAAAACGTTTTGATGAAGAAACTTGGTCCAAACATGAATTTTGTTGGCTTGTGTTGCTAGATTCCTTCACTTTTCTCCTCTCTTGCCCTTGTAGATGACTTCTCCTCCTTAGCTCTCTTTCTTGCCCTCTGTCTGCAAAAATGACAAAAAAAAATCGATTTTTGAACTTATTGGGTCGTTGTTTGACAGGCCCAAGATTTTTACCGATTGGATTGCAATTTTTTCGAAAAAATCGTAATTTTTTAAAAATAAAAAAAATCGCTCAAAAAATCACTGATTTTATCGTTTGACCGAAAAAATCATGATTTTTTCAAAAAATCACAATTTAATCGCGATGTTCGCTTCACTAGTTAGAACTGCGTCAACCCCTATGTGGCTCTAGTTGCTTCTGCGTCCTTCGGGTGCTGTCCCTTTCTAGTTTCTCTGTTCCTGTTGTTGCTTTCTCAAATTTTTTCAACCGTCTTGCTAGAGATCCAGCTTGATTTGCAATCGCTCTGATACCATGTGAAAAATTATGAATCTAAATTACAGAAACCCTACTGTTAAATTCTTGATTTACTTCTCCTACTTACATAAGTTATTAATATGAAAACTTCATCATTAACATCGAAGAAAATACATTAACAGCCTATACATGCAGATCTAAATTGAAAAACATGCTCAATGACAAAGTGACACATAAGGATTTTCTAGACAAATATCCCCGGAAAAACCCAATGCGGGGAAACCAGTGCTGCTAGCTTCTTAAGGGTTTTTATTATTATGCAGATTCTAAGTACAACAAATATGGGCACCAAACTGGTTAACCGGACAGAGAAATATAAACGGCAGCAATACCTCTATCCCGGAGAGAGAAAATTGGGACTGATTCACACCCTCAAATGGGATTTACTGAACTCAACCCTTTTCCGGCCTCTGGAACCCCAACGCTGCTCTGAAGCCCTCTGTGTTAACCTGCCTAGCCTGCGTCAACCTTTGCGCTGCTCAAGAAGGGCCTGCGTCACCCTAGACTGGGGTTACATTGCCCCTGCGCTACCCTAGTTGGGCCTACGTCAACCCTCCTAGCCTCCCGCTGCCTCTACACTACCCCTGCACTGCCCTACTTGGGCCTATGTCAACCCTCCTAGCCTCCTGCTGCCTCTGCGTTGCCCTTGCTACGATCTTGGTTGCTCTACATAGCTACTGCGTAGTTGTTGCCTCTGTGTTGCTCTAGATTTCTCCTCTACCCTAGTTGTACTCTTAATCTGGGACTAGACCATCCCCCTCGACAATACTGCCCCTCGTTGTAGTTGAAACACTTCTAAAATTCTTAGCAAAATACACCCTAGAATCTCAACTTAACTTCAGTGCTCTGCCAGTGTGTGTGTTCTCCAACTGACCCCAAGCCCTCTTCTTATACTTTTCTTGTTGAAACATCAACGGTCGTGATCTAATCTTGAATCGACGGCTAAGATTAAAAGTTGTTTGATCCACGTCACTTAAGTCATTCTCATCACATATTTAATTTAATTAACTTTAATCTTTTAATTTTCCTAAGTTAGACTTGGAGTTTTTAATTAAAAATATTAATTAATTAAATATCTCTTAAACCTGATGGAATTTTTTAAAACGCTTTCTAGATCTTGGAGATCTTATGTACTCTAGTCCCTCCATAAAGTTTGGGAGTTAGAGCACATCAGATGCTACCCCAAAATCTCAACATCAATATTATAATAAAGGATAGGAATTAGGCAATGCTAAGCCTTATAGACCCCCCTTCCAAATGATGGATTAAGTTTAACTTCAACAGAGACTCCAAATGCAATCTAGGCCTATAAGGAATGTGGAAATTTTTGAATTTTTACACTTTATGCAAAAATTATTTACTGCTAATCTGGTTATGCTCCTCCTACTTAGACAAGTTATTAACTGAATAAATTCAAGTTAAAATCGAAGCAAAACACATAACAGATCTCCACCAATCCAGATCTAGAACAAGTTCATGCACACATAGACAAAGTGACACAGTTATTTCTGGACAAATAGTCCCCAGAAAAACCCAATGCGGGAAAATCGGTCTTCTGGTTGCTGGAGGGTTTTATTATTAAGAATTTTTTGAATACAACAAGCCTGGGTTCTAGATCTGGAAAACCTGAAAGAGAATATAATAGATCTACAACTCACTGGCTGATCTAGAGCCAAAATAATGATTGATCCACACCCTCAAACGGGATTTACAGAACTCAGCCAAAATTAGGGCCTAGAAACCCCAGCGCTGCCCCTGAAACCTCTGCTCAGCCTCTGAAGCCCCTTTGAACCTCAGCGCTCCTCCGGAAAGGGTTGTGTTACCCCAGACTGGGTGACGCAGTCTTTACGCTGCCCCTTAGGGTCTCTGCGTAACCCCGAAGGGTTTCCTGCAGCAAATCACGTTGTCCTTGAGGGACTGCATAGCACCTGTGTAGCACAAGTTGCTACCCTCCTGCTTCTCTGCGCTACCTATCTGAGCTGATCTCTGCCTCTTGCTGATTCTAGACCCTAGGATCAGATCATCCCCTTGGTCTAAATTCCCCTCTCTGCAGCTGAAACACTTCTGAGAATTCTTAGCAAACCCGCCCTAGAATCTCAGCTTAGCTTCAGTGCTCTGCCTCTGTGTGTCTTTACAAATGACCCCAAGCCTTTCCTTTATACTTTTCTAGTTGGGAAACCAACGGCCATGATCAGATCTTGAATCAATGGCTAAGATTAAAAGAAAGCTTGATCCGTGTGACTTAAGACAATTTCATCACATGTTTAATTAAATTCACTTTAATTATTTAAGTTCTCTAAGTTTTAACTTGGGAAATACATTAAAATAATTAATTAATTTAATATCTCCTAAATCAGATGAAATTTCCCAAATCCTTTTCTGGGTCTTGTAGATCAAGTGTACTCTAGTCCCTCCACAAAATTTGGGAGCTAGAGCACAACTGATGCTACCCCAAATACACAAAATCTCAACAAGGAAGGTGGGGCTTTCAAGAAGCAAGATGGAGGAAGTGTAGAAATCTACTTCAAATTCCTTGTAAAACAAATAATCAAGCGAAAATGGCAACACTGATCTGACCCTTTAGGCATTAAAGAATCCTTGAAACATGTCAAAGAGAATATCTTTGAAGGGAATTACAAATTAGTTACAGACAATCCTTGAAACATGTCAAAGAGAATATCTTTGAAGAGAATTGCAAATAAATTACAGACCATCTCAACAGATGGAATCAAAACATCTCTCAGTAAACATCTGGTGACCTATATGAATCAAATCAGATTTAGAGAACTTAGAGGACTGCAAGTTTGATCACATAAGGAGATCAGCTAACAAAATTCCAGGCTAGCTAGTGAAGAAGGCCATTTCCAAAAACCAAGTCATGTCGTTAGAAGATTTCAGCCCCATGTAAAAGATTATTGGAAGACTTTATTGGATACATTCATGTCCACTAGGATCCGGGGTGCCCCACCAATGCCATCAACATCAACATATGCCAGCCCATAATTTGAGTTTCCTTTTGAGCATTTACTCCCTACTCATGCCTCAGAAATCCATGTCCTCTCCCAACAAATTCTCCCACATGAGTACAGATCTTGAGCAAACATTCCAATTTCCATCCCAAGTTGGGTGTATAGATAATGGTTGGCACTGCTCTGTGACACCCAAGGCAAATTAAATGCCACTTTTCCTCCATAACCATGGATGATGCTACTCTTTACCACCTTCCCCTTTTCACTTTGTTTCTTTTGCATCAAATTTTCTTGGCAACTATAAATGGAGGGAAACCCTACAGATAGAGGAATAGTCACCCATCAACAAGAGTGCTCTTCGCAGGGGATTCTCACTTGCAAGCAACAGGCAGTTTGGCAAATCCTTTCAGTACCCAAGAGTGGTATCAAGTGTTGAAAAGTGTAACTAGGTCGGTCTTCATATTGACTTTGTAATTATGTATTTTATGTAAAGAAGACAAAGATAATAAAATGTATATTGGTTGTACTTGCTTCATGGGTTTCATGAGCAAGATTTTATCTTAGGTTAATAGACTTCTTCCTTATGTCTATCTAGGGTTGTCTTCTAGTCATAAATATAATTGCCATGTATATGAAGTGTCTAGACTAAAGAAAATGCTCCAAGACCCTTGTCATAACACCGTGAAGAAATGACTCTTGTATGATGCTCAAAGCTACACTCATAACGCTGGATTACAAGTCCTTCATGTCGGCCTATGAACAAAAGTAAAATTCGGCCTTCCAACAATTTGAAGGGTCGGCCTAAATCATGGTCATAATGTCTATATATACATGAACATCTGCGGTCATTTAAGAAAGAAATATTCGGCAATGAATCTGAGTTGTTCGGACCATAAAAGGAGAACGAATAAGTCTGGAATATAAGAGGAATTGACCTGAAGTAGACCGCAATACTTATTCTGTGTTTGAGTGCGGATTACAGGAACCAGTGCGGGCTGAAGACAAAGAGAAGTGCAGGTAGAATGACTCTATGTTTGAATGTGGATTACTTGTCAGAAATCAATGCGGGCTAAAGACAGAGAGATGTGCAGGTATATCTAAAACATCACAGCATGATGTCATCTGAATGAAATGTGAAGTCAAGGCAGTAGTTGACAGTGCTATATTGTTGTATAAATATGCGGTAAGTATGAAGGAAGGTGTGGATTCTATAAAGTTGTATCTTATCCATGATGATGTGCTCTCAAAAGTGAAAGAATAGAAGGAAGGTTCAATACCCAAAAGAAATATATGCCAAGTGAATATGAAGAAGAGTTTTGATAGACGAAGATGAAATCAAGAAAGATCGAATTAGAGACCGAGTTCTCTAAGGTTGGTGCAAATCAGTGTAAGTTTGTGCAAGAGAGAAGGATTAGTGTTGCAAGCATACAAAGAAGCACTAACAAGGTCTTGGAGGCATTCCTAGGTCAAGGGTCTAAGTCCTGGTCATGCTACTTGTCATTTGAAGATCTATAAGAAGAACTCCTTACGGGTTTTCCTCTCCAAGAGGGAGAAGTTTTGCCCTGGCTCTAGGAGCCTAATTTTTGTGTCTCGTGTATTTTGATAATTGACTTGATGAAAGACTAAATAAGCTAAAGAAGAGAAGACATGAGTAACTCAAGTAAGCTTACAAGTAATTATCAAGAAGAGAATTTGAATTAATCACCAGCCCTCCAAATTCTCAACATGGTATTAGAGCTAAGGTGCTTAACTCAAGGGCTACTTGACAAGAAGACACTCCAGAAAGCGAAGTTCAAAGTTTGGAAAGTCGAATCAATTTGCAAGGAAGACTCTCAAGCTATTTCAAGAAAGACATTCTAGCTCATTCAAAGGATCAACTCATTCAAGAAAATAATCTTTTCCATCAAAGATTTACATTCAAGATATTGTTAGAAGAGGACATCATCTTTTGAAGATATCCTTTATCATCAAAGAACCAAGAACACCTACATTGAATATTTCTATCTTAGAAGAAGCTCCTAACTTCATCTTCATCTTCATCAAGATAGCTGCAAACCACCCTACTCTAGTAAGTATCTATGACCTTACTTAAATCTATCAAGATAATTTATTGTAAAGAGAGCAACAAGTTGGTTGGGTCATCAAATTTTAGTGCATGGAAGAAGAGGACAGATTTGAATTTAATTGAAGACGAAGTTATGGACTACAACAAAGGATCTACAATTCAACCACCAAAAGCTGATGCTCCAGCTCATACCAAGTACATGAAGGGAGAAATCAAATCCCAGAGGATTCTCATAGAATCCATTAAGGATTCGCGCATTCTCTATGTACCAAAACTAAAGTCTGCTAAAGGAATATGTGAGCAATTGGTGGAACTATTCCCTGTGAGTACTGCAGGAGAAGCAATCTCTCTGAGATCAACTGCAGGAACAGGGAGAAGTAATGTCTGACACTGAGATGACTACAGTGGTGTTGAATACTCTACCATAAGAATGAGAAAACTTCACTTCAGTTTTATTCGGGAAGAAAGAAGCCACACCATTCCACGATTTAGGGTCTCTATGTAAAATAGAGGAAACAAGACTGAAAGCCAAAGTTGATACAGGATCAAGTGAAGGGAATCAAGCCTTTGCAGCGATGTCCAGGAACAAATGAAGATTCGGTAAGTTTGGTCCTCAGAGTAGAAGAAGAAATATGGACGAAGCATGATTCTTTAGATTTGATGAACTTGGGCATTATAAAAGAGATTGTCCTAAATCTAAAAAGGACAAGAGAAATAGGGAAGAAGCCCATATCTTAGAAATGAGAGAAGAACTTGATGCAAAGAAATCTAAGAAAGAATAAGCGAGGGATCTCCGCTATGATTAAGATCATCTTCTCCTTTAAGTGATTTTTGTTGGTTATATGATAGGAAGCAGCGCAGCATCTTGATCGAAGCATGGTAGGAGCTCCTAGTGAAACAGCTCCGGGAAAAACCTCTCTGATAACATTACTAATAGAAGGTAGTCATCAAGATCAAGGGTCATCATGGAAACAAAATTCTGGGATGTGATGACATACTGATGGAGCAGGTCAAGGGAATGAAGCTCTTCATTCTAGAAAAATTTTTACAGGATGACTCAAGGAAAAAGGTATGAGGTACGTACATATTTATGTGCTGACACTGGATAATGTGGAGTCATGTCATATAGTTGCAAGTAATGGACTTTTGTATTTAGAAGTACGATCTATGGAGGAGTATCTCTCGATGCACTGACAGATAAAATCAACATAACGTGTCCTCATGGAATATGAGGTGGTTGTCGATGAACGAGAAACTAGAAAATTTGTAAGTTCCTGGGAATGGAGAATGTGCAAAAAGGAAGAGATCATGAAATGAAACCATGTCAAGAGGCAGTTATCATCTGGATGCCAAGAATATGTGACTAGGAGATCTCCTGGGAGGATATGTAGACTCTGACAGAAGTCTGGTAAATAAGAACACCCTTGACAAAACATATCATTAGGAGATGTGTCAATCTAAATAGAGGATGTCGATGCCTACAAAAAGATGTCATGGTGAAAGATCATCACTGAGGTAACTTTTGTTTTAAAAGTTCATATGTATATGTTTATTTGGATGAATTCGTGCAGGGTTGCAAATCATGAGAAAGGATGTATGATCCTTGGAGATGATTCGAAGAAAAGCAGCGTGGCATAACGATGGACTAGATGAGAAGGACTGATAAATCACTTTCTGATAGTGGACATGACTTGTGACTGAAAGTGATGGATGATCTGTGCCCTATGAAGCCAAAAGTTGAAGATTCCTCAATATTGAAATCCATGACATCGAGGGGAGGAGCTCTTCATGAGTAGCTGGATTGTTGTTGCAAGACCCTGGTTAAGAGGGAGCCTGGTGGTAAGTTTCTTACTTGGAAGAAACTTGATGTATGTCCTCCCTGTGTTGAGAGGGAGTGACGTATGTGATTCTCTATTACACGTGTACCAGGACTAACAGTCGTAAGTCTTAGTGAAGGCCATGTGAAGAGAATGGATAGACACATCATTCTGGTCTTCACCTAGAAGACAGAATGGAGGATTGGGTAATCATCTGGCATTCAATAATCTTTGAGAATGAGATAGGGCATTCAAGTTAAGAGTAGTCGTGGACCAATATTCTTTGAGGGTTGGCTACCCAAGAGAAGAATAGTCCAAGAAGGTCATACTCTGGGAACACCTAGGTGGGGTATGTACCTTGGAGAGACAACTACTTTAGTGCCTATAAGTCATGTGTCTCGCCAGCATTGTAGCCCATTGTCTCATTGAGAGATGGGGTTGTTAGTCAAGGCGTTGCACTAGGACAATGTTGGCCGATATGATGCTATACAGATGTGACTACCACTCTGATTCTTCTTATGAGATTCTTTAGTTTGAAAGTAACTATGTACCTGTATGAATACCTCCCTAGTTAAGAGGGAGTGTTGAAAAGTGTAACTAGGTCGGTCTTCAAGTTCATATTGACTATGTAATTATGTATTTTATGTAAAGAAGAAGACAAAGATAATAAAATGCATATTGGTTGTACTTGCTTCATGGGTTTCATGAGCAAGATTTTATCTTAGGTTAATAGACTTCTTCTTGATGTCTATCTAGGGTTGTCTTCTGGTCATAAATATAATTAAGTGTCATGTATATGAAGTGTCTAGACTAAAGAAAATGCTCCAAGACCCTTATGAAACCGTGAAGAAATGACTCTTGTATGATGCTCAAAGCTACACTCATAACGCTGGATTACAAGTCCTTCATGTCGGCCTATGAACAGACGTAAAAGTCGGCCTTCCAGCTGTTTTAAGGGTCGGCCTAAATCATGGTCATAATGTCTATATATACATGAAAATTTGCATTCATTTGAGAAAGTAATATTCGGCAATGAATCTGAGGTCTTCAGACCATAGAAGGAGAACGAATAAGTCTGGAATATAAGACGGATTAACCTGAAGTAGACCGCAATACTTATCCTGTGTTTGAGTGCGGATTACAGGAACTAGTGCGGGCTGAAGACAGAGAGAAGTGCGGGTAGAATGACTCTGTGTTTGAATGCGGATTACTTGTCAGAAATCAGTGTGGGTAGAATGACTCTGTTTTTGAATGCGGATTACTTGTCAGAAATCAGTGTGGGCTTAAGACAGAGAGATGTGCGGGTATATCTGAAACATCATAGCATGATGTCATCTGAATGAAATGCGAAGTCAAGGCAGCAATTGACTATGCTAATATTGATGTATAAATATGCGGTAAGTCTGAAGGAAGGTGCGGATTCTATAAAGTCGTATCTTATCCATGATGATGTGCACTCAAAAGTGCAAGAATAGAAGGAAGGTAAATCTATGATTTACCTTCCTATCTTCAATACCCAAAAGAAATATATGCCAAGTGAATATGAAGAAGAGTTTTGATAAACGAAGATGAAATCAAGAAAGATCGAATTAGAGACCGAGTTCTCTAAGGTTGGTGCAGATCAGTGTAAGTTTGTGCAGGATAGAAGGATCAACGTTGCGAGCATACAAAGAAGCATTAACAAGGTCTTGGAGGCATTCCTAGGTCAAGGGTCTGAGTCCTGATCATGGTACTTGTCATTTGAAGATCTATAAGAAGAATTCCTTACGGGTTTTCCTCTCCAAGAGGGAGAGGTTTTGCCCAGGCTCCAAGAGCCTAATTTTTGTGTCTCATGTATTTTGATAATTGACTTGATGAAAGACTAAATAAGCTAAAGAAGAGAAGACATAAGTAACTCAAGTAAGCTCACAAATAATTATCAAGAAGAGAATTTGAATTAATCACCAGGAATTTGAATTAATCACCAGCCCTCCATATTCTCAACATCAAGGTCTATGGAGCAGCATGGCCATGGAACAAACACCAGCCAGCACTTATTCTGAATCTTAATTCTTATGCAGAAATTATTTCTGTTAACCCGGTTAAGCTTCTCCTACTTATACAAGTTATCAACTGAATAAATTCAAGTTAACATCAAAGCAAAACACATAACAGATCTCTACCAATTCAGATCTAGAATAAGCACATGCACACATAGACAAAGTGACAGTTATTCCTAGACAAACTATCCCCGGAAAAACCCAATGTGGGAAAACCGGTCTCTCGCTGCTAGAGGGCTCTATTATTAAAAATATTTCTGAATACACAACTTTGGGTTCCAGATCTGGAAAACCCTACAGAGAAAACTCTAGATCTACAGCACCTAGCTGATCTAACACCAACAATACTGACTAATCCACACCCTCAAACGGGATTTACAGAACTCAGCCAGATCTAGGCCTAGAAACCGCATATCTGCCCCTGAAAGACACTGTGTCAGCCTTTGAAGGCCTCCAAATGCTCAGCACTGCCACTGGAAGGGACTGCGTTACCCCAGATTTGGGTGACACAGTCACTACGCTGCCCCTAAGGGTCTCTATGTAACCCCTAAAGGGCTTCCTGAAAATCACGTTGTCCTTGCTGCTGCTGCTGCCTTCTGCTGCTACTTCTGCTGCCTTCCTCTGCGTTGCCTTTCCTGATCTCTTCTCTGTCTCTTGTGTATTCTAGACCCCGGGATCAGATCATCCCCTTGGTCTAAATTCCCCTCTCTGCAACTGAAACACTTCTGAGAATTCTTAGCAACCCCGCCCTAGAATCTCAGCTTAGCTTCAGTGCTCTGCCTCTGTGTGTCTTACAAATGACCCCAAGTCTTTCCTTTATACTTTTCTCATTGACAAATCAACAGCTAAGATTAAATCTTTAATCAATGGCTAAGAATAAAAGAAAGCTTGATCCGTGTGACTTAAGACAATTTCATCACATGTTTAATTAAATTCACTTTAATTATTTTATTTTCCTAAGTTTTAACTTAGGAAATACATTAAAATAATTAATTAATTTAATATCTCCTAAACCAGATGAAATTTCTCAAATCCATTTCTAAGTCTTGTAGATCAGGTGAACTCTAGTCCTTCCTCAAAATTTGGGACCTAGAGCACATCTGATGCTACCCCAAATACACAAAATCTCAACACTCCCTCTTAGCATCAAGGGTGTGCTCTAGCAAGACATCACACTTATGCATTACATGATTTTGGGCACTGGTTCTGTGCTGCTGAAGCGTGGCCTCCTGCCGCTCAACTCTCCATCAAGTCATGCATCGCATCGTAACCATTGTATCAGAATACTTCTTCAATATGTCAGACTGTGTCGCCTATAGCATCATGCATCGGGCTGATTCGACAGATCGTAACTTCAAGGTTAGAGAAACAAAACAACTAAATCTCCCCGCCCAATCTTTGACAAACAAGTCCGACGGCCACATCCTCATCATCGAAGCTCCATAGGCGTATCTCAGGCCGGTATCTAAAGAACAATGCACAACATGCCTCTCCGCATAATCGACTCCCTCTAGCACTACCGAAGCTCACATCGCCTCCTCGTGCTGAAATCTACGTTGTTGTCGCACCGCGTTATCCCTCCGAAGCCTCTCCGTGCCGCCGTAGCCTCCGCACCGCGTAAACAAAGATCGTTTGCGCCGCCAAGTCACATAAGCCTCGCGCTCTACGTTGTCGCTATGCTCTACGCTCGTTTCCTCCTGTGCCTCTCCGTATCCGTCGCTCGCTTCATCTGTGATCTATGCACCCATTGCTCCACTTGTCCCACTACTGCCTTAAGGTTGTCATAGCTCACTTGTGATCCAAGAGATGAGCTGCTCAAGGATCCCGCCTTACTTCCATGTAGCTCCTCTACATGTGCATGTCACCCCACCTCCGTGGTTCCTGAGCACTCATGGCTACATCATCTCCTGACCCATCATCTGCCACCGCTGCTTTGGAAGAAGATGTTTCCTTGTCCTTCTTCTTTTCTGGACAAAGGCTGGCAAAATGTCCCATTTCGCCACACTGGAAGCACTTGATCTTAGAAAGATCCTTCTTCTTCTTCGGCTGCTTCTTCGATGCCAAGGCTGCATATTCCTCCTCTTCCTTCTTAGCCTTGCTCAACGCAGGGCTGTGCTGCTTCTTGGTGAACCTTCGTAGTTCTTCTTGCCGTAGGATCGACCACAATTTGTCTCAATTTGGGAGGTCCGCTTTGCCCAAGATACTTTGGACAAAGGTTTCCCACTCATCCGTGACTGCATTGAGGGCAGTCCGGACTATCACTGCATCATCTACTGTTGCACCCGTTGCAGTCAGCTGATCCTAATTGACTGCAATCTGAAGAGGAAATGCTCGATGTCTTCTTCCTTGGTCATCATGAATGACCTCATTTGGGCCTCCAACAACATCTTTCTTTGTACTGATTTTCCCTCATATAGGGAAGTCAAGGCCTTCCACATTTCGTTAGCTGTCCTTTTCTCAGCTATGTGTGGTACAATATGGTCCTTGACATTGTCCATTATCAGTCGCTTGGCATGCCCAGCAACTTCTCTATGCTTCCGTAGGAGATCCGCATCTGTTGGTGTGGCCAGAGTCTGCTCTGCATGGTCTCTTAAACCGTATGCCTCAAGGACAATCAGGATCTTTGCTTTCCACACCGAAAAGTTTGAGAGGCCCTTTAGCCTATCCTGATCACACAGTCCGTGAGGAGCCATTTGCTCAGAATGCGTTGGAGCTCCTCTTCTCTATGCTAGAGATCTTGGATCTAGGGTCCTTTTTGAACTGGGAACCCTCTGCTCCCTCTGACACTTGATTTCCCGCCTTGGAAATCTACCAAATCACGTTGTTCCGTGCGTCGTTGTCGTTGCCGCTTCAAGCATCGTCGCCTCATCCTGTTGTCTTTCCCGATCTCTTCTCTGCCTCTTGTGTATTCTAGACCCTGGGATCAGATCATCCCCTTGGTCTAAATTCCCCTCTCTGTAGCTAAAACACTTTTGAGTATTCTTAGCAACCCCGCCCTAGAATCTCAGCTTAGCTTCAGTGCTTTGCCTCTGCGTGTTTACAAATGAACCCAAGCCTTTCCTTTATACTTTTCTCGTTGACAAATCAATGACCATGATCAAATTTTGAATCAATGGCTAAGATTAAAAGAAAGCTCGATCCGTGTGACTTAAGACAATTTCATCACATGTTTAATTAAATTCACTTTAATTATTTAGGTTCCCTAAGTTTTAACTTAGGAAATACACTTAAAATAATTAATTAATTTAATATCTCCTAAACTAGATGAAATTTCCCAAATCCATTTTTGGGTCTTGTAGATCAAGTGAACTCTAGTCCTTCCTCAAAATTTGGGACCTAGAGCACAATTGATGCTACCCCAAATACACAAAATCTCAACATCAGCCACACTCATCAAGGAGTTACTGATAACACGGCAGAAAGACCCCCATAATGGCAAATGATTTCTCAATGCGATGTTCTCCATCCTCTTCAAATTTCGATTGCGATTTCTTCTCTGAAATTTTTATAATGAAGTTTTCTGGTTTTTAGAACTATCGTCTGCATGCATAGCATAGGTAGTTTATCTACAAAAAATATATATATCTTTTGTATCTTGAATTACCATGAACAGGTAGAATACCCCTTCCTCTCAAAATGTACTGGATTCCCAAAATTAAATAATAAGATTTTTCTTATCAAAAAATTGGAATGTTCATTCATTTTCACACCAAGCATCACTTCAGACAGGCATCACAGACACCTAACACTAATTACCATTATAACTTACTGTGAAAACTACCTTCTTACAGGTAGTGACTGCTTTATTTCAGGCCAAGCATCAGTGCCAACAGACGGCAGAGACACTCAAGTAGCAATTATGTTTGAACTTCTCTTGAAGATTACCTTCTTCCAAAATGGTGACAGTTTTATTTTCAGTCCAATAATCACACAAACTTGGGGAAATCCGTGGCACATGAAAAACGATCTTAGCTTCTCCAAAATTTACCAATTTAAAAAACAGTAATTGCCACTCTATGTTCAAGATGGAAAGCTTCTTCCTTGATTACTGCCTTACTTAGCATAGACCTCCTTCAACACGAAAGATACAAAGCAAATAATTGGAACTGTATATGATATTCAAAACTAATATGAACCTCTCAGAATGAATGTATATTTGCAAAAGTTCCTCCACTGATGATCTGGAACCACGGACTGCATTTATTGCTCCAGCTGCCATAATACCTGCATGAAAATGAAGTATAAAAGCTTATGCCATAGAGCATATTATGTTTTCAAAGAAGCAGATCTTGAAAGCTCAGTCACCATATGAAATCTCAGTCACATTCTGGTCAAAATGTAATTACAATAACCATAATAAATGTATCTCCAGCAAAATTTCCCATAGCATTCTCAATTGTCTTATTAAAAAAAAAAAATTATTGTAGTGATCTCAATGCTTTACAGTTGAACAAATGTGTTTCTGTAATAAATCCAGTCTTATAAGTAATACTATTGTGAAATCATAGCATATCTAAATGCACACAAGTGTCAAATCCATCATTAATGGACCAAGCCCTTCTCAAGAGAAGCATGGTCATGGTTAAAGAAGGCCCCTCCAAGTGTGAATGAACCAAGGTCAAAGGAGACTCCTCTCTTCATATGCCCAACCACCCAAACACCAAAGTCCATCTGATGTGCCATGCCTCCACATGTACGTGTGCCTAGTAAAATGTAAGTAGTCACCTCAAGTGACCAAACATTTGTTACACTGTTATGAATAAAATATATAAAAATAATGATGATAATTGTAACAAGGATTAGTTAATTAGTAATTAGCACTGAACAAACATGTCTAAATGGGACAGGACCTTCCATAAAGAGGCACTGCCTAGGGTATATAAGCAGGCCCTCACTCTCATATGTATCATCATTCTCATTCATACATTTTAATATATATTCTTGTATCCTAAATGGAGATCTACATATTCCAAGTCTTCTGGCGTATTTAACTTGAATAACGAACTTTGTTTGTTCCACTTGGTATCAGAGACACGTTGGCTGATCCCGGCCTTCGGCGATCAACTCTCTGACAAATCAAGCGTTTCGCTACATAATTGGAGATTATCCATTCTGGTAGTTTTGTCATTTAGGCCTTTGGCCATTAAAAAAGAAAGGGTATAATAAAGGACTAGAATTATAAACAAGTCAAAACTTATAAATAATTAAAGGGTTAGATTAAAAATTGAGTATTCTAAAGTTAAAAACAGATATAGTTAAAGTGATATTAGAAAAAGTTCATATATATAATTGATAAAAAGTGCATGATATAGTCAAAAGGGAATCTTTCCAAAGACCTTTAAAACTATATGTAAGAGAAGGAAGAGTAGATAAGATTATCTTTCTTCATTAAATGGTTTACAAACTCGTGGTTTTAGCAACCCATGGTAATTTCCCATGGTATTTTCAAGGTAAAAGAAGAACAAAAGGAATACAAAATCTCTTTATGTGAATGGTAAGTTTTTCTTTTTACGTGGAGAAAATTAACAAAGTCAAAGGCACACAAGTGGACATATATTTTATATTATACACCAAAGAGGTGAATAGGCACGTTTCACTAGGGTTGTAACTTATCAAAAAGAAAAAGAAAAATTATAAATATGTATAGAAAAAAAAAGTTTATGAAAAAATAAATAAATAAAAAATTGAAGAGTACAATTATATTATTAAAGTTTTGGAAAGGGTTATTTAATATTATAAGGAAGTTTTCATTTAATATTATAAGGAAGTTCTCCTCAACTGTCTATTTCTTTCTCTAACCCTCTGCTCAGCTAGACTTAGGCACTCCTTGTGGAGTAGGTCGTTGCTTCTGCGGCTGCATGGGAGAAACTGAGTTTCTTTGAGTAAGAAACTCTCTGAGGTCAAGAAATCCCCAACTATGTTTTTCAGAAATTTTCTGACGCTTATGCACTAGCTCTTACTGTTGTGCAGTAATTGCGTCCTACAACGACACTAGTCTACTACACTGCCTCTTCTGCAACTGAAAAAGCTTACCCCTCTATCAACTCTCTTAAAGGGAGCCTTTTCTACGCTGGAATGCCCTCCTGGCCTGGAAAGCGTAATTTCTGGGAGGGTCTACTGCTGCTAACGCAGATCCCAGACTCTTCAGCGCTAATCTGTTGGTTCACTTGTGTTTCACCTGCACTTCAGCTTGAATAAGCTCAGATACCATGTGAAAAATCCTAGATCTGGATTCCAACTACAACAAATCTGAATTACTTCTATTATTTTTCCATAATTATTTCATTACAGTGAAATATCAAAGTAATTACTGAAGCAATCTACACAAATAATGTTGCGGAATAAATCTAAGTGCTGAAACAACCTGAACAAAATACAATGAAAAACATCCACATTTGACATAGTTATTTTAGGACTAAGTCCCCGGAAAAACCCAACTCGGGAAAAATGGTGCAGCAGATTTGAGGGTTTGTATTATTAAGCAGCAGAATCTTGAGTACAACTAGGGTGCCAACATCCGGCAAACCCTTCAAAGAAATCTAGACAGCAAATCTAATTGTGAGATGTACCTCACTCTGCAAGTCTCCAGCTGATCTAAACAGCGCTGGTGAAGACCTTCTCTGCCCCTGCGTGAGTGCCTACGCTGGAACTGCGTAAGCCTGCGTGGGCAAGCCTGAGAAACTGCGTCACCTTTTTCTGCAACTGATCTAGCTGAACTGAGACTGGATTTTGGCCCTCCTAACTCAAAAACCCCAGCCTCAAACTTTCTCCGCACTGACTCCAAGAGACACTGCGCTGCTTCTGCGTGATTTTCTGCAGAGACTATGTCACCCATTCATAAAACTACGCTGTCTCTCTCTGCATAAATGTTGCCTCTCTCTAAAATGCACTCCTGGTCCTCCTGACCAGTCTCTGCTTCTTCCCCTCTCTGGATCTGATCACTGAATCACAATCACTTAGTAAACCCTGCCCTAGTGATTTGATTTTGATCAAGAGTTGTGTCTCCTCACACAAACTTGAAAATGCCAAATGCTCAATGTGCTCAATGTGATTTCCATAGGCCCCTCACTCTTCTTCTTATATTCTTCTGTTGACCCTTCAACGGCTAAGATTAAAAAATAATCAAGGGCTAAAATTAACTTGGAGGTGATCCATGACTTTATCTAGATGATTCACACTTAGTTTAATTAATACCCTTTAATTAATCAGTTTCCCTAAGTTTAGACTTAGGAAAACATTAAAAAACAATTAATTAATTTAATTAAACCATCTCTAAGTGGAATTTTCCAAAACCATTTATGGGTTTTATGGAATACATGTGTCCTAGCCTATATACAAAGTTACAAGGCTAGAGCACATCTGATGCTACCATAAATCAACACTCCCTCTTAGCGAGGAAAGTGCTCTAGCAAAACAACTCAATGTGTTGCTCTGACTTCTGGAACATCTGCTGTTGTGTTCTTGATGTTGCTCACCAACACTGCACAAGAAAAAAAATGTTGCATCTGTACTGCTGCTGACTCTGCATACTGCTACCAATTGCCACTGTACTGCAACTCCCTCTAAATTCTGCAACCATGCTACTGCACTGCATGAGCACTACTCTGCACTGCGTTGAACCACTTGTGCATTGCGTTGTTGTTGCTCATCTGCTGCTGCTGCTCAACTACTGTTGCTGCTACACTGTTGCTACTTGCAACAGAAAAAAATCTGAAATTGGACAAGAAAATCTGCAACTGGAAATAAGACTGACTGCTGCTAGTTTCTGCACTAGCTCTCTGAAGATATTGCGTTGTTGCTGCTCTGCACTGCATGAGCACTCCTTTGCACTGCGCTGCACCAGTGTGCACTGCACTGCTGCTGCTCAACTATTGATGTTGTTGCTCCATCTCTACGTTGATCAGGTTTTAGTACTACTAGCCACTGCACTGTCTCCTCATCTTCTGCTGCACTGTCCATCCTGCTACGGTCTTTAGGCTGTCGTAGCTCACATGTGATCCAAGAGTCTGGAAATACTATAGGATCCTGCCACTTGTAGATTTTGAATCTACAACTCCAAGTCAGCCCACTTCTCTCCTTTCGGAATATGAGCTAACATAGCACAATCTCTTTCTGCCTAAATCTTGGCAACTCCTGCTTGTGGATCTTCCTTCTCCTCTCTATCCTTTTTCTTAAGAGGACACTGTGTGGCATAATATCCCATTTCCCCACACCGGAAGCATTTGATCTTAGACAGATCTTTCTTCTTCTGCTTCTGCTAACCTTTTGATGCAAGGGCAGTGTTGTCTTCTTCCTCCTTCTTGACCTTCGACCCACTGCTTCCATCCTCCAAATGGAATTTGAGGAGGTATCTCCTCAGCTCTTCTTGTTGTAAGGCTGCCCACATTGCTTCCCATCCTGGAAGCCTTTCTCTGCCCAGAATGCTTTGGACAAAGACCTGATAGTCCTCTGAAACTGAGTTCAGAGTGAGCCTTACCATGTCTGATTCTTTAGGAGCAGCTCCTACTGCTAACAGCTGATCTCAGGTATTCTGAATACAGGACACGAAGGAGTCAAAATGTTCTCCCTTCTTCATCCTGGTATTACGCATCTTCTCGTCCAAATACATCTTTTGTTGCTCGGAAGATCCTTGGTACAGCTTTTCTAGCCCTACCCACATCTCTCTAGCAGTGTTTTTAGTTGCTATGTGAGGTACGATATGATCCTTCACACCATCTAGGATCAATCATTTGGCTCTTGCCATATTCTTCTTGAATTGCCTCAGGTGTGCTGCATCAAGGGGTTCTGCAACTGCACTCTCTATGAGGGCCTTCAGATCATGCTCATCAAGGAGAAACTCTATCCTTGATTTCCAAATAACATATTTGGAGGCACCCTCCAATCTATCTTGGTCACGCAGTCCGTTGCTGGCCAGCTCCTCAACTGTCGATTTCTTTCTCTAACCCTTTGCTCAGCTAGACTTACGCACTCCTTGTGGAGTAAGTCACTGCTTTTGCTGCTGCACAGGAGAAATTAAGCTTCTTTAAGTAAGAAACTCTCTGAGGTCAAGAAATCCCCAACTATGTTTTTCAGAAATTTTATGACGCGTATGCACTGGCTCTTACTGTTGTGCAGTAATTGCGTCCTTCAGCTACGCTAGTCTGCTACACTGCCTCTTCTGCAACTGAAAAAGCTTACCCCTCTATCAACTCTCTCAGAGGGAGCGTTTTGTGCGTTGGAATGCCCTCCTGGCCTGGACAGCGTACTTTCTGGGAGGGTCTACTGCTGCTTACGCAGATCCCAGACTCTTCAGCGTTGATCTGCTGGTTCACTTATGTTTCACCTGCACTTCAGCTTGAATAAGCTCTGATACCATGTGAAAAACCCTAGATCTGGATTCCTACTGCAACAAATCTGAATTACTTCTCCTATTATTTTTCCATAATTATTTCATTACAATGAAATATCAAAGTAATCACTAAAGCAATCTACACAAATAATGTTGCTAAATAAATCTAAGTGCTGAAACAACCTGAACAAAATACAATGAAAAACATCCACATTTGACACAGTTATTTTTGGACTAAGTCCCTGGAAAAACCCAACTCGAGAAAACCGGTGCAGCAGATCTGAGGGTTTGTATTATTAAGCAGCGAAATCTTCAGTACAACTAGGGTGCCAACATCCGGCAAACCCTTCAGAGAAATCTAGACAGCAAATCTAATTATGAGATGTACCTCACTCTGCAAGTCTAAGGCTGATCTAAACAGCGCTGGTGAAGACCTCTGCCTCTGCGTGAGTGCCTACGCTAGAACTGCGTAAGCCTGCGTGGGCAAGCCTAAGAAACTGCGCCACCTTTTTCTGCAACTGATCTAGCTAAACTGAGATTGGATTTTGGCCCTCCTGGCTCAGAAACCCCAACCTCTAGCTTTCTCCGGACTGAGTCCAAGAGACACTGCGCTGCTTCTGCGTGATTTTCTGCAGGGATTGTGTCACCCCTTCAGAAAACTACGTTGTCTCTCTCTGCGTAAATTTTGCCTCTCTCTCAAATGCACTCCTGGTCCTCCTAACCAGTCTCTGCTTCTTCCCCTCTTTGGATCTGATCACTAAATCACAATCACTTAGCAAACCCTGCCCTAGTGATTTGATTTTGATCAAAAGTTGTGTCTCCTCACATAAACTCGAAAATGCCAAATGCTCAATGTGCTCAATGTGATTTCCATAGGCCCCTCACCCTCCCTCTTATATTCTTTCGTTGACCCTTCAACGGCCAAGCTTAAAACATAATCGAGGGCTAAGATTAACTTGGAGGTGATCCATGATTTTATCTAGACGATTCACACTTAGTTCGATTAATACCCTTTAATTAATCAGTTTCCCTAAGTTTAGACTTAGGAAAACATTAAAAAACGATTAATTAATTTAATTAAACCATCTCTAAGGGGAATTTTCCAAAACCATTTATGGGTTTTATGGAATACATGTGTCCTAGCCTATATACAAAGTTACCAAGATAGAGCACATCCGATGCTACCATAAATCAACAGTAGAGTAGACTCTACTCTCTCCACCAAGATGTCAATCGACGCAGTCAAGGAAGTCTCCAACACAGGTGACCCCTACACCATACTGGGAGTATCCACTTGCTCCCCATTATCCTGTGTGCCCTCATCCTCCAAGTGCAAGGTAGTCATTCTAATGGCTTCCCCCTCTGTTATTCGGTTAGGTTGGAAAAAAGTATCCAATCTTCCCACTCGATCTCGAGCCGTGCACTCAGTGGATCCATCATACTTGGGGAAAGGCATCCTCCCAATGGTACGCTGCAACTTTGAGCTCTGCATGCTAGACCCCCCATCGTTCCTACCTTTTTCATCCTACCTGAGCTGGCAATAATCTCTGAAGGAAAACGCTGCTCTGAAGTTTTTCCCCATGGATTTCCATTCTCGAAAATAATCTCCCATGGTTATATGATCAAGCCGCCTACCTTGCTCACTCAGGACTGAAGGTAAAAGTGTAGGCAACGTGGTCTGGTTGACCTACTGAAGGCTAGCGGGTAAGTGGCTGATAAAGGGTGGTCACACTGTTGTGAGGACACTGAAGTCTCCCCAACTAGGGATTCACGATGGATGCTCTCATTCCTCTTTTGTTGCTTGAGTCTTTCCAACATTCCCTTGTGTCCTTTGGCTAAATCATTTAGGACCTTAATGATGCTACCAGATGTTGCTTCCCCTTTGCTCCTTGACTCCCCAATATTTGCCACCTCTACTACCTTTGGTGGGTAAGGTTCTGCCTACCCTCCTTGTTCATAGAAAACGATCCCCACGGCTGAGCCAAGAACGAATCTCTGATACCACTGTAATATCCCAAATGGGAAAATAACAGGAATAACAGGATAAAAGATATTAAGGAGACAACAAAACAAAAACTGATATCAAAACACCAATGGAGCCATAGAATACTGCTGATCCATTTTATTAATTTACTAGAAATGAGTACAATGGAGGTGCTGGAATGAAGGCACTTGGGCTTGCTCAAGGCAAGCTAGAGAAGCCCTCTGAATCAATGTTGAAATCCCCCACTGATGGTACATTGTATGGCTATAGCTCTGCACTACAATCTGCCATAAATGTTGTTGTTGCTCCCGAATAAATGCCGCTAGTGCCTGCTTCACTGCTCAGAAAATTTTGAGACTTTAACCCCGAACTCTAATCAAGAAACTTCGCCAAATGTTGATCCCGGAATTTCGGCCCAATTCCCCCTAGTTCCTCTAGCTGCTGGCTAAGTTAGAATCTCTGTTTGACACCTCCAATCTGCCCAGAAAATTCTCCCAAATTAATCTTGGCTTCTCCTCAATAAACCCAGAAAAACCCGCGAAGGAATTGCGGAAAGGCTGACCCTAGAAATTCACTCTCTAGGGAGGCTACATTCTCCTATTGGGTATGATGGCCTCTATGATGAAAACACTGAAGAAAGGCCTCCAACTCTCTGAAAAACTCAGCTATGGAAGGGTTGATTCCCTCACAATCTCCCGGACTGAAATCTCATGAAGCACTTCTCCCCCGGAGATAATCTCCTCCATCACTGCGTGATCTCCCTGGAAAACTGTGCTACCCTGGAGATGACTGCGTAATCCTGTGGTTGAAATGATGATGTTGCTCTCCATAAACTTATGGGATGGCTCCTCTCCTGAGTGGGCACTCGAAGTACCCCGAGGACGAGGTTGGGATCTCCGCTCGGAGACACCCTTGTGCTAAACAGCACTGCAGACTCAGCTAAACAGCTTGAGCGTGCTCTAGTCTTCATAGACAAAAAATCATAAGATGCAAGAATGAATGAGAAAGGCTGCCTTCCTCTCCTTTTATGCTTGTTAACCTCTAAACTCCCTTGGGCCCACCTACGTTGCGTTGTCCCTCTATGCCACATTGTCCCTAGCTACGTTACGCTACCTCTACCACGCTTCCACTGCGCTGCCTAGCCCCACGGTGCCACTATGTTGTTCTAAGTGCCTCCTCTCCTGCTCAATCACTTGGCCTCATGGGCCCCACTTCATCTTTTAGTTAATCTTCCCAGTGACTTTAGGAAAGTGCTTTTATTCTAATGTTTTATTCATGGGTCCCCTCACCCCTTTATTTCCGCCCAACATTAGTATTTGCCAAAATTAATCAAAATTAATATCCCAATTAGCTGACTGCTAATTTGGGGATATTACACATGGTGGTGTATTTGGATGACATCCTGATCTTCAGCCAGAGTTGGGAAGAGCACCTCCACCATATTCAACAGGTCCTCCAAACCCTGCGACAACACAATTTGTGTGCCAATTTGGAGAAATGCATGTTTGGTATGACCCAGGTTCAATAACTGGGGTACATCATTGATGAGTGGGGTGTGCATGAGGACCCAGCCAAGATACAATTCATTCGGGATTGGCCAGCCCCAACCACTCTAACAAAGCTTCGCAACTTTCTGGGTCTTGCCAATTTCTAACGTAGGCTCGTGTTGGGGTTCTCTGATATCACTTGGCTTTTAATGTAACAACCCACACCCTAAGTTCCTACTTCCTAATATTTAACTAAAAGTTAAATATAATATACCAACATAAAGAAAAACTAACTTTAAAAAAATAATTGGAATAATTAATTAAACAGCACCCCGATTAAATACATTCAAATTAATACAATCATATCCTTTTTCATTTAAATGACGGCTGTTTAATACAACCTTATACATCTTATCCTCTTGCATTCAAGTTACCTCTCATTAATAATCATATCCTCTTATTCGAATGACCTCTCATTAATACAACCTTATCTTATTACATTCAAAGGACATCTCATTAATGCGAACCATATCACTCGATAGACACCTCTTTAAAAACATTCATTTCTACATTTATGGAGGTCTTATCTCGATGGAGTGTGGCGGTGGGATGTTAACTGGATGGTGTTGTGACGGTGGGGCAGATTATTATTTAAACACGAAGACATGAAGGAGGGAGGGGTCTTTGGTGGGGGAAAGAAGAGGGAGAAGGCTGTTGTGAGAAAATGGAGAAGGCTGTCGTGATGAATTTGAGAAGGTTGTTATGGTAAAATTTATCAAGGGTGGAAAGGAGACTCACTGTTCTCGGGATTCTGGGCACGGGGGCAGAGGAGGCGTCCTCTGGATTTAGGATTAAATTCTAAATTGGCTGGGAGGAATATTTTGGGTTCTGTAATCTGTCTGATTAGCTGGAGAGGAGGATCACGGGTCCAGGTATTCTGGTTTGGATCTCACCGTTTCCGGGTATTCCTCCTCTTAGCATCAGTTATTTATTATGTTTCAGGATCAGCTAGTATCGTGTTTCAGCATCAGCTAGTCACTGTGTTTTAGCATTTGCTGGTCACTGTGATTTTACTTAGAATTAACCTAAAATCATGTTTAAATTCTCTTTCAAATTAAATTCTGCTTAACTGTTAGGAATCAAATAAGTGTTTTGATTTATAAGATGAACAGAGACCTTACACATGGTATCAAGTATGGTTTTTACCCTCTTTATATTAAGAGTTATTAAGAGTTATTAAGAGGCTAAATCAGCTAAGTCTTTCCCTCCAGCAGAAGCTATGAAATTCCCTGAAATCTAGTGCAAAATTTAGGAAATTAACGAGATAGGATATTACATTTGGTATCAGAGGGTAGTTTCAAACCCTTTCCGACCTAATAAGCCCTGCAATTTTTGCAATAATCCATACCACCAATTTAATGAAAATACAGTTATAGCAACCGACATAGCCCAACAGAATTGAAAGAAAAAAAAAAAAAATATATATATATATATATATATATATATAACAGCAATGATACACTTATTTCCAAAAGAAATGCATCCAGAAACACTTAAATTATAAATAAGAAATAACATGCAGATGACATTGCACAAACATCATAATGCACATAAACATGTTCTGTTGCCATGTAAAATCAAAGGTGAAAATTCTGCTGCATATGTATAGACCCATCAAGATAATTATCATCGGATCAAGTGCTCAAAATAATAAAAGTGGACTCGTGATGACAGCAGGTCATTACCTCATCATCATCAATGTCAGATAATGTCTCTAGTTCCTCATGCCATTTGCATTTACATCTAAAGTTACATTGATCAGAGCCTGCTATATTCTGAATTTGTTCAGATTTCAAGGGCTTGCTTTCTTTTAGCAGTTCTACTTTCTGGAAGACAGAGTTCTAGAGCCTGCATGTTAGAGTTACATACATATTTCTGGTCTTTGCGAGCTCATCATCCCAATGAGTATCTTTCATCTGACATGCAAGCAGTTTCACGACACTACTATTTTTAGCAATTAGTGTTTCAAGGATTTCATGTCGAGTGTGGGCACATATATGGGTTCTTTGCAGAGAGACAAATCTGATATGCAATTTTCACTGACATGAGAGACACTGCTATTTTTAGGCATGCTATATTTGGCAGGCGTCCAGATGTAACTACCTTCATTCAGATTTTCATTTTTTTAGGATCCTGACAACCATTTTTGGCATGTCTATAGCAGGTACGGGATGCAGTGTCAGGGGTCCAGAGTCCAGTAGTGGAGTGGTTTCCATTTTCGAGGGTGAGAAGGATAGACTTGAACTTAGTGCAAACAGTTTGAGTTCAGAGCTAAGTTGGTCGACTTTGATGATACACAATGATATGTTAATGATTACATATATCCTTCTTTGGGTTGTGTTATCTCCCAAACCTGCACTACAAGTAGCAAAGCCCTAAAACACAAGTGCAACTTTAGAGGGGCTACAAAGGATTGTCTATTGTCACCACAACAATTGCATCTCACGGTAGACTGGCTCTCCCCTAGCACAAGGGAGGTTTCCCTAGGAAAGTGTAAAATTTTAGAAATGAAAGGAACTGTTTTAAGCTTCACATTATTCAAATAAACAGCATCAAACTGGTGGAACTATAGCATAAAGTTTTTGCATAGTAGCAGCAAAATATAGGGAGAATGTCATCAGAAAATGATACAGACATGGGGCCACAGCAGACAGTCAACCCATAGTAATACCAAGAAGATGGTTAAAAACCATACTAATATATGATTGGTTGAAATGGGAATTGTAAACAAGTGTACCATATATCTGGCATAAAAAGGGTATGTAACGAGCAAGTTGGGATAAGGTACAAAAATAAGCTATCTAGCTACCTCTAACACAACTGGATTGACAAGAAAACTGAATGACCCGTGTTTGAATAACTAATAGCATTCAACTAACAAAAACAAACCACACGTACTTCCCACTGAGCCAGTTAGACCAAGACCCATCTTAAATACAATTTGCTGCCATACTTTGATGTGATTGTATTTATATGAATTCTGAGATCAATACATTAAAATTTTCAATTTCACGTGACAGGAAAGAATATTAACACAATAGGGCCTAACATGTTAGCTTGACCCGAAGAGCTATCCATATCAGAAGGGTGGAAATGGTACAAAATCAAAGAAAGCGGTATGGTAAACTTGTGCACATAATGAGTATGTGATGCAAGTGGTAAGAAGGAAAACTTATCATGAATGGCGGTGTTATAAATTCTACCAGAAAAACAAATATGGTATATTCAAAAAAATATATATATATAGTCTGTACTATAGTGCGACTTTTATTAGGAAGTCAAAGCATGTTGCTCTATAGCCCAAGTAGAGGCAATCTCGGCATCATTTACACACTGAGCAGCCTCGACTTTCTTAGAAACTGCTTCCTCTACCAAAGCCATTAATTCTTCTGCTAAGTTGACATTTACCTTTCAATTGGCACTACAGCGTGGTGTGTTTTAAATATCTCAGTGTAACTACTAGACCATTCCACTTCTGCATGAACATTTTATGGTTCAAGCAGATCAATTTGCATGTCTATCTTGTACATGTTCACGTAAGTCTTGTAGAAAGGAAGCATTACTTCCACTCTGTGTCCTCTGTTTTAGACAAGCTCTTCCGAGACCTGTAACAATATCACCTAACCCACCAACCTTTGCTGTGGGAGCCATTTCAGCTGTAACATGTACAAAATGCATAATTTCAGAATCCTATCTAGCATTAACTCTGAGTTCTGAAGATTGCTCGACTTAAGTCATACCGCTGTAAGGACCCGATAGCTGGTGACCGACTATACTCGCTGATCACCGACTACACTCGTGGCTATCTTACGTATGGGAGATTCTGGCACCGAAGCAAACGCATACACAGAGGTGTCGTACCCCACGGTATTAAGGTTCATTGATTCCATATGGCTCGTTGGCATATGTGGGTGATTGGCACATTATATAATTCATAATCATCAGAGTTTTGAAATCGGGTATTTAACAATGGCTTACATGAAAACATTACGGTAAGTCCTGATAGCAGGTGGAAGTAGGCGGGATTTTGTGTCGATTTATTAAACTTGTCAAATATTAAAAAAAAAAAAAAAAAAAAACATAATCGTAAGGTTATAATATATAGATCTCATACCGTTTTAAAAATGCATGTTCGTTTGGGAGGATTAGGTGTACGATGGTAGCGTGAACGCAACCATACTCAGGCCGCAGAGGTGGAGCAGGATGCAGCGTAGGGGAGTGATCGTGGCAGAGAGCAGCGTGTCGGCTGAGAATGCGGTGTCGGGGCAGTGTGGTCGAGGGCAACGTTGACCAGTCGAGGAACCAACGGAATGTAACCGGGTTTCAGTAATTATTTTAAATATAAATTAAAAAGTAATGTTATGGTTATGTATATTTAAAACCATATGTTTGGGATTATAACTGGGTATCAATAACTGCATTTTTTTTATATATATAATTTAAATTATATGGTTATATACATATGTATATTTAAAAACCATACGATTGGGATTACAAGCACTATGGGTAGCAATAGTTATATTTAATTTAATTTTGTAATGTTATGGTTACGGTTATATATATATATATATATTTAAAAACCATACGGAAATAAAATATCAGAGGGTAAATAAAATATTAAGAGTTATTCACTTGGCTCGATATTATTCTGAAAATCTACTTCAATAGAAAAGTTTAGATTTCTTAATACCTTACATTTATATGCCTGCAGTCCTATTAACGTCACTAAAGTGAGACAATGGATGAAGCATTGAGGCTCAGAATTATGGTATGAATTAGCCCTCAATTAAGAAAGTCTTCCGAAGCAGTCCATATTGTAAATAAGTTAGAGACATTGTGAATCTGTGGACTCCTTGTCACAGCAGGGCTTGAAACCTTGCTTGACGAATACACTATTTGATCTACAAATCCTGGTCCATAATGGCCGTCCGAATTTCTGAAGCATGCATCACCAGGTATGTGTTTGAAAATAAAGTTTGTGGTTGAAGATATTTCAAATCTCCAGTTTGTCACTTCAAGTTATTTATGATATAATTATAGTTGTAAAATGCAAGGTATATCCTAGTATCTATGACCTGAAAGATATAATTGGAACTAGACCAGCTTAACACCTCAGTGACATTGTCAAGCACTCTCACAGTATCAAAAGTAATATTGTCTGACATCTCCAAGTCTTACAATGACTGAATTCTATGCATGGCATATCAGCAGGTATGCTATCTCCTATACAACTCTGCATCTCTTCTAGTCTCCTTTCAGTTTAATATTGTATGATATCGTTTTAGATGTACAGTCTTGTTCACAAACAGAGTTGTGAACAAGACAGACATTAGATTTTATTGATTAAAGATATTCCTTTATACAATCTATTAAGGTAAAGATATTGGAGCTCCTTTTGTCTGACTTCCTGGATAAGGGTTATGGACCATGGCATATTCAAAGAACAGCTATTCTATTTTCTCAAGGCTTTGTCGTAAAGGAAGAGGAGCCAAGGAAAACTGAGAAATGTCTGTTATCCAGCTGAAGCATCTATTCATACTATTGTGATAAGAATATGTGCTGAGTCGCTGACCTGTGAAGTCAATGTAAGTTTCCTTGATATTAAATCCATAGTTTGTACAAGTGTTGTAGTCAGCACTCTCAGTTACATCATGCAGTGAAAGCATAAATAACAAGGAAAATCTCCCTTCAGAGAAACAGTCTTCTTATCTTCAGTATCTTATCTTGAAGACCTATAGTAAAGCAGGGACACTGTTAAGGATTCTTGAAAAATCTCTCTGGATATCCTGAAGCAGGTCAATAGTTCTAAACCCAAGAAAGAAAATGATGATGAAGGTTGCAATATGAGCAACCTTGAAAGTTTCTTATTTTAAAAGAACCAGGACCAGACCCTTGCAGCAGCCTCCTCGTTGAAGAAGGAAACTGGGAGGAAGGATGGTTGTACTCAGATGCCTCGGATGTTTCCTTTTGAATTCAAGAATTTGGTGCAGAGTAACTGTGTTGGCAATGACAAAAAAAAAAAAAAAAATTTAAAGAGGGTAAAATAAACTTGGCATCGACCAAAAACTCGGCTGCCTATCAAAACTCACCATAGACCATTTGTGGATGCTAAAAGTGTGATATAACCTATATTATAAATAATATATGCTATATGTAATAACAACAAATAATATTATCCTTACACAGGGATGTGTTCCTACAGGCTTTGTAGTATAAAATTATAAATACGACACGTGTATTTTCACATCAACCAACATATGTTATATTCAGTATATTCCCTATATGTCTTATATTTTACGTGCTTTATGCAATAATATTCAACTCAGGTTGGTACAAGTGGTACAAGTGAATAGGTTAGAGTGCCATATCTAAGGGGTATAGGTGATTTCAAGTTTATTGCATAACTTACTCATACTAATCTGAGCGAATAAAGTTAATTAGGTAAATGCTTACTATTGAGATATCACTCTTTCTCTCTAGTTTAGCTGATCTAAGCTCGTATAAGCTGTATTAGTAACCTTGTTTGTTCTATATATCACATTGCTTGAATTTACACTTGTACTTTCTGACTAATTTTAGCCCAATCAACACTGCGCTTACTATCCGTATTGATTCACCATGCTTAAATAAGTTACCAGCGTGTTCAACATCATGGATATTACTTAACTAGTACTTTTATTAGAATGCTTGATTACGATATTCCCATTTGATTAGTAGTATAAGCTTGTAACATATTATTAGTACAATGGGTTTTTTTTTTCATTAGTGTTGCCTATTCTCTAAGCTTTGATCTGAATGAGTACCACCATCTCATATAACAAAAGGATACAAGCCCATGTTCTTGGAATAGTGGTGACTCTATCCTCTTAAGGACCTTAGTACTACCTATCTCTACCATTGACCAAGTTCCATATCACAGTTTGATTGTACGACTCTATGCATATAGATGAGGTAAAGGAACATTCACTATGCTCATATAGGAGTAATTAGGCATATATGGATACTAAGTGCATCATAATTATAATTTCATGGAATTTTCTCATAATAGAGCTTATCATAACAGTGTAATGGGTTTAATACTACATATATTTAAGTGATAAGATTGGGATAACTTAATCATTTCCATTACTTGGTGGTTATACTACCTGCCCATTTGTCGAGTACCATTATGAGATTTATTGTGTTCATATCTATGGGAACAAAAAGGGAAGCGATAGGATGGATACTCACCAATGGCACTCATTATCTAAAAATACAGGTATTCTAATAACATACGTATCTGCTTATTACTAGTACAATAACTGTGATCTACTTGACTCTGTTAATTACAGTTGTGATTATAACAATGGTTATATTTAAATAAGTATCCATAATAAATACTGATCAATGAGCTTAAGTAACACGTATATTGGGTAATAACAAGGAGTGTATAACCATAATCAGAGTGAGTGCAATATATGAGTGACAGTGAACCATATGATCTTCATAGCTTACTGAGTATAATACCATATCTATTGGGATTAGAGCTTACATATAAAAGCATGGTTTCGATTGCTCTAAGTGATTCCGTAATAAACCTGTATCATATATGTACTGAGCTCGTGTATCTCGTGTTCATTTACTAATATATCATTACCTAAGTAAGTTTCATTATAGAGAAGGTGGTAGTAACGCATATTATGCCTATGATATCACCCTATCTAAGTAGTTAAGCAACTCACCGGTCGTAACCTCATATCATGCTAACTTAATCTGTCTGAATAGGGTTCCAATCATAACCTAACATGTAGTTGATCTGTGTGTTTCCACATCAATAACCCGTACATGTATCTGCTTTAACATTTCGATTGTTTCCATCTCTATTAGTAACACCTGTACCATTCACTAGTTACGTATGAATAAGAATAGATGTAATGGCGATCATAGGCTTGATAAAGGTGGAATCCTATCTGCTATAACTTCTACTCGTATATAAGAGAGACCTTCTTGCTTCACCTATTTTACATGGTATACTTATTGTGGAAATAGCCATACTTGACTAGTAGTGATACTTGGGCTTGTTATAAGATTCTAGTAGTCCACATGTTCATAAGATCAGTATTATATAAGATATACTATTCAATGGATTCACATGGTTAACCTTTTATAACGGTAATAAAAGCTCTTTTAGTATAGAGGTTTATCTCTCACCATGTTACATAATAAGCATGATAGTATTGTACTAATATGGAGTTAAGGGTAAAGGTTCAATATTCTTTATTAACATATCACTATCTTCACTGATTCCCATTGATTTTATTAACTATGAAGAGTATGACATAATCAAATACTAGCCTAACTTACAACTTTGTAATCATAATCACACAACTTACTGGTTATGTATAGAGAGTGGTCATAGCCTATCCATGAATTTGTAAACTTTATTTTGAATTATCTCTTAAAAATGAATTTTACTTGCTGGTACATGGATAACCATAAAGAACGGATGTTACTTAACTCTAGTGATATCGAATATATGCTATTGTTTGACTTTACTAGTGCAGGGATACCAACATGTCTTATGTCATTTAAAATATCATTGCAGGAATATGAAATATAGATCATAGCTCACATTATGAATGACGTCATGTATCAATTCATTTTATTCACATGCCCATATGATTGAAAGAAAAGAAATAGAAGAGTAACTACATTTTAAATATCAAAATGAAACAAATAGTTGAACATGGTTAAAGCAAACGCATCATAGGTAGAACATGTATGAACTAAACTAGGACAGTGTCTAAATGAAAAAAATTTGTATTGGACATATTGATACATGTGTGGACAAGTGTTTTAACCGAGTACGTATATAAGTTCTGGGATCAATAACATTGATAACAATATAGATGTATATGCTGTAATGTGTGTACGAATGTTTACATTGATAACAGTATATTTGGAATGTGTAGAGATTGTTATATGGGTAACAATTTGTTATGAACAATATAGATGCATGTGCTGAAATGTGCGTACGAGTGTTTACATTGCAGATTGTGTACAAGTAATTGCTTTGCAGAATACAGATTACAGACTTCAGAACCAAAATACGTGATGACAGAATCCCCAGAACAGTTGAGACTCCTGAGATTCCACGATAGGGTGTTGACCCTGGTCCTATTGGGAGGGGTGGAGGTGTTGCCACTGGTTATCCTCCGATACCTGGAGTCATGGGAGGACTGTGCGAGTCACGCTCCCCTAGACGTGTGATGATGACTGCCGGATGCCTACAAGCATATCTGGTCGACGTAATCGACGCTGATATCCTTAAGGTCTATGAATGGATCAGTAAAACTGATGCCATGGCATATTCCTGTAGAGGATGGATAGGATGGGAGTGGAAGAAGATTAGGAAGGAAAGGATGATTTTAGAATAGTTTGAAGATTTGGTTGAGATGGGAAGTAACAATTAAATTGCAGATACATACTTATTCAAACAGAAAGTCAATCTTAAAAATCCGCCTTCTACAAACACCCTAATCTCTAAAAATACAATCATTGATATGAGTATATGAAACCCTAACTTCAGGACGAAGTTTTCCGAAGGGAGGAAGTATGTAACAACCCACACCCTAAGTTCCTACTTCCTAATATTTAACTAAAAGTTAAATATAATATACCAACATAAAGAAAAACTAACTTTAAAAGAATAATTGGAATAATTAATTAAACAACACCCCGATTAAATACATTCAAATTAATACAATCATATCCTTTTTCATTTAAATGACGGCTGTTTAATACAACCTTATACATCTTATCCTCTTGCATTCAAGTTACCTCTCATTAATAATCATATCCTCTTATTCGAATGACCTCTCATTAATACAACCTTATCTTATTACAATCAAAGGACATCTCATTAATGCGAACCATATCACTCGAATGACACCTCTTTAAAAACATTCATTTCTACATTTATGGAGTCCTTTTATCTCGATGGAGTGTGGCGGTGGGATGGCTGCTGGATGGTGTTGTGACGGTGGGGCAGTTATTATTTAAACACGAAACGGAGGGTCTTTGGGTGGGGGAAAAAGAAAGAGGGAGAAACATTGTTGTGAGGAATAGGAGAAAATTTTGTCGTGATATATTTGGGAAGATATGTTATGGTAAAAAGTGTCAAGGGTATATATGAGACTCCTTGTTCTCGGGATTAAGGCACGGGGGCGGAGGCGTCCTCTGGGTTTAGGATTAAATTCTAAATTGGCTGGGAGGAACATTTTGGGTTCTGTAATCTGTCCGATCAGCTGGAGAGGAGGATCACGGGTCCAGGTATTCTGGTTTGGATCTCACCGTTTCCAGGTATTCCTCCTCTTAGCATCAGTTATTTATTATGTTTCAGGATCAGCTAGTATCGTGTTTCAGCATCAGCTAGTCACTGTGTTTTAGCATTTGCTGGTTACTGTGATTTTACTTAGAATTAACCTAAAATCATGTTTAAATTCTCTTTCAAATTAAATTCTGCTTAACTGTTAGGAATCAGATAAGTGTTTTGATTTATAAGATGAACAGAGACCTTACACATGGTATCAAGTATGGTTTTTACCCTCTTTATATTAAGAGTTATTAAGAGTTATTAAGAGGCTAAATCAGCTAAGTCTTTCCCTCCAGCAGAAGCTATGAAATTCCTTGAAATCTAGTGCAAAATTTAGGAAATTAACGAGATAGGATATTACATTTAAGCCAAGTCACCAAGGGCAGAGCGAAAGCAAAGTTCTTTTGGTCTGAATCCCAACAAAAGGCATTTTTCGAGTTAAAGCATTGCCTCTGCTCTGCACTAGTGCTCACATTACCAAACCTGCAGCAACCATTTGAGATGGAGATAGATGCCTCTGACTATGCTATTGGTGCAGTTCTTACTGAGCAGAAGCATCCAGTGGCATATCACAGTAAGACACTTTCAGAAGTCACCAAGGGCGGAGCGAAAGCAAAGTTCTTTTGGTCTGAATCCCAACAAAAGGCGTTTTTCGAGTTAAAGCATCGCCTCTGCTCTGCACCAATCCTCACATTGCCAAACCTGCAGCAACCATTTGAGATTGAGACAGATGCCTCTGACTATGCTATTTGTGCAGTTCTTACTGAGCAGAGGCATCCAGTCGCATATCACAGTAAGACACTTCCAAACACAGTCTGAAAATATCCCACCTATGACAAAGTGATGTATTCCATTGTGCAGGTCTGCCGACAATGGAAGCATTACATTCTGGGGAATAAAATGATCATCCACACAGACCACCAACCTCTACAGTTCGTACAGACACAAGGAAAGTTGCAAAACAATAGCCATGAGAAATGGTCCACATACCTGCAACATTTCCATTTGAACATTAAGTACAAGAAGGGCAGCACCAATAATGTTGCAGATTGCCTCAACCGACCACCGGTCATGGCACTGACCACTGTGCTCGACTCTAGTGGGCACGAGACTTCGAGGTAGCCGCATCTTTAAAAGTGCAATCCAGAATTCAGCAACACATACCAGACGCTCCTGGAAGGTAAAGTTTCAGATTTTCACCTCCAAGATGCACTGTTATGCCACCTGGGACACCTTTGTGTTCTTTCAAGTGAGTGTACCAAGAGGATTTGGGAGGCACACTATAGTCGGGTCACTGGACATTTCGGAGTAGAGAAAACAGTGGCAGTGTTGTTGCAGAAGTATTTTTATTGGCCAAACCTTCGACATGATGTTGGGAAGTACATCAAATCCTGCACTGCCTGCGCCACTGTCAAACCGACCATCAAGAAGCAAGGCCTATATACTCCTTTGCCTACTCCTAGTCAACCTTGGGAATCCATCTCCATGGATTACATGTCGGGCCTTCCTTTTGCTAAGCATGGCAACGATTGTGTTTTCATGGTCGTCGACAGATTCTCTAAGATAGTCATTTTGGCGGCCTGCAAGAAGAGTGTCACAGCAAAAGCCACTACTAAGCTCTTCTTTAAACGTGTATGGGTACACTTTGGGATCCCACAGTCCATTATCTCAGATCGGGACAGTAGTTTCCTAAGTCCATTTTGTTCAAGTCTTCGGTCGATGTTAGATACCAAGCTCACTAAGTCCACGGCTTTCCACCTCCAAACTGATGGCCAAACAGAGGTCGTCAACAGGATGATCGTACACATTTTGTGCATGTACAACTCAAAGCATCCACACACATGGGATGAAAGTCTCTCCTATGTCCAACACAGCTACAACAAAGCTCTCCATAGCTCAACTGGCAATAGCGCCTTTTAGGTGGGGTTGGGATTCCATCCACTATGTCCCATTGATGTGGTCATACCATTTGCAGCTACTTAGGCAGATTCGGCTCATGTCCAGTCCAAAGTTGACAGGGGTAACAGCTTCATTGAGCGCATTCAGTGTTGATTTGGGGTAACATCGGATGTGCATTAAGTCTCAAAATTTGCAGGGAGGCTTAGACACATGTATTCCAAAGAACCCAAAAATCGTTTTTGAAAATTCCACTCGGAGTGTGTTTTATTAAAATAATTAATTATTTTTAATGGGACCTTAAGTCTAATTTTAGGAAATTAAAATAATTAAAGGGTATTAATAAAACAGAGTGTGAATCTTCAAGAAAAAGACGAAGATCAAGTCAAGATTAATCTTAGTCGTTGATTAACGATTTAATCTCAGTCATTGAAGTCTTAACGAGAAGATTATAAGGACTTGATTGATCATTTGGAAGACACGTCGGGAGAGAAAATCTAGAGATAGAAATTCTTTAGTGCTTAGGGAGAAAATTGATCGAGAAGATTTTTTGCAGAGAGGGGCAAAGATAATTTCCGGTTGGAGATTTTCCTAACACGGGAATACACAACAAAGGAGACAGAGAGCAGTACGCAAAGAGGCAGCGTAGCGGCTACGCAAAGACTACACAGAGCTAGCAAAGGCAGCGGAGTAGCCTTGAGGAAGTCTGTGATTCAGTTGAGGATCAGTCAGATCCAGTGTCGGAGAGCTAGGGTGTGAGACCGAGAGAGGCCAAAAGGTCAGATACAGCCAACAGAAGATCCAACAAGCAACAGTGACGAAGTCCCCACGCAGAGTGACGCAGTGACTGCGCAGAGGCTGTGGAGGGCTTGTCAGTTCGGGGTTTGGCCAATTTGGGCTTGTAGTGTCAGTGTGAGGTAATCTCACTAGCTCTTTGTTAGATAGATTCTCTGTGAGGTGTTGATTTTGGGGTAGCATCGGATGTGCTCTAAGATTCAAATTTTGTGGAGAGGCATAGACACATGTATTCCAGATAACCCAGAAATCGTTTGGTGAAATTCCACCCGGACTGTATTCTATTAAAATAATTTATTAATTAATTAAACTTAGGAAAATAAAATAATTAAAGTGAATTAATAGAATATGGGTGTGAATGTTCTAGAAAACGCAGATCAAGTCAAAAGTTAATCTCAGCCATTGATTAGAGATATAATCTGGGTCGTTGAAGTTACAACAAGAAGACTATAAGAATGGCTTGAAGGGTCATCTTGAGAATACATTTGGCAAAGATCAAAGATCTATTTCTTTAGTGATCAGTGCTCAGGGAGAAAATTTGATCATGAGATCTTTTGCAGAGAGGGGCAGTAATACCAGTTGGAAGGATTCCTGAGCAGGAGACTACATAGCAGCAGAGACAGAGAGAAACACAAAAGCAGCGCAAATCCAATGACGCAGTGCTTATGCAGTTACTGCGCAGAGGCTGAAGGGAAGTCGCTTTCTTGCTGAGGAGACAGCATTGAGCCAGTGCCAAATCCCGGAGAGATTTTCCAGAGGCCAGAAGGCTTCAGTTTCTAGCAAGTAGAGAGACTAGCGCAAAGACAAAGGGCAGCCATCGTTCTGACGCAGTCACTGCGCAAAGGCAGCGCAGGGCAGTCCAGTTTTGGTGTTGATCAGTGTCGGGTTCCCGTGGAGAAGTGAGGTTTGTCTCACAGGTTCTCTTATTTCAATTTCTCTGCATGATTTGACAGATGTGTCAATCATACACTTGTACTCAGAAATATTTATTGCATAATATATAAACCCTCAATTGTTGCATTGGTTTTCCCACATTGGATTTTTCCAGGGACATTGTTCCAAAAATAATTGTGTCAAATGTGTGTGTGATCTATTATTGTTCAGATTTGTTTCCACACTTGTATTTCTTCCGCAGTTTATTTGTGTTAGTTGCGGTGTGATATATTCAGTGTTTGTCGTAGTAAACTGCAAATAGATTGTTTATTTAAAATTAACAGTGACGTGAATATCTTCTAGTTGCTGCAATAGGATTCCAGAGGTTAACGGAATTTTCACATGGTATCAGAGGTTGTTTAAGTTGAGTGCAAGAGGAACAGAAGAACAGATCCAGCAGATTCAGCGTTGGTGAAGCTGGGATCAAAGAGCTGCATAAGCAGCAGATCGATCTCACAGTTGATTGCGCAGTCCAAGCCAGGAGGGCTAGACTAGCAAGGAAAAATCTCTCTCTAAGTGAGCTGACAAAGAGGTAGGATTGTTCCAGATTGCTGTTTGTCCGAGGCAGAGGGAGCAGCGCAGCATATCTACGCAAATCAGTAGCTGGAGGGACGCAGTTGACTACGCAGTAGTGATTGCTAGTGCAGAAGCGTCAAGAAGAGTAGTTGAACACATTTTTGGGGATTTCTAACCTCATAGAGTTTCTTGCCCAAGAAACTCAGGTTTCTCGTGCAGTAGTAGCAGATTTTGTGGCTTTCTCCACAAGGAGTGCATAAAGCCAGCTACGCAGAGGGTTAGAGGCAACAAATCAATAGTAGTTGGGTGAGATGGCCACGAGCAGATTGCGTGACCAAGACCGGTTGGAGGGTGCCTCCAACTACGTAATCTGGAAGGCAAGGATTTTCTTCCTTCTAGATGAGCATGACCTCAAGCACTTTATCAACAGTGCTCAAGTTAAACGACTGGATGCAGCACCATTAAGGGCCTTCAAGAAGAATATGGCAAAAGCCAAGTGGTTGACCCTCAATGGAGTGAAGGATCATATTGTTTCACACATCTCTACCAAAAGAACAGCCAAGGAGATGTGGGATGCATTGGCTATGCTTTATGAGGGATCTCCTGATCAGCGAAAGATGTTACTGGAGGATAAAATGCAAACCACCAAGATGCAGAAGGGAGAGCGTATTGATCTGTTCCTGTCTAGACTTCAGGAAAACGGAGATCAACTGGAAACCATAGGAGCAACTCCTAAGGCCACAGAGATGGTCAGATTGGCCCTCAACTCAGTGTCCGAGGACTACCAAGTCTTTGTCCAAAGCATCCTGGGCAGAAAGAACTTGCCGAACTGGGAGTCAATGTGGGCAGCTCTTCAGCAAGAAGAGATGAGGAGAGACTTAGTCAAGTGTCAACTTGAGGGCGGCAGCAACAGCAGTTTGAAGATAAAAAAGGAGGAGAATGTGGCCCTTGCATCAAAAGGGAAGAAGCAGCGCAAGAGGAAGAAGGATGTGTCAAAGATCAAATGCTTCTGGGGTGGCGAGATGGGACATTACGCCACAGAGTGTCCTCTCAGAAAGAAGCACAAGGATGAGAAGCATGATCCTCAAGCCGAAGCAGCAAAGATAGAGGAGGAATTTGCTATGATTTCCCATATACCTCAAGGAGGGAGGTGGGTTGATTTGGATTGTAGACCCAGAGATCTACAAGATTGGGCAGGAT
The DNA here is from genome assembly GCA_034641835.2 of Pinus albicaulis. Lineage (NCBI taxonomy): Eukaryota > Viridiplantae > Streptophyta > Pinopsida > Pinales > Pinaceae > Pinus > Pinus albicaulis. Next base: position 1,480,505,166 of record CM076575.1, read on the forward strand.
CCTTGAGGAGTCCACCTCTTGGATCATCACCTTGCTACGAAAGCCCAAATTAGAAGTAGCAGGAAACACTGGTGCAGAGGAGTGCGGAAGTGACAATGCAGTAGTTAACAGCATCAGAGTCTGAGCAACATGGAGAAGAGTTGGTAGCAATGCAGGAAGGCACATTGCAGAAGCCAGTAGCAGCGCATCAACTTCAGAGGGACAGCACAAAGGCTAGCAGCAGTGAGATCTTCATCACCAAGATGCATCATACTTGTCCAATATAGTATGTTTTTCAGTTGCAGAAAGAAACTGTGATGCAGTGCAGTAGCAATTGGTAGTGGCAGAGTCAGCAACAGCACGGATGCAGAATTCCGAGGGAGTTGCAATACGGATGCAGTGTTGACAGTGGCAATGTCAGCAACAGTACAGATTTAGCGTTTGCGCAGAGTTGATGGGCAACAGTGTCAGACATCAACAGTGCAGGGGGAGATGTTACAGGGTCAGAGAAGTACTCAAAGAGTGTATTGCTAGAGCACATTCCTCGCTAAGAGGAAGTGTTGATTTTGGGGTAACATCATATGTGCTCTAAGTCTCAAATTTTGTGGAGAGGCTTAGACACATGTATTCCAGATAACCCAAAAATCGTTTGATGAAATTCCACCCGGATTGTATTTTATTAAAATAATTAATTATTATTAAAAGGACCCTAATTCTAAACTTAGGAAAATAAAATAATTAAAGTGAATTAATAGAATATGGGTGTGAATGTTCTAGAAAAGGCGGATAGGGTCAAAAGTTAATCTTAGCCATTGATTAGAGATCTAATTTGGGTCGTTGAAGTTTCGACGAGAAGACTATAAGAATGGCTTGAAGGGTCATTTGGAAAATACATTTGGCAGAGATTAAAGATCGATTTCTTTAGTGAGCAGTGCTCAGGGAGAAAATGTGATCATGAGATCTTTTGCAGAGAGGGGCAGTAATTCCAGTTGAAAGTATTCTTGAGTCGGACAATGCATAGCAGCTGAGATAGAGAGAGCCACAGTAGCAGCGCAGAGCCAGTGACGCAGTGCTTACACAGTCACTCCGCAAAGGCTGAAGGGAAGTCGTTTTCTTGCTGAGGAGACAGCGTTGGGCCAGTGCCATATCCCAGAGAGATTTTCCGGAGGCCAGAAGGTTTCAATTTCCAGCCAGTAGAGATACCAGTGCAGAGACAGAGGTTAGTCATTGTTGTGACGCAGTCACTGCACAGAGGCAGCGCAGGGCAGTCCAGTTTTGGTGTTGATCAGTGATGGGTTCTCGTGGAGTAGTGAGGTTTGTCTCATAAGATCTCTTCTGCCAGTTTCTCTGCATGATTTGACGAATGTGTCAATCATAGACTTGTACTCAAAAATATTTACTGCATAATATATAAACCCTCGGTCATTGCACCAGTTTTCCCGCACTGGGTTTTTCTGGGGACATTGGTGCAAAAATAACTGTGTCAAATGTGTGTGTGATCTATTCTTGTTCAGTTTTGTTTCCGCACTTGTATTTCTTCCACAGTTTATTTGTGTAGGTTGCATTGTGATATATTCAGTGTTTGTCGTAGTAAACTGCAAATAGATTGTTAAGTTAAAATTAACAATTAGGTGAATATCTTCCAATTGTTGCAATAGGATTCCAGAGGTTAACGGAATTTAACATGAGGATGGCTAGCAAAGCATCCCAGATTGTATTCAGAATTACTGCATAATAAACAAACCCTCAGCTGTTGCACCGGTTTTCCCGCATTGGGTTTTTCCGGGGACGTTGGTCCAAAACTAACGGTGTCGTGTTTCTATAATTTATTCTTGCTCAAATCTTGTTTCCGCACATTTATTTTCCCCAATTTAATTTTGTGAAGGCTATAATGTATGGGTATCAATATTTACCATAGAACATAGTAAATAATTTGTTCAAGTAATTAACAAATAGAAGAATTCTCATGAGTTGTTGCATTAGGATTCAGGGTAGTAGAATTTTCACATTCAGCACATCTTCTAGTAGGTCCATGACATATTGGATAGAGCCAATGCTAAGTACAAGCAACATGATCAGCATCGGGTGCCAAACAAATTCCAGGTGGGCGACAAAGTTCGGCTACATTTGCAGAAGGAGCGCCTACCTGGGCCCCACCGCAAGCTTCGCCCGCTCCGATATTGACCATACACTATCACCAAGGCTGTAGGGGAAAATGCCTTCGAGCTTAGCATTCCACCATTCCTTGGCCTGCACCCAGTGTTCAATGTGGACCGCCTTCGGCCAGACTTTGCACCATTACTAGACATAGCCGACATTGCAGAACAACTCACGCGAACAGAGTTAAACCCAGACTGCATGGAACAGGCCACAACTAATTGGATCATGGACACGCAGATCAAGAATACTCACCAACAGAGGATCCAGCTATATCGAGTTGTCAAAGCAGTCCAACTCCTTCACCAGGGCAAGTGGTTCACCAAGGAGCAAGTTCATTGCTTCCTAGAGAGAGAGGATTGATCCAGGTCGATATTGCTGGCCACCCGCCTATTCCACCTAGGCCTCCAGTCGATTTCATCAGTTTTCTTGTTTATAGCAAAATTTACTATTTTTAGCATTTTTTCGGGTCCTGAACTTCCGGATCAGTTTTGACCACCTAAACGGCGTGTTTTTGAGATCCGCAGTAGGCCTAGTCGTAGGCATGGGCCTACCGCAATTCTTGTAGTACTCGGAGAGATCTTTCCAACGAGATATCATACGCGCCAAACAGAGATAATATAACCAAGTTACGACCCCGTGAATTTGGTTGCCCAACTAACCCCAATGGGACCCACAAACTCTTGGCGTTCCATCTCCTAGAGTTATGATTTTGGTTGTTTAGAGTTTTCCCTTGCTCAACAATAAAAAGGCCCTTGAGCCTCATTGTAACACAGTTCAGAGGCATGTAGCCGCCATATCTCTTCTCAAAGATAAGCTAACATCGCTCGAGCTAATTTATTTCCATTCTATATGTAAGCATATTTCAGTTCTTTGAGATTAATGAAATGAAGTTTTATTTCTGCAGCATCTCTATATTTATGGTTATATCTATATTTTGTTGCGTTCCTGTTTAAGTTCAAATCAGAAAGCCTTTAAGAGATCTCGCGAGTTGCTAGCAGGTGATCAGATTGAGCTAGCAAAAGCTCCATTGGTTCAGTAGCAAGGAAAGGCACAGGAATAGCAAAGCACGAGTACAATTACTAGTACGAGCACTAGCTCAGGTGCAAAGGGTCCTGTGAGTTCTCAACGGATGGAGTAGCAGAGACAGGATGAGGAGCTTCAAGATCCACCTACCACCAGTGGTGAAACTAGCAGAGAAGTTCGGCAAACGCTGAAGGATGTGCAAGAGTTTGTGGTAACTCCTAAGACAGCCAAGTGGGAACATAGATAGTCAGACAAGTACAAGGCATTGATGACACAGGTCGTTGACAGAGAACCTTCTAGCTATGATGAGGTTGCACAGCATCAGGTGTAGCAGGATGCCATGGTGGAGAGGTATAAATCCATCATGATCAACAATATATGGGAAGTCAAGCCTAGACTAGTGGACAGGGCAATGGTCGGCTCCAGCTAGATCAACAAGATCAAGTACATTGCAGATGGTAGTGTAGAAAAGTATAAGGAAGAGACTGATTACGAGGAGACCTCTGCACCAATGGCCAGATATACCTCTATCCGAGCAATGATATCTCTAGCAACGCAGATGGGATGGAAGATTCACCGATGGACGTAAAGACAACATTCTTGAACAGGGTGATAGAGGAGGAGGAGGTGTATATCGAACAGTCAGAGGGTTTCGAGATGCATGAGAGAGGCACACACATGTGCACACTGAAGAGAGAGCTATAATGGCTCAAACAAGCTCCCGAGTCCCAGGGCATGGTATGGTCAGATAGACAACTACTTGCAACAGATGGGCTTCGCGAAGAGCAAAGTAGACTCCAATTTCTTCTATTTGATGGTTAGAGGTGAAACACTCATCCTAGTTTTGTATGTGGATGATTTCTTCTTAACGGGGTCATCAGGGCTCATAAAGGACTGCAAGAGGGACTTGGCAACAGAATTTGAGATGAAGGATATGGGGTTGATGCATTACTTCCTAGGACTGGAGGTATGGTAGATAGATAGGGAGATCTTCCTTGGGAAAGGGAGTTACACTATGGAGATCCTGAAGAGGTTCAGGATACAGGATTGTAGACCCGTGTCCACACCTATGATTACCAACTACAGGAAGATCGATACTTCAGATGACATAGATAAGGATTGAACCTTATAGAGGCAGCTCATTGGATCTCTTATGTATCTAGCCAACACAAGGCCAGACATTTCTTTTGCGATCAACACTCTCAGTCAGTTTATGGTAGAGCCAAAAAGGATGCACTGGACAGCAACAAGGCATGTTTTGAGGTACTTGCATGGCACAATCAAGCATGGTTTAAGGAATGCTCGAGGTGATGGTGTCATTTTGTGTGGATATACAGATGTAGATTGGGCAAGCAGTTTAGTGGACCAGAAAAACACTTCATGGTGTTGCTTTAGTATTGGATCAGGGGTTGTATCTTGGTGCAGGAAGAATCAAAAGTTTGTGGCACTAAGTTCTGCAGAGGCAGAATACATGGCAACTGGCATGGCCACATGCAAAGCTACTTGGCTTCAAAAGCTGCTAGTTGGTTTGTTTGGTCAGCGAATGGATTCGACCAGTATCTACTATGATAATCAAAGTTCCATCAGGCTCTCTGAGAATCCAGTGTTCCATGATAGGTCGAAGCATATCGACACAAGGCACCACTTCATTATAGGTTATGTATAGCATGGATCAGTTCGACTACAGCATGTTCCCACAGATCAACAGGTTGCATATATTCTCACGAAGGCCTTAGGGAAGGCAAAGTTTGTCTACTTCAGGGATAAGATGGGAGTAGTGGAGAACACCTTCCTCGCTAAGAAGGAGTGTTAGTTTTTGGTATCAAGGGACAGGTGCTCTACTCTCTATGGTGTCTAAGAGGATAAGAAACACAAGATCTCCAAAATCCATAAAAGTTTTCGCAAGAAACACCTCAATTAGATTAATTGGCCAATAATTAAATATTCCCCAAGTCTAACTTAGGAAAACTGGTTAATTAAATCAAATTAATTGAGGAAAATTGATTTTGCTCTAGAGACTTTCGAAAAAGTCAGTTGATGGAGTCAAGATGATCTTAGCAATCGTTTGTGATTAGATCATGACCATTGGTTGCTCAACAAGAGATTATAAATAGCAAGTTGATAGGGTTGGAGACAAGCATTCAAGTTGTTCGACTTACCCAGTTGCAATGATTCAACAAGGGCATGGTCGAAGTAGAGGGAGACACCAATAGCGGGGCTTCAGCAGAGATTTGGGAGGAGAATTCGGGAGAGGATTTCAACAAGTTTTCCAGTGTTCCAGTGACGGGGAAAGAGGTCATTTTATCTGCAAAAGAGGCTGAAATTAGCAGTGTGAGTTAGCCAGTTTACCCAGTGCGTATAGCAAGAGCAGTATTTCCACTTCCAGTTGCCGAAAGAATTGTCGAAGGAGGCAGTAACTTCAGGAGGTAGAAGGAGGCAGTACGACTTGCAGGAAGTGTTTTCCAGAGGCTGTAGAAATTTCCCAGAGTAGATAGTGTGAATAGCCAGGAGGAGTGCAAGTCACTAGGAAGAGGCCAGATCGATTTGCAGAGGAGACTTCGTGTCTCCAGATTATTTTGACAATGGAGACTATTATTTTCCAGAGCTTTGCCAATATCAAGTAAGCAGTTGTAATTTCTCAAATTGCTGAAGAATTAATAATAATAAAACCCTCATCTGCAGCATTGGTCTTCCTCACATTAGGATTTTTCCAGGGATGATTGCCCAAAAAATATCGGTGTCCAATTTTATGTTTGTACATTATTTTCTTAGTTCCGGTATTTAATTTTGTGAAGAACTGCAGTAGTGAATTTATCATTATTTGTCGTAATATTTCTAAAGACAAATAAATTTCATAGGTTAGAAGATAAATTTTTGGTTACTGCATTCGTGGAAATTTCACAAATTGTTGAATGGTGTTGTCATTGATGCTGACATTTGTCTTTGAACGCTCTTAATATTCGTCTATAGATTGCATAGATTGGAAGTTCCATTGGTCAAGTAGCCCTAGAAGGATAATGTGGTCATGTGCCCCACCTTGATGAAGAATTTGGATGGGACAATCAATGTTTTTGCTCTCAAGTCCATTTTCATTTGATTCTCCTTGTCATGTGATCCAGGTGGATATTGGTGGCCACCCACCTATTCCACCTAGACCTCCAGTTAGTTTCATCAGTTTCCTTATTTATAGCAGCATTTACTATTTTTAGCAATTTTTCAGGTCCTAAACTTTCGGAATAGTTTTGACCCCCTAAACAGCGTTTTTTTGAGGTCTGCAGCAAGCCCATAGCCATAGGCAAGGGGCCTACGGAAAAACCAGTGGTACTTGGAGAGATATTTCTGATGATATATATCGTACACGCCAAACGGAGATACTATGACAAAGTTACGACCCCGGGAAGTTGGCTGCCCAACTGACCCCAACGAGGCCCACAAACTCTTGGTGTTTCAACTCTTGGGGTTAGGGTTTTGGTTGTTTAGGGTTTTCATATGTTGTTCAAAATAAAAAGGCCCTTGAGCCTCATTGTAACACAGTTCAGAGAACTGTAGCCACCACATCTCTTCTCAAAAATAAGCTATCAGCTCCCTAGATAATTTATTTCCATTCTGTCTGTAAGCATATTTCAGTTATTTGATATTAATTAAATGAAGTGTTATTTATGCTGCATCTTTGTGTTTATGTGTATTTCTGTATTTTTATTGTGTTCCTTCATAAGTCTGGATCATCGTGCCATTTCCAAAGGTAGGTGGCACACCCCATCACTCCCCACGGTTGAGGAGATATGCTCATTCAAAGATGAAGCCCCAATTCTATTGTCAAGGATCCCCAAAATTTGAATATAGAAAGACAGCATGTTGTTTAGACAAATGTTGAAATAAATTTGATTATTTTGTGTGGATTTTATTTTCCCACCAAATAAGGATTATTTAAGCCCCAATCAACTTTAAAGGATGACATAAAATAATATCTCTATATTTTTCAAAGTGGATTTCAAAAGTGTGGTTAAATTATTGGCTCCATAATATTCAAATTTGAAAATTCATGTTCAAATTTGTCAAGTCGGCCACAAGATCTTATGGGCTTGTCAGCCCCTCTAGAAGCCCCCTTCTCTATATATTTAACTCAGATTTCTCAATAAGACCATAAAAATTGATTCAAGGAAGTATCTATTTTGCTCTAAAATATTGAGGCCAGAATAGTGATGTCTATCTTCAACAGAGGGCCGAAGTTTTCTTGAGGGTATTTTCTGAGTCAGATTGAAAGGGTTTTTGGCTATTGCAGAGTAGTTTTGTGGTTTGTTTTTCTAGGGTTGTGTGCATATAAAGAAGTGAGATGGCATAGCAAGGGTCTAAATCGTGCAAAACCCTGAGTTGATGTGTGATGGTCTGTTTGATCGATCTTGGTGTTTTTGGTCGATGTCTTCATTTAGTTTAATCTGAGTACTTGTGGACTTGTTCTAGCACAACAAGTTGATCTCTTTGGTCTGAGTTCATTCGTTTTCATAATGGCTATTTAAATTCCTAACCGAGGAGCACTTGACATTCAAGATAGCATCTCTATTCGTGATCAGTCTTCATTGCTCTGTGATTGGATTAATATGCTAGCAAAGACTTCATAAGGTTGAATGAAGTCTGAAATGAATGGACTCTGTGTGTGGTTGTATAGTTACAGGTTGATTGCATTGGTTGATCATTGAAGCTAAGAATGAGGGTTTTCATTCCACACACATTTCGACAGATCAATGACATATAGGGGTAAAGAAAAGCTCTTGACTTTATATCCTCCAGTTCAAGTGTAATAACTTGACTTTCATTGGGTTATGGAATCAGCTGGATCAGAAATTTTAGCTATAGCAGTGTAATGGAGTGAAGCCATAAGCAGCTCCTTCAGAATTACCATGAGGATGAACGGTTAGGCCATTGAACCAAAAGAGGTTGGCAGTTGTGCGATCTGTGAGGTTTAATCCTAGCAAAGGACCAAGCAGTGAGTCTGAGCATGAGAAAGCGCGTGAATATGCGTTTGAAAATTCATTGTTACATTTGCGTCAAACAAAATGACAGCCTGGAGTAAGGGTCAACTTAGTATCTGAATTATTCATAGTAAACAATGACAGAGACACATAGTGAGCACACATCGGGTTTGATCGATCCAAGTGAAGTATGTTGTTGTATCCACTGCAAATTGAAACTCGTGCTTCCTCTGAAGACAGTTCAATAATAATCTAATTTGAATGAGAAATGTAGCAAGGTTGGCAGATTATATAAGTTGTTGAGTTGTACTGCATATTGACTGATTATGGAATCAAACCCATCACCTTTGCTTGAAACCATATCAGCCATAATATATTTGATTTTGTTGAAGGCTATTACAAGTAACATTGTATAATGCAGTTGGGATCGTAAGTATTGTGTGGAAGAGATTGCGCATTCAATCCCTATCAAGTATTAAATTTTTTTTTGTCATTATCATTTTGTCGAATGTTTAGCACACCAATGCCAAGAATTTTGTCACACCAGTGCCAAAACATTGCCATTTTGTAGAAGTGCACTTGGAAAGTGTGATTATGTAGAATGGTTGATTTAGTATAAAGTCTTATATGGTTATTTTGGCATTTTGGAATCACTACTTATCCAAATTGAGATCCAGAAGATGTTGGACAATCCTAATTCAGGGACAGATGCAGATAGAAGGGTTTGACATTGATTTGACTCAATATTGACAGCAGTGTGACCTCATGTATGGCTGAGTGTGTTTGAATACATATGTGAGATGTTAAATGCGCAGTTGTTGATGTATTGAGCAGAACTGGTGTATGATGCTAGGGTTTGACAACTTAAGGTTGATATATGCTAACAATACAATGACTAGATCACCTTAATGATATTGCTGCTATTGCAATATTGAAGTGTTGCTACTAGGCTTTTTTACCTAAACTGAAGATGCCAGGGTTTGACTGTATCAGCACTTAAGGTTTGCTTATGGCCAGAAGTTCTAGGGGTTTAAGGTTGATATATGCTAACAATACAATGACTAGATCACCTTAATGATATTGCTGCTATTGCAATATTGAAGTGTTGCTACTAGGCTTTTTTACCTAAACTGAAGATGCCAGGGTTTGACTGTATCAGCACTTAAGGTTTGCTTATGGCCAGAAGTTCTAGGGGTTTCTTAGTAGTTTGTTGAGTTGTTATCCAAAGAATACATTATTGAGAGCACTTTTGTTGCTACTAGGGTTTATCAGTTTCATGTATCTTTCAGCAATGTTGATATTATGCTAGGGTTTGGCAGTATTGATGTATTGGGAAGAGATAGGGAGTGTATTTCTAAGAGGTTTTTGTATTGACAGCAGCATTGTGACTGTGTTATGACAGTTGGATAGAAGCAGAGGCAGTGCAGGTGTGTATTGGTAGCAGTGGTGGTTGAGTAGCATAACCAATGTAATCTATCATATTCTTTTATCCTCTATCTTCATGGTAGTAGGGTGATGCAAGGCGGAGATTGGAGTCTCCTTCAGGTTGGACCCTGAGAACACTTCCGGGCAGCAAGGTGTTGCAAGGCGGAGATTGGAGTCTCCTTCAGGTTGGAGCCTGAGAACACTTCCGGGCAGCAAGGTGGTGCTGGGGCAAGTTAGAGCCTATGCAAAGTGTTGGAGCATCCTTTCAGTCGGAGCTAATAAAACCAGGGCATTGGAATGTCCTTCCAATTGGAGCTGGTAAATCAGGGCGTTGGAGTGTCCTTCTAGTTGGAGCTGGTGAATCAAGGTGTTGGAGCATCCTTTCAGTTGGAGCTGATAAATCAAAGGGTTGGAGTCTCCTTCTAGTTGTAACTAGAGAATCTTGGAAGTTGGAGCTTCCTATTATGTAATCTTTAAAGACCTATATTAAGAATCGTTCGGTGGTTTTTCCCCCATAAGGGTTTCCACCTAAAATCTCGTGTACTGTCTTTGATGTTGTGCATTATTGAATGGTGTGGTGATGTCGATTTATGTTTGATTTGATGCCTATGTTAATTTTAATGTTCTGAAGATTAAAATTAACTAAAATAAGTGAAATACTAATTCACCCCCCTCTCAGTATTTCCAACAAAAAGCTTGAGCAATTATAAACTTTGGGGATAACTATATTTGTTGGCGTCTTCTGATTTTTCTGTCATGCTTTTAAACATATATATGCTTCAATTAGAAATTTGAGTATCTAGCATTGTCATAAAAACTATGAGTGCAGGAGTACATCGCGAGTGACGGGATGCAAAGGACGTAAAGGATGAATATAAATCAGGATTTTTCAAAGAAACAGAAGGCATACAAGCATACAAGATAAATAAAATGTTTACAAGAATAGACCTGAAATAAGATAATCACAAAGGAATATTTCACTTATGGGTTTAAATATATAGAGTTTTGGAGGTGCTTAAACAGTTCCCATAACTATGTGTTACATATTTGTAAGTGTCCTGTGCAAGTAACTAACATGGGGTCAGCCATGGGCATTCATTTTCCTTCTAGAATGTCTTTTTCTAGCCCCTGCTAAATTTTAAAGAAAGATGGAAAAGGAAGAAATATAGATAACAAAATTTCAATATGCTAGATCAAAAATATTACTGACTTTTAAATAGCTAAAATTTAAATATACCTTGATCAGCCACCAACCAGCGACATGAATTGTCCGCAAAAAGAGCAATTTTTTGATCTGGAAGTATTCCAACAGTGCGTAACCCTTCTACAAAATCCAAAATTTTCTGTTCCAGCTGAAATTTTGACAGTACCATTTCCATTAGGAATGATCCAGATGGTAAAGTTGCTAAGCAAAACGATTATCCTCCAACAATGAGATAGTGTTCTTTTGGATAGTGTAAAGTTTGGAAATTGCAACAGTTTAGTGGAATATTTAAATATTCATGCATTATGGAAACCTCAACAGAGTCATTTGTCTTCAGTTCACTTCTCAGGCATGTTACTGGTAAACACACATTCTAATTGTATAATTCTTCATGCCTAAAAGTAGGCCTTTATAAATAATTGGAATCGAGGAAAACCTTCACTGCAAGCAAAGTGAGATGAAACCCTCATCGTTGTTCTTTCTATCGCTAGTTCGAGACTAATTCTATGGTTGAGATAATATCTGAGCCCCAGATTTAAGGCAACATTAAAGGTATATAAAAATTCTCTGAATGCATAACTAGTTCCTTGACAGCACACTTAATAGGAATATTGAATATACTTGATATCAGTTTTTGAATAATGATCACAAAAATCACGAGGTTTGCAGCTTCAAATTCTCTTTGTTTCTAGTATTTAAGAACCATAAGATAGACTTGTAGACATATTTCTGTCATGAAATTCTACTGAAACAGAATACGATAAAGTGCCAAAAAGTGATCAGATTTTCTTATTTTAACTTGCAGTGAGCAAAACTTAAGAAACTAGAAATGAGATTGGCTATAATCATAAAATTCCTTTGAAAATAATGCAGGCAATCATTATGTCTTGACTTTCACGTTCGTTATAAAGAGCATTTTAGCATTTTAGAAGAACTCTAGTAAATAGTACCTGTTTGTAAGTCATCTGGGAAGGTGGATCATGATGAGGGTCCACCAAGGCAGTTCGATCTCCATATTGCTCTGCTGCTGTCTTCCAAATGTCTGGGACAGCCTTCCATTCAGTTGAAATATGGGTACCATTTTGCTCTAAAAATGTGTTCTCGAGCAATGGTGCACATTTTCTAAATCTGATGACCCTTTGTCCTGGCTTTAGCAGATTAATAATGACCATCATCTTTCTTGGACAGGCATTGAGAATATGAACTAGATATCATTCAAGTAAAACATTTACCAAATAGATATCATTCAAGTAAAACATTTACCAAATATTTCCACGGACCATGAGAATTAACATTTCCCTTGAAAGAGATGATGAATTTTGTATTTACACAATTTAAAACATAAACCACAAACAACGGTTTTGAAAGGAGATATATCAAGGAAGTGATTAAGGACCAGACCTTGATCAGTTTTGCAATCAAGCTAACAATCGATATGCTGGTATAACCTTCCGTTTAACATCTTTCTATCAAACATAGCATTTTAATTGTTCATTAAAGAAACTGCATTGTAAATATTGGAATCCTGTCTCTTGTACACTTTGTCACTCAAAACAGAAAGCAGACCCGGAAGAAAGAAAGAAATTATACTAATAAGTTTCCACAAATAACCAAATATGATTAATGGGACCTGAAAGAATATCAGGAAAACTATAACACAAAACTGGTTAAGGAATCTTCCTTCTCATTAACAAAAAAATGAAAGGAAAGGAAAAGATAATTCAACAGACAACAATGCAGCAATATGCCAAAGCACACCTAGACAAAGTTGAGAGGAATATGAGCCATAAAGCTGTGATAGGAAAGATAACTTTTCTACCCTGTTCACAACCATAAAATCCCTCATGATTTACCTAAGGATACCATAGTGTGAAAAATCTGTGGGAATGGGAATTTGTTTTGCAGTCATAGAGATCTCTAACTGTCACTTCCTGAAATGCAAGAGAATAGGTACTTTTCCTAACAATTGATGCCAGTATTTGTCCTCCAAAAGTAGTTAAAGAAATGAGACTTATTACTGCACACATTAGCAGTCTTGCAAAGGTCAGACAAGATGCTAGAATGGCACTGCTGCCTCAAAATCTAGCAGGCCTTGTGAAAGGCTTCACGAGACAAAGGTCAGGCCTTGTTGCAAAAATGAGGGAGATTGCCACTGTCGTCTAAACAATCTTCCTCTTGCTCTTTAGTGAAATTGCACCACAAGGGAGCCTTCACAGTGATCACCTAAAGGATATTCCAGGTTATATGGTGCAAGGTGATGTAAATGTAGACTAGGTAAAGATTCTCCTCAATGGACAAAGACATGATTCCTTTTATACAGGAGCAGTGTATCATATACCAAGCCCTAAAAGAGGCGATTATTTTTATACAGGCACATTGTATCATATACCAAGCTCTAAAAGAGGCACATGTGACCTGGGCTTCAAGAAATAGATCAACAAAGGAACATCTAGGCCTACAAACACCCAAGAAAGGGTTTGCAATTGATATGATCAACAAAGGAGGAAGCAAACCATCAAATTAAGCCTTAAGTTGAAACCCTGGCTAGGGTTAGGATTTTTCTAGAGCACAAATTACTTAGGGAGAATGATGTCAGCCCTTCTAGGGCAAATTTAACCATGTAAAATTCTAAATTTTGAGTGAAAAGGATCGACAAGGTAAAATACAAGTCTATTAAGCTCCAACGTCCATCCAAAAAGGCCCTAATTGAATTCAGCCCTACAAAATAGTCGTAGCAGCTTGTCTTGAAGAACTTAGAAAATAAAAGGAAGGAAAGAATTGAAGTTTTTGTAGTTTTTGACCAACATAAGGATTCCCGACGCCTATTCCTACTTGGGTGATGGAGTTTTTAGGGCTAAATTTAATCAAAATTGAATTAATGCTTGGAGTAAAGGGGAAAACCCTAGCCTGAAAGGTTAGCTCAAATGGTCAAGTCCCAAGATTTTACATAAACTTAACATGCAACAATCAACCAAACTTTTCCATAAATAATATGCATTTAGACATGGAACAAGAAGAACCCTAGCATTAATTAATCACATGAAAAGCAATATAAATATGCAATTAAACTTACAATTCTGCCATGAAATAGCCTTCTTTCAATCCCAAAAAGGCATCTCCAAGACAAAATCAATCTCCAATAGCAATAGCTACAATAAGATCACATCTCCGCAAGTAGCGAGTTACACATGCCTAAGTCAAGCTCTCTAAAGAAGGCAGAAATTCGTGAGCGATGATGAAAAGAAACAAATGAGTGATCCTCTATTTATATGAGGTCAGCCACTCTCAATAATTAGCCTAAAATCCATATGACAAGTTTAATTTTGAGTGTACATGAAGAAAATGGGTTACAAGCCAACCCAATAGCTCAACACAATAAAATAAACCACTAAAATCCCACACCTATGGGTCAAAACTCCTCTCTAGTATGATGTTATGCCCTTTTAGGGAAGATAAAGCTCCAAAAACACATGAAATGGGAAATGATGTTTTAAATTTCCAATACTAGCCCATATTTATTTATACCTCAACAATTTATTCCCATAAAATTATAAATAAATTTTTAATTGCTATGAAAATAAAATCATTGGCATTTAACTTCTGAAATAAATATTTGCAACGAAAAAAATCAGAGAGATCAATCACATCACAACAATAAGTATAACAATTTTACTTCATTAAAATCCTCGGGAAAATCTAGGCCTAGATCCAAAAGAGAAAAATACATGGAAAAAATGCATTGTTGGAACATGTAACTTGGCCCCCACTAAAAAATCGGCCCAAGGAATTTGGCCCACCAGAAAACCTACCAGCTAAAGAATTCAGCCCTAGAGAAATTTGGCCTTCACCACCAGCAAATTGACCCTCTCCTTTCCTCCTCATACAACCCCTGTGCACTCAAGAAAATTAGCCCACTGGATAAATCAGCCTCTCTCGACAACATGTCCTCGTTTGCGCTTTGTTGAATGGTGTTGTCATTGATGCCAACGTCAGTATTCATCTAGTTTGCATTTATTGGAAGCTCCAAACGACAAGAAGCCCTAGGAAGCCCTAGACATCTTGCACTTGTTAAAGATTTTCAGGATGAAGATCAGTGAATTTGCTCCTGTAACCATCTTCATTTGATTCTCCTTGTCATGCCAATTCAACAGTAGGTGGCACGTCACATGTGTCCTTTCGGTTGAGGAGATATAGCTTCTCGAAGTTGAAACCCCATTTTTTGGTCAAGAAAGCCCAAAAGGAGGTGCTACAAGCAATTTTATATTATAAAAGGAAATTAAAATTAAAAAGGCCTATCCTAGTCAAAGTCGAAAGGAGAGATGTTATCAAGGATATATTATCAAATTTAAATTAAAGTCAGTCCTAAAGGTTGTTCGAAATTTTGGATCCAAAATGAAATTTTGAAATTCAAAATTTGAATTTCAAATCTAAAGTCGGCTTCCCTCCTTTTGGGATCAAGTCGCCCCCCTTATTTGTGACCCTTCAATCACTATAAAAGGAGGCTCGGATCCTCCACAAAAGATATGAATTCAATGCCTAATCTTCTGTGATTTTATCCAAGCTCTATGGCCTAGTATAGTCAAGAAAATTTGAAGATTGGAGGTCGAAATTCTCGGTTAGCTTTGAAAATTTTTCGTTGGTTTTTGTCTGCATCAACTCGAGCTCCTTGAGGCTATTCGCCCCTATTTTTCTGAGATCCTGCGTATAGAATTTTCATTGTGACATGGAAATTTTCTGAGATTTGGTTCTGTGGCATTTTCAGCCCTCCAAGGGCTCACACCTAAGGCTAATTCTCGAATCTATCTGCGGCCTGATTTATACATAGGGCATAAAAAAATTACAGGCCATTTTTTGAGGTTATTCTTGGAAGACTAAGGCAATTTTGCAGTTTGTTCTAGGGAAAAATTGCAAGACTATCACACATCAATTGGGGTGTATTCTCTAGTGTACTTAGCAGAAATTTTGACCCCTGCAACTTACCCACAAACCCTAGAAAACTTGCATGTGTGAGAGAGAAGACTGTCCCAAAGCTTCAATTTTTGTCCTTCCTTTGATTTGACCTTCTTGTCCTTGACTACGCACTTCCTTTTCTCTTCCTGCACTTCAAATCGAATAGCGTCGAATAGCCCCAAACTGCGTCGACTCATCAAGGCAAAGCCGACTTGGTGAGGAGGTGAAATATGATTGAGTTGACTCGAAGTAACTTTTCTTTACATGATACAAAAGCCCAAGAAGGGTCTGACAAATATGACAATGACTCTAATGACTCAAGAGAAACCCTAGGAAGCCTCCAATGGAGGCTTTGACCTAATAAATAATAAAATGAGCATGAAACCTGTGCTTTAGAATAATTTTATTTTTGTTCTTTACAATTTTACAGTAAATACATAATGCTAAAGTACAATCGTAACTATGAAGACTGACCATAGTTACATTTTCAAATTCAACACTCCCTCTTAACTAGGGAGGTATTCATAATTGTACAAACATGTACAAGGATGAACTCAAATTGACACGTTCTGGGATACCAAACTGCCAAGGTATCCAACACATCAAAGATCGAAGTGTTCAAGACACTATTTCAAGAATCCATCAACTCAAGGATCCAAGTGTCATTTTCAAGACACTAATATAAGGATCTAAGACACTAATAGGGACTAAGGTGTCATCAAGGAAACTTGCCACTATAGGTACCATCAAGCTATAGCCCTGGCATCAATCCAACAAGATATAGATACCATCTAGGCCTTCATGCCAAGGCACCAACCCTCAGGGATCCAGGTATCATCAAAAGTCAAACACTAAAATGGAGCTCCAGAAGACTAAGATACCCTCCCACACTGGGATCTAGACATCAGCAAGGCCAAACTATAACTGAGATCTCAACACTAACTAGGCCAAGATGTCCTCCCAAGTACCATCATACGGGTAGTTCTATTGTACTCGTCTCTCCCTCTCAACCAAATCAGAGATATCCACCAATCCAAGCATGCTTCTAAAATATGTAAACTTCTTGTTGGGGAGAGATTTCGTCAACATATCAGCTACTTGTTCATCTGTAGAAACATATTGTAGCTTCACGACCCCATCTTGTACTAAACTCCTAATATAGTGGTACTTATTATTGATATGCTTAGTTCTAGCATGGAACACAGGGTCTTCAGACATTTTGATGTTGCTTTGGTATCACAATTTATAACTGTGGGATCCAAGGGCCCTCCAAACAAATCTAATAGAAGCTCCCTTAGCCAAACTGCTTCTTTTCCAACTTCACAAGCAGCAACATATTCAGCCTCTGCACTACTCAAAGCAATCGAATCTTGTTTACAATTTATCCAAGAAATAATCGTGGATCCTAGACTAAAACAACCACCAATAGTGCTTCTTCCATCTGTCTCACTGCCACCCCAATCAAAATCTGTGAAACATGTTAATCGAATTTCCTTTCCATCATACTTTAGATAGTGATGAATAGTCCCACACAAATACACCTCAAGATATGCTTGGTAGTTATCCAATGATCATGAGATGTGGTTCCAACCGAAATTGACTTAGAACATTCACTGTGTAACATATACCAGGTCTAGTATTCACCAAATACATCAACGAGCCAACCAATTGATGATAGCATGTGGGATCAACGAGGCTAGAGTTTGAACTTCTCAATTTCTTTAAGTTGGTGATCATTGGAGTTGTCATAGGCTTGGAATCCATCATACCCAACTTTTGTAGAATCTTGATGATATACTTTCCTTGACCAAAATATATTTCTCCGGGTTTCTACCAAAATTTCAAGCCCAAATAGTAATGCATAAGTCCTAGATATTTCATTTCAAATTTTGCTGCCAACATCTTCTTACATTCTTGAATTCTATGCTTCACACCTGTAAGAAGTAAATTATCCACATATAACAGAATAATGACTGGCTCATTCTTTACTACTTTGATGTAGAGGTTTGGGTCTGCGAAGCTTTTGACAAATCCAAGCCTTAGAAGATAGGCATCCATTCTAGCATACCATGCTCTAGGTGCTTGTTTCAAGCCATATAGAGCTTTCTTCAACCTACAGACATGAGATTCCTTGTTATGTATCTCAAAACCTTTCGATTGTTCAATGTACACTTCTTCATCTATGTTTCCATTCAAGAAAGTTGTTTTGACATCCATCTAGTGGATGTTCCATCCCATAGTAGCTGCTAAAGAAATCAAGGATCTAATGGTAGTGTACCTGGTTGTAGGAGCGTAGTCCACACCTTCCTTTTGAGAGAAATCCCTTGCTTCAAATCTTGCTTTGTATTTATCTATGCTCCCATCAACAACATGTTTGATTTTGTAGATCCATTTAGAGGTGACAACAGATTTGTCACTAGGTCTAGGAACAATTTCCCAAACCCCATTTTTCATGATTGATTGATATTCTTCTTGCATGGCTTTCTTCCATTCATCATGATGAGCAGCTTGTTCAAATGTGGTTGGTTATGCTTCAATTAGTTTCGACATATAAGTTGCATATCCAAAGCAATGTTGCAGGAAACGTCCCCCCCCCCCCCGGCTCCAAGGCCCGAACTGCGTCCCGTACGGAACCGTACGGGATCCGTACCTGGAACCGCGGATCCGATTTTCGAAACCGCGGATCCTAAAAAAATTTACGATTCCTGGTTTTTCGGATCCGTACACCCGGATCCGCGATTCCGTACAGCGGATCGCTGTACGGAACCGCCGCGATTTCGGGACGGATCCGTACGGATCGCGAACGGTTCCGTACCGCGACGTACGGATCCGGTTAGCGGACTTAAAAAATGCACTTCTTTTTTTCTTTTTCTTTTTATTTTTTATGTTAGCTTGGTTAGTTAGTGAGTTAGCTTAGGGTTAGGGATTAAATGAAAAGCTTATAAGCTCTATTCTTCATCTTATTTGCTCACTTATGTTTTTTGAGAGCTTGGAGAAGAGAGGAGAAGAAAGCTTGGAGAAGAGAAGAGAAAGAGAGGAGAAGAGAGAGTTGAGGAAAGCTTGGAGGAGTGAAGGTGGAGGAGTGAAGGAGGAGTAAAGGGGGAGTAGAAATAGAAGAGGGGAACATGAAGAAGAAGAGGAAAGTGGTTACCATATGAATGACCCAATGTATGATGAGGAGGAAGGCTTTGAAGAGGAAGAGGATGATGAAAACATTGAATCACAAGATGGGAAAGCTGCATTGACACCCTTGTGGAACTATGTGACCAAACTTGAAGGGGGAAAAGGTGGTGGAAGCTACAAGTTTTTGTGCTCTCATGGTTGTCATGGAGGAAAACCATATAGCGGTTCATATACCCGTGTGAGGAGGCATCTTTGTGGTGTGATGGACAGTGATGAAAAAAAGGGTGCTGTGGGGATAGCAATTTGCCCCAAGGTTTCAGCTGAACAAAGAAGAAAATACATCCAAATAGAGGAGGTTGCACAACAAAAAAAATAAAAAACAAAAAACTCATTCTGAATCAAGGGCAACCTCTAAATTTGGTAGCTCATCTGCTCATGGTGTTTCTGCAAGTTCTGGAGGTAAAAAAACAATAGCAGATTTCCTTAATGTTGCTGGGAGGGATGATGTGGATGGAAAGATAGTCCGATTTCTTTGTGCTTGCGGTGTACCATTCAATGTGCTTCACTCTCCCTATTGGCATGAAATGGTAAAGGGCATCAATGAAGCCCCAAAAGGATACAAGTCCCCCAACTATGAGAAAGCTAGAACAATGTTATTAGAAAGAGAAAAAGGAAAGGTTCAAGCAGCTTTGACACGTTTTACAAATGAGTGGGTAGATAGTGGGGTATCCATTGTATCAGATGGGTGGACAAATATCAAAAACCAACATTTGATAAATGTTCTTGGTGTTTCTACTACTGGTTCAGTGTTTATTGCATGTCATGATTCCTCCTCTGTCAGTGCAACTTCCCAAAACATTGCAGATCTCCTATTGCAATCAATCAGAGATGTTGGTCCTAGCAAAGTGGTTCAAGTGATCACAGATAATGCAGCAAATTGTAAGGGAGCAGGTAAAATTATTGAGCATACTTATCCACACATATTTTGGTCTGGGTGCTTGGTGCACACATTGAGCCTTTTGATGCATGATATTGTGAAGCATAAAGAATGTGGGTGGATTAATGAGCTTTACAAGAGAGGGAAGAAGCTCATTAAATTTATCACAGGGCATATAAGGGTAAACTACTTCTATGGCACTTACTCCAAGTTGCAGTTGCTTAAACTTGCAAAAACCAGATTTGCAAGTTATTACCTCACCTTTAGGCGGCTAGTGAAGGTGAGACAAGGTCTAACTAATATGGTCACCGCTGAATCATGGGAGGAGATTAACACTGATAGAGATGGTGCTAATGCAGCAAAGGACACTATTCTTGACATGTTATTTTGGTCACAGGTTAAATATGTTTTGCAATTCACCAAACCAATTTATTACATGATCAAGTTTGGCAATTCAAATAAGCCAATAATTGGGGAGGTGTATGAGCAAATGGATAACATGTTGGGGCAGATTAAAGACATTGTTGAGCCTAGAGATACCACCTTGTACAAATATATTCGTGCAGAGGTGGTAAAGCGATGGGATATGCTAAATATTCCATTGCATGCATTAGCATATGTATTGACACCGAAATATTATAGTCCATCATGGCTTTCTACAACAACACCTGGGGGGGCGAGCAGGAGAAAACCACACCTAGATCCAGAGGTCCTACAAAAATATATGCTTGCACTGGATAAATTAGTCCCTGATGAGGATGAGGCACACATGGTACGGAAACAGTTGAGCAACTATACACTTTCCACTGGTCCATTTGGGAGCATGCATGCTATTAGAGATCGAGAGAGTTTTTCTTCTATTGAGTGGTGGAACATGCATGGTGGTGCTACTCCACTTCTACAGAATTTGGCATTGCGGGTGCTATCACAGGTGGTAAACACTTCTTCTGCAGAGAGGTGTTGGAGCTCTTATTCTTTCATCCACAGTGTTAAAAGGAACAGGTTGAGTTTAGACCAGGCAGAGAGCTTGGTTTATGTTCATTACAACTTGAGATTGTTGTCCCATTACTGTGATGATGCAAAGAGCAACAAAGACCTTATTGTTTGGGACAAGCATCCAGAGGAGAGCAATTTGGAGGATGGAGTGTTGCGATTAGAGCAATTAGAGGATGCTCTTATCCATGATGATGATGATCGAGTTGACATGCCACCCCCCACTTGTGCCTTGGTTCCTAGGTCCCATGGTTCAACACCAACAGCAGGGGCTTCGTCTTCAGCGACTGTAGTGCCATTGCCATGGCTTCCACAGCCACCATCTTCTTCATTGCCACCACGTGGAGGCGCACCATCACGTACTGTTCGTGGTGGAAGGAGGAGAGAGAGTAGATATTTTCATAGATTATCATAGATTACTTTACTGCTTTTGTCATAGATTATCATTAGACTTGTAGGCTTGTTGTGAATTTGAACTTTTTTGTGTCGGTGGTGGCCAAGTGGCCTATTTTGTAAACATTATTATTTGAATTTTGGATAGGACTAATGTTGACAGTTGCTCACTTTAACACTTATAATATGCTTTATGTTTTATAATATGGTTAAATGCTTTATGTTTATCATTTATGTTTTATAGTATGCTTAATTTTTAAATGTTTTATGTTTTAAAATTTATAGTATGCGGCTTTGCCTTAAATGTTTTAAATTTTTGTCATGCTTAAATGTTTTAACTTTTAACTTTTATGTTTATCATTTATGTTTTATAGTATGCTTAAATGTGTTATGTTTTATAGTATGCAACATGCTTAAATGTTTTATCATGATTCATGCTTAATTATTTGATGTATGTTTGCAATTGCTAGGATCTAGAATCTAGATTCTAGATTTATGATCCTCGAATAATAAATTATTGATGTACAATGGAATCATGGATGTCATATCTATCTTGATTTATGTAAGAATATGCATGTTTTCATGTCTTCTACAACTAATATGGTATTTGGGATTGTTGTTTTGAATATAAATGCAAAAAAATATAAAATATATATATATATATACTAGACGCTTCCGAAACGCTTCGCTTCCTAAATTTTTGGAAAATGACGCTTTCGCGTCCCCACTTCCAAAAAACGTCCCCGCTTCGTGCAACGTTGATCCAAAGTATATCTTTGGTTTCTTGCTTTGTTTAAAAGTATCTTTTGCTACTCCATGTCCTTTGGCATCTTCAAGTGTAGCTTTTAACCAATTTGGCCTCTTCTTTACTTCGGGAATGATTGTAGGTTGTATGGGTTCACTTGGTCCTTATTCTTCTTGATTTGTGGGTACTTTGTCATGTTGCTCTTCTTCTTTGAAGAATGGTATATCTTCTTCATCGGATTCAACGGGAATATCTTCGGACTTTTTGTATGCAAAGTTAACTTCAATTCAACAATGTTCCTTTATGTAGATTCTATAAGCCTTTGATGATGGACTGTAACCAACAAAGATACCCTTCATACTAGTAGAATCTAGCTTCTTTCTTTTATCCTTAGGAATATGAATGTAGGCAAGGGCATCCAAAGATATGGAAATGATCTACATATGGTTTCTTCCCTAAGAATGCTTCTTTCTATGTCATATTTTCAAGAATTCTATGAGGACTTCTATTTGGTATGTATATCGTTGTCATAGTGGCTTCTCCCCATAAGAATTTTGGAAGGTCTTGGTCATATATCATGGTTCTTATGCATTCTTCAATGATCCTATTATTTCTCTCTGCTACTCCATTTTGTTGAGGATTATAGGGAATTATGAGCTCCCTCTTTATACCTGCTTCCTTGCAAAGGCTATGAGTTCCTTAGATGTATACTCACCACCATTGTCAAATCTATGGGTTTTTATCTTCCTTTCTGTCAAGATCTCCACTTCTGAGTTGAATTCTTTGAAATTTTCAAAAACTTCATCCTTAGATTTGAGAAGATAAATACAAGTTTTCCTAGAGTGATCATCAATGACATAATATAGATGGCCTCCAAGAGATTTATCTGCCATTGGTCCATACACATCAGAATGAATGAGGTATAATACTTCTTTAGACCTTGTGTCACTGCTTGAAAATGGTTTCTTTGTATTCTTTCCCAAAGTACATCCCTTACATACTCCTTCATGGTCCTCCTTTAAGTTGAGGATGCCTTTCACCATTTGACTTTGGGAGGGCAATATTTTATAATGAAGGTAACCATATCTTCTATGCCAAAGCTCAGAGGGACTAATATCCATATGAACAAGAGCTTGAGGAGGAGGTGTTAGAAGTCTATACAACCTCCCCTCACGAATCCCAATAACCCTATCTTTTTCAATATTAGAGTCCCTTCCCTAAACAAGAACTTTTTCATCTACAAAAGCAATCCTATCTCCTTTATCTTCTAGACAGGAAACAGAAAGTAAATTCTTTTTCAAACCTAGGATGTAGAGAATGTTGTTGAGATGAAGCTTTCGACAATCTTCTCGGTTTATAGAAGTAGATCCAAGACCTTTGACTACATAGCTATTGTTGTCTCCAAGCTCCACTGAATGAGATGATGATCCTTTTGATAAGGTTTGAAGTTGTCCACTTTCTCCTGTCATGTGACTTGAGGCTCCATTATCAATGATCCAAGCATTTTCATCATCAAATGTACCTGAAAGTGCAACTATGAATCCTCCAATTTTGACTCTCCTAGATAGATTGTAGATGATCTTGACACCAAATCTTCTTGGGAATTTCAAGAGATCTTTAAGGGTCTTGAGTTGCATCTTCAAATAGTTTGCCCTAGATGAGAGAGATCTTCCTTCCTAGAGTGTTTTCCTTCCTTCAAATGGTAGCCAACAAAGTGATCTTCAAATAGTCCTTCCTTCACCTTAGCTTTGATACCATGTTGAGAAATCAATGCATATAGTTATTAGGGTTATGATTCCTCTTTTTTTGATAATTATTTATGATTTTTGTTGGCTTCCTTACTTCTTTATTATGTTATCTTTCATCAAGCAATTACCAAATCAAAAATGCATGAAGATCACAAGAACAAGAGACACAAGATGTAGGCACTCAGCTAGGGAAAAACCACTCTAGGGGAAAACCTAGACAAACTTTTTTCCTATAATCGAACCAATTCAACATGAGATAATCCAAGACCTTTTGACCGAGACAAAGACCTCCCCCAATCACCAAGTCAACCCTCCTTCCAAGTAGACAAACATTGTCAAAGTCAACAAGAGTTACTTCCTTCAAAACTGCTTCAATCTGGAATTTCGGCCCCCCCTGCAACTCAAAATTTCGATCCTGCAGTTACTACAAAACTTTTGGTCCCTGCAACTGGCCCAGAAACCTTAGAAAACTCGCATTGTGAGAGAGAAGATGTCCCAAATCTTTGATTTTTGTCCTCCCTTTGATTTGACCTTCTTGACCTTGACTTTGCACTTTTTTTTCTCTTCCTGCACTGCAGATCAAACTTGTTGATGGATTGATGCCAAATAGGTCGAGTTCTCCTTCTATTTATACTGCTTCCACGGGGTCGAATAGCCCCAAGCTGGGCCGACTTCATCAAGGCAGGGTTGACTTGGTGAGGAGCTGAAATGTGACTGATTTGAATCAAAGTAATTTTTCTTTACATGATACAAAAGCCCAAGAAGGGTCTAATAAATATGAAAATGACTCTAATGACTCCAGAGAAACCCTAGAAGCCTACAATGGAGGCTTTGACCTAATAAATAAATAAAATGAGCATGAAACCCATGCTTCAGAATTTTTTTTTTCTTTTTCAATTTTACAATAAATACATAATGATAAAGTACAATAGTAATTATTAAGACCAACCATAGCTGCATTTTGTTAATTTTAGATAACAATTGTATGTTCTAAGCTTAGAGCAATTTACTTCAATCTTTTCTTATTAGCCCAATTTCAATTCCAGATTAGCAATAACATTAACATTGATAGTAAATGCTGATAGAACATAAACAAATAGCCAAAAGACAAGCCAAGACAAGAGGACACAATATTTTGGCAGATGCCAGGGAAAAACCCCAATGTGGGGAAAACCCTTTGATCAAATCTTCTTCTTATTCTTCAAAAGTCAATACAAAGAGAGAGTACAATATACAAAATACACTTGCCCAAAACTTCAGTCAACAGGATGCCCTAACCAGAAAACCAACGTTGGTCAAATCAGCGAGTTGACTTCACCAAAATGTGCCTAGTCAACCTTAGTCAATGCGGCCTCCAACAGTGAACCAAATCAGCCCAAAGCATATCTGAAAATCACAGTCAAACTCGGTCAACCTATGAAGTCAACACTGCGGTCAAAATTTGCAATCAAGGTTGCGGTCAACATTGCAGTCAAACTGCCCATAATTCCTTAGATTTCGTGCCAATAACTGCGGCCTCAAGAGATCGAAATTCTGCCCAAAAATCTAATTCAAAAGAAGAATTTTGACCCTTGGTCAACGCCCTAATATGCTGCCCTAGAACAACCTGAAATTTCTATCCTTCCTTTCACAAGTGTGAGGAGAGAGAGAGACTCCTTGAGGCTGTACGAACCAATGAGAGAGGAGATGATGTCCAAATGAGGAATGGGTCTCTCTAATTTATATCCTTCAATGAGGGGTGTAGACACATTTATTGGGGCTTATGAGCTTACATTACATTTATGGCCAACCTTGACAAATGTACGTGTGAGAGAATAAATTCAAAATCCAACTTCTGCTCATCCAAACAAGATGATATTTAGATCAATCTTGCACCTCTTGGAAAGAGGAATCCAACAAAAATATCATCTCCATCATATGAGCAGTCCAAAGTGGAGTTTGGCCCTAGTTTCCAATTTTAACACTCCCTCTCAACTAGGGAGAACTTCACTCATCAATCCATTTGTCAACCTGTGCAATCCTGTCATCCTGTGTCATCTCATCCTGTACCATCTTGTCATCCTATGTCATCCTACCATCCCTGTATTCTGCTCTGCTAAACCATGAATAAATATCGAAGAAAATTTGATTGAGAGTGAGTCACAAGACCTTGCCACTCTCCACTGACCCGAAGTCAAACCTCAATCAAACTTGATCCCAGATCAAGTTGTTGTACACAACCCATCCTAGACATAGAGAGTACGGCAATTCATGTTGCGTCCATCGGTAATGTTATGGTCTCTATCTTCATTTCCCAACTCATTGGCCAGATGAGAGGAACTTCCCATGAGTCCCGGACTACATGGGTAGGATGTATGTGGGGCATAGATCAAGAGAGGGTGAACCAGCTCAATATCATAACGGTGGGGAATAGCACACCAATAAGGAAAGGCGAACCTTGCTCTATGGTTGCTTAAAGCTCCAAGAAGCTATCCCCAAGCCCCCTGGAGATCCCAGTGCTCAAAGTCTAACTCAAGCAAGACCCTCATAAGAGGCTCTATCCACAATTCCAAGCTTCTCATAGAAGATTAAGAATTTGACCTTCCCCAAGGACTTCGTGAGAATATCTGCGACTTGCTCATCAATCCTAATGTAATGGAACCTTACGGGGCCTCGTTTTACCATATCCCGAATGAAGTGGTACCTGATATCAAGATGCTTGGAGCGGTTGAGGAACACGGGATTCTCTGAAAGTCGAATCCCCCTTTGGTTGTCGCAATGGATGACGGTGATATCCAGCACATGCCCAAACAGCTCACTTAAGAGCTTCCTCAACCAAACAGCTTCACAACAGGCCATACTTGCTGCAATGTATTCGGCCTTGACGATGCTCAAAGCAACTGATTTTTGCTTCCTGCTCATCCAAGAGATCGAAGCAGAACCTAGAGTGAAGCAACATCCAAATGTGCTCTTATGATCCACCACACTGCCAGCCCAATCAGCATCAGTATATCCTTGGAGCCTCACATTCCCGACAATGTATCTCAATCCATGGTGATTGTGCCCTAGAGATAGCTCAAAAGATTCTTGGCAGCAATCCAATGAATGTGATGAGGCTCGACCATATATTGACTCAATGTATTCACTACAAAACATATGTACGGCCAGGAGTTCACTAAGAACATCAGGGCCCCCACAAGTTGACGATACTCAGTAGGATTTCCCAAATCGAACCCAGCAGCACTTCCATATAATTACTTAAAGTTGAGTTCCATCGGAGTAGTCACGGACTTGCAATGCACCATCCCAAATCTTTCCAGCAACTTCAAAATATATTTTCCTTGAGAAAGGAATATCTCTCCTGGCTTGTGCCAGACCTCCAAGCCTAGGAAGTAGTGCATCAGTCCTAGTTCCTTCATCTCGAATTCAGAAGCCAACTCCCTCTTACAATGATGAATGAGAGGATCTGCACCTGTCAGGAAGAGATCGTCAGCATAGAGTACCAAGATGAGAGGCTTGTCATTATCAACCTTGAAGTAAAGGTTTGGATCAGCTTCACTTATTGTAAAGCCCAGCTTCATCAGATAGCTATCGATCCTCTCATACCAAGCCCTAGGGACTTGCTTCAACCCATAGAGGGCTTTCTTCAACCTGCATACATGTGTATCTTGATCTTAAACTTCGAACCCCAAAGGTTGTTCCACATACACCTCTTCCTTAAGTGAACCATGCAAGAAAGTAATATTGGCATCCATCTGATGTAGACTCCATCCCTATGAGGCAGCAAAGGAAATAATCGAACGAATGGTGGTGTAACGGGAAATAGGTGCAAATATCTCATCATAGTCTATACCTTCTTTCTGCGAGAAGCCTCGGGCAAGAAATCTGGCCTTGAACTTTTTAGCACTTCCATCAGCTCCATGTTTGATTTTGTAGAGCCATTTCGAGGTGACAACAGACTTGTCCTTTGGTCTAGGGACCACATCCTAAACATCATTCTTCATGATTTACTCATATTCTTCGTTCATTGCATCCTTCCAAAATTGGTGCTTCACAGCTTCTTCATGTAGAAATTTCTGAATCTTTACACTTTATGCAGAAATTATTACTGTTAATCTGGTTATGCTCCTCCTACTTAGACAAGTTATTAACTGAATAAAATTCAAGTTAAAATCGAAGCAAAACACATAACAGATCTCCACCAATCTAGATCTAGAACAAGTTCATGCACACATAGACAAAGTGACATAGTTATTTCTGGACAAATAGTCCCCGGAAAAACCCAATGCGGGAAAACCGGTCTCTGGCTGCTGGAGGGTTTTATTATTAAGAATTTTCTAAATACAACAAGCCTGGGTTCCAAATCTGGAAAACCCGACAGAGAATATACTAGATCTACAGCTCACTGACTAATCTAGGGCCAAAATAATGACTGATCCACACCCTCAAACGAGATTTACAGAACTCATCCAAGATTAGGGCCTAGAAACCCCAGCGCTACCGCTGAAAGCCTCTGTGTTAGCCTCTGAAGCCCCTCTGACCCTCAGCGCTGCTCCAGAAAGGTTTGCGTTACCCCAGACTGGGTGACGCAGGCCCTACGCTGCCCCTTCGGGTCTCTGCATAACCCTCTGAGGGTTTCCTACTGAAAATCACATTGTCCTTGGAGGGACTGCGTTGTCCTTGCTGTTGCAGCTTCCCTTCTCCTCTGCACTGTCCTTGAGCTGATCTATGCCTCTTGTGTATTCTAGACCCCAGGATCAAATCATCCCTTTGGCCTAAATTCCCCTCTCTGCAGTTGAAACACTTATGAGTATTCTTAGCAAACCCTGCCCTAGAATCTTAGCTTAGCTTCAGTGCTCTGCCTCTGTGTGTCTTTACAAATGACCCCAAGCCTTTCCTTTATACTTTTTTCATTGGGAAACCAACGGCCATGATCAGATCTTAAATCAATGGCTAAGATTAAAAGAAAGCTTGATCCGTGCGACTTAAGACAATTTCATCACATGTTTAATTAAATTCACTTTAATTATTTAAGTTTCCTGAGTTTTAACTTAGGAAATACATTAAAATAATTAATTAATTTAATATCTCCTAAACCAGATGAAATTTCCCAAATCAATTTCTAGGTCTTGTAGATCAAGTGTACTCTAGTCCCTCAAAATTTGGGAGCTAGAGCACAACTGATGCTACCCCAAATACACAAAATCTCAACACTCCCTCTTAGCATCAAGGGCATGCTCTAGCAATACATCACACTTATGCTTTACATGATTTTTGGGCACCGGTTCTGTGCTGCTGATGCTTGGCCTGCTGCCACTCAACTCTGCACTGTTGCTGCCATTCTGTACTACTGCCCATGACTCTGCCACTGCCACTGCAACCTCTGTACTACAACTCCCTCCCAATACGTTGCGTTTGCGTTTCTCATAGCACTGCCACTACTGATATGCTGCACTGCAACTTCAGTTGTTGAGAGACACAACTAAATCTCCTGCCCAATCTTTGTCAAACAAGTCAGATGGGCTAAATCCTCATCACTGAAGCTCCATAGGTTGTAGATCTGTGTCGGCATCTAAAGAACGATGCACAACTACAACTCTGCCTGCGTAATTAGACTCCCTCTGCACTACTGAAGTCACATCAGCCCCTTGTGCTGAAACCTATCACGTTGTTGTTGCACTGCACTGTCTCTCTGAAGCCTTCTACGTTGTTGCATTTCTGCGCTGCATAAGCAGCTCTGCTCTGCGTTGCTGAAGTCACATCATCCTCTGCGCTATTGTTGCTTCTACACTGCTCCTGCTTTGCTCTGCGCTGCTCCTTCCAATATTCAGATCTGCCTCTACCTCTGCGTCATTTGTGATCTATGCACCCACTGCTCCTCTTTTCCCACTACTATCTTAAGGCTGCCATAGCTCGCATGTGATCCAAGAGATGAGCTGCTCAAGGATCCCGCCTTACTTCTATGTAGCTCCTCTACATATCCATGTCACCCCACCTCCGTAGTTCATGAGCACTCATGGCGGCATCATCTTCTGACCCATCATCTGCCACAGCTGCTTTGGAAGAAGATGCTTCCTTGTCCTTTTTCTTCTGAGGACAATTGCTGGCAAAATGTCCCATTTCACTAGACTGGAAGCACTTGATCTTTGAGAGATCCTTCTTCTTCTTTGGCTGCTTCTTTGATGCCAAGGTTGCATCTTCCTTATCTTCCTTCTTTACAGATCTCCACCAATCCAGATCTAAAACAAGTTCATGCACACATAGACAAAGTGACACAGTTATTTCTGGACAAATAATCCCCAGAAAAACCCAATGCGAGAAAACTGGTCTCTGGCCGCTCGAGGGTTTTATTATTAAGAATTTTCTAAATACAACAAGCCTGGGTTCTAGATCTGGAAAACCCGACAGAGAATATACTAGATCTACAGCTCACTGACTGATCTAGGGCCAAAATAATGACTGATCCACACCCTCAAACGAGATTTACAGAACTCGGCCAAGATTAGGGCCTAGAAACCCCAGCGTTGCCCCTGAAAGCCTCTACGTTAGCCTTTAAAGCCCGTCTGACCCTCAACGCTGATCTGGAAAGGTTTGCGTTACACCAGACTGGGTGACACAGGCCCTACGCTGCCCCTTCGGGTCTCTGCATAACCCTCTCAGGGTTTCCTACTGAAAATCACGCTATCCTTGGAGGGACTGCGCTGTCTTGCTGCCGCAGCTTCCCTTCTCCTCTACGTTGTCCTTGAGCTAATCTTTGCCTCTTGTGTATTCTAGACCCCGCGATCAGATAATCCTTTTGGCCTAAATTCCCCTCTCTACAGCTGAAACACTTCTGAGTATTCTTAGCAAACCCTGCCCTAGAATCTCAACTTAGCTTCAATGCTCTGCCTCTGTGTGTCTTTACAAATGACCCCAAGCCTTTCCTTTATACTTTTCTCGTTGGGAAACCAACGGCCATGATTAGATCTTGAATCAATGGCTAAGATTAAAAGAAAGCTTGATTCGTGTGACTTAAGACAATTTCATCACATGTTTAATTAAATTCACTTTAATTATTTAAGTTCCCTAAGTTTTAACTTAGGAAATACATTAAAATAATTAATTAATTTAATATCTCCTAAACTAGATGAAATTTCTCAAATCAATTTCTGGGTTTTGTAGATCAAGTGTACTCTAGTCCCTCCTCAAAATTTGGGAGCTAGAGCACAACTAATGCTACCCCAAATACGCAAAATCTCAACACTTCAAACGTTTCAGGCTCAGATTGGACAATGGTTATCATGGCTACTAAGTACCCTTGGTAACTATTCGGCTTCTTACTTTCACGAAATGGTCCCCTTGGTGCAATACGTCTCTCGGCAACTTCAAGAGTATCTCTAAGTCGTGAGGGTCTTCTCTTTGTAGAAGCGGGCTCTCTAGGAGGTGGATCAATAGGATCCATCAGACCTTCGACATCAGCCATCTGTTCATCCTTCCGTTCTTATTGCTTTCCTCCATCTTCCTCTTTGTCTTCCTTTGAGATGGGAAGATCTCCAACCTTCCCAAGGGCAACATCTTCGTTGAAGGTGACATCATGACATATCTCCACTTCCCTTTGACCACGCACATAGATTCTATATGCCTTCGAGGTTTCACTGTAGCCCACAAATGTTCTCTTCTTTCCAGAAGGATCCAACTTGCCCCTCTTTTCTTTCGGCACATGAAAATATATCGGACTTCCAAAAATTCTAAAATGAGAAACATCAAGTTTCTTACCAGTGAAGATTTCTTCGGGAGTTTTGGAGTCCAATGTTTGATCTGGGCATCTATTTTGAAAATACACTGTTGTGAAACCAACTCCAAAAATAGAAAAAAAGAGATATCAACGCCTTAGAAATAAACCACTTCGAGGGGGCAACCTCCAATACATTACATGAATGAACAATTCTTGGATGATACAAATGACAAAACCTCCTATCTATATATAGGAGTCCATGGGGCCACAATGTAATCCTAGCCGACCTAACAATAATAATTTAAGGGCACAATAATAACAATATGGGGGTTACAGGGGTACAATAATAACAATAAGGGGGTCTACACTAACATAATAAGGGACTAAACTAGTAATATAGGGACCTAACATGCCCCTCTCCTTCAAACTAGTGTTGTCCTCAACGCTTGATTATTTCTTGATGCTTCTGTATAAAATTCTCATCCTCCCATGTGGAATCTTCTACAGGAAAGTTCTTCCACTTGCTGAGATAATTTGAAATTGATTGTACTTGTCGAGTTCTTGTTTCTGTGACTGCTTTAGAACTTCTTTCGATGTGATGTTGATCTTCCGGTTGTCTCATTTGATTTTGCACCAAAGTTAGGTTATCCTTTGAGAGCTGGAGAATCCTTATCGACGATGTGATATTCCACTACTTTATCATCCATAATAGATTTTATTTGATCCTTCAAACAATCCAACTTAGCCTCCATTTCTGCTTTTAAACCATCTATGTCATCTTCGGTTGCTCTTCGTAAGATTGAAATTTGTTGCACTTGGTACTGTAATTTTGATATCTCATACTGCAATTCTTCCTCTTCATGCGTCATAGTATAGCTTTCTGAGGGCTTAATGGATATGGAATTATTTTTTGAAGGAATTATAGAACCCATTACTGATAAAAATTCTTCAATATGCCCTTGGAATCACTTCAAACTTCTTTTTCAAACAAACGTTATGCAATTTTAAAAAACAAGTACACACCTTTTTCTTGCTTTTGAGTATCTATATATTGAAACTGAATTCTCTGTGTGATTTCAAATCTTCAATATATGAAATTCGGCCCTGAAGTAGCCCTCTGAATCTTCTTTCGAATGCCACAAGTCTAACCTAATTTGGATTCTTCAAGCCAAAGTTATGCCCAACCTCCCACGATGACCTAATTATGGAGTGGTTTAGTAGAGCGAACTTGTATGACTTGCCACGTGTCACTGTTTTCTCCTTTGGCTCTGAAATTGATAGACAGGAAACTACAATCCGTGTACTTGCGACCACTTTTTACAGAATTCCAATCTGACGCTCAGAGAGAGAGTTATGAAGATTTTCCCACGATAACCTCTTTGAGATGAAATTCGGGATCCTGAAAAAGACCTAACTTCCACAAATCATATCTCCGAAAATATTGCGAACCAAGCTCTGAAATTTTGCGACGATGTTCCTCAGGATTTCGGCTTCGGTCTCTAAAAATTTCAGCTTCTGAAACTTCGTAGAAAAAAAGTTATACTGTAAATTCCGCGATGACCTGTTTAGGTTAAATTCAGGAGCCTGCAAAAAGCCCTAACTTCCACAGATCATATCTCCGAAAATATTGTGAATCAAGCTCTGAAATTTTGCGACGATGTTCCTCAGGATTTCGGCTTCACACTCTAAAAATTTTAGCTTTTGAACCTTCGTAGAAAAAAAGTTATAGCGCAAATGCCACGATGACCGGTTTGGAGCAGCAAAAACCCTAGAATCCAAAGCTCTGATACCAAATGTTGTGAAACCAGCTCCAAAAATAGAAGAAAAGAGATATCAGCGCCTTAGAAATAAGCCACTTCGAGGGGGCAACCTCCAATACATTACATGAATGAACAATTCTTGGATGATAAAAATGACAAAACCTCCTATCTATATATAAGAGTCCATGGGGCCACAATGTAATCCTAGCCGACCTAACAATAATAATTTAAAGGCACAATAATAACAATATGGGGGTTACAGGGGTACAATAATAACAATAAGGGGGTCTACACTAACATAATAAGGGACTACACTAGTAATATAGGGACCTAACATACACGCAATGTTGGCAACTTCTCCCCATAGGAACTTTGAAAGACCTTGGTCCTGTAATATGGCACAAGTAGCTTCAATGATGATATCATTCTTTCTTTCGGCAACTCCATTTTGTTCGGGATTATAAGCAGTAGTGGTCTCCCTCTTAATGCCAACTTCCCTACAATAGTCATTGAACTCATTTGATTCATATTCGATTCCATTATCGGTCCTCAAAATTTTGATCTTCTTCCCAATTTGATTTTCAACCAAGGCCTTAAAGGTGCGGAACCATTTGAATACTTCGTCCTTTTTCTTCAAGAAGTATATCCAATTTTTGCGAGAGAAATCATCTCTGGAAGTGACATAATATAAACACCCTCCCAAGGATGTTATACGCAACATACCAGATAGATCAGAATGAATCAATTGTAGAATGTCGGTAGTCTTGGTATCACTTGAGGGGAATGGTCCCCTTGTAAGTTTTCCTTCGGCACAACCCTGACATACACCTTCATGATCAACTTTGAAATCGGGCATACTTGTGACCACCTTCCTTGCTTCGGGAAGAGCCTTATAATGAAGGTGAGGAAACCTCCAGTGCCATAATTCGGAATGAAGAGTGTGAAAATTCTACTACAGTGTATTGGTTTATTTCTCCTACTTGATTTAATTAATACAAGTTATTTTCATAAATTAGATTCATAAAATACCAAAATTAAACACAACTACAGCCTACACATGCAGATCTTTTACTGAATAATATGCTCATGCAACAAAGTGACACGTGGATATTTGGACATAAGTCCTGGAAAAACCCCAAAGTGGGAAAACCGGTGCAGCAGATATGAGGGTTTATTATTATGTAGTTCTGAGTACAGTAAACCTGGGTTCCAGATCTGGAAAATCCGACAGAGAATAAAAGAAACCAAATCTGCAGCTAACCTGAAGTTCTAGTGCCAAATATATGACTGATCCATACCCTCGAACGGGATTTACAGGACTCAGCCCGGATCTGGCCCTAGAAACCCTCAGCGCTGCCCCTGAAGCCCCAGCGTCAGCTCTCCTAGCCTCAAAATGCCACTACGGTGCCTAGAAGCCCTCTTGCGTAAATCTGAAACACTCTGGAGCCTCTGCGCTGTCCTGCGTAGCACTTGCGTAGCGGCTACGCAGCACCTACGTAGCTGCTACTCTGCTTCTCTATGTTGTCCTTGTTGCTCCTCCTCTGCCTCTCACTGACTCTTGGCCCTGGAATCAGATCACTCCCTTGGCCAATACTACCCCTCGATGCAGGAAATTCCTCCGGGAATTCTTAGCAAACCCGCCCTAGAATTCCAAATCTATTCCTCAGCTCTGCAACTGTGTCTCCTCCAACTGACCCTCAAGCCTTTCTCTTATACTTTTCATTGAACCCTTCAACGGCCGAGATTAAATCATCCATCAACGGCTGAGATTAAAAGACTGCTTGATGCGTGTGACTTAAGACAATTTCAGCACATGTGTTAATTAATTCACTTTAATTATTTTATTTTCCTAAGTTTAGACTTAGGAAATCCATTAAAATAATTAATTATTTGAATAACTTGAACACTAACTGAAATTTCTCAAATCCCTTTCTGGGTTTTGGAGATCAAGTGTCCTAGCCCCTCCACAAAATTTCAGGGCTAGAGCACACCCAATGCTATGCCAACTTATACAAAATCTCAACAAAGAGTTGTGTTGCATGTCATGGCTCCCAACGGACTTCCTCCAACATGATAAAGTGTATCAACCCTGAAACCAAGAGTGAATGCTTCTTTGAAATTCCTCTTCCAAATGCGTACCTTTCCATCAATGAATGCCACCTTGAATCCTTTATCTTCCATCGCCAAAATAGACACCAAATTCTTCTTCAAGTCGGGTACATATAACACATCTTGTAGATGAAGGATTTGACCTTGATTTAGATGAAGAGTCACAGCCTCTGTCCCTTTCACGGGATAGGTGGCATTGTCTCCAAGCACAATCTCCAAATTAGTTTCCTTTTCAATCAAATGTGAGAGGGCCTCTTTATACCCAGTGAAGTGCCTTGAGGCACCACTATCAATCAACCAGTTATCCAGGGTGTCGAAAGGAGATGCAGCAGAGAGGGCAGATATAAGAATAAATTATTTTTGTTTGTTATCTACAACATTAGATTCATCATACCTGGAGTTCCTTGACTTCTTGAACAGTTGATCGTTTCCATTTTGTTAAGAGGGAGCCTTTCTCTTTCCTTTGTTGTTGAACCTATTGTTCTGTTGATTTCATTTCCCTTGAAGTTGTTGTTATTGTTGTAGTCGTCATCTCGGGGTGAGTCCCTTTTATTAGGACACTCTCTAGCATAGTGGCCAAACCTGTTACAATTGTAACATCTACCCTTCCCTCCTTTGAATCTTGATCTTCCTTGTCCTTGATTTCTGGTACCAGCATTATTCTTCTTCTTTGTATGAGAGGAGAAAGTAGTAGGTTCATTTCCATTTGAAGGTTTGTTTCTTTTCATCATCCTTGTCTCCTCTTGAGTGCATCTCGTCAACAATTCATCAAAATCAGGAATTATGTTATTATTGAGAACAGTGGTATTGAATACATACCATGCCCGGAGAAGACCTCCACGAGCAATGAGAGTGAGCTCTCGATCAGCTATGACCTCTCCAATAGATAAGAGATCATTTTTATTTCGGTAATCCTCATAAAGTAGGATTGGATGGACTCTCCTTTATCCATCTTGATGTCCTTCAGCTTGTTCTTCAAAAAGAGAATTTGATTTGTGTTTCTAGCCCTGAAAATGCCAACCAACTTGTCATACATCTCCTTAGATGTGCCCAGCTCAGAGATATAAGCAACCAAGTGCTTGTGAATTAAGTCCCTGATGATCTTCTTCGCTTTGTTTTCCCCTTTCTTGTACTTTGTCTTAGTGGCAGCCGGTGTATTTGAAGGAGGCTTAGTAATCTTTCTCTGCACATAATCCAAAACATCTTCTTCCTCCAAATTCAAGTCCAAGGACATTTTCCAAGCATGATAATCAAACTTATCATTGAGCTTGTCACTAGATTTGAAGTATGATGAGGAAGCCATTGACGCTTGTCCTGTTGGAAAGTGTAACTAAGATCGGTCTTCATATTGACTATGTAATTATGTATTTATGTAAGAAGAAGACAAAGATAATAAAATGTCTTTTTGTTATGCTCGCTTCATGGGTTTCATGAGCAAGATTTTTATTATAGGTCAATAGACTTATTCTTGATGTCTATTAGGATTTGTCTTCTAGCTATAAATATACTTAAGAGTCATATATATGAAGTGTCTTGTCAATGGGTATGCTCCAAGACCATGTCACACATCTGCAAAGGAATGGCTCAAGACAACCTTAGTAACGCTGGAATATTAGCCTTTCAAAGTCGGCCTACAAGCAGTGATATAGTCGGCCTCCTAACATATGATAGGTCAGCTTATTAACTGGCAAGAACAACTATATATACCCCTACATGTGATGTGCAGAAGATATAAGAAACAGAATCGGTAAAGTCTGAGATTTGCGTATAAGGGTGCAGGAAGATATGACTGCATTGAAGTGCGAGTTTGGTTGCGTTCAAAAGATAGAGAAGCGAGGAAGTAATTATATGTAAGAAAAGAGAACAGCGTTGTTACTTAGTGCAGATCTCAGGTGCAGACTTAAGGACTGTAATATGAGTGCAAGTAAGAAAAGACAAAGTTGCGGATTGAAGATACCAGAAGGATGTTATATCAACACAGCGTATAGACTAAGGTTCGGGCATATGATTCTGTGGCATATACTAAATTGCAGAGCAAGCTTATGAATGTAACGTGACGCGTAGAAAGTCTGATTTAAAAGGGGACTATGTTATAGTATGAGATCAGAACTATTTATAAAGGTATCATTATGCTATGATAAAGGTGGACAAGGTCAAAGAAGGAAGAATATGAATCGAGACCGAGCTCTCTAGTTCTGGTGCAGAAAGGTACAAGACGGTACAAATCGGTGTTGAAGAGAAGGAACAATTTGAGTCGTCAAAGAAGAAGCAGTGACAAGGTCTTGGAAGCATACAAAGGTCAAGGGTCTGTGTCATGGTCATGGTACTTGTCATTTGAAAGTCTATAAGAAGAATTTCTCATGGGTTTTCCTCTCCAAGAGGGAGAGATTTTTCACTGGCTCGAAGAGCCTAAATTTGTGTCTCTTGTATTTTGGTAATTGACTTGATGAAAGACTAAATAAGCTAAGAAGAGAAGACATAAGTAAATTAAGCAAGCTCACAAGTAATTATCAAGGAGAGAATTTGAATTAATCACCGCCCCTCCAAATTCTCAACATGGTATCAGAGCTAAGGTGTTGAAGACAGGGGTTACTTGACAAGGAAACACTCAAGGATTAAAGAACAAGAATCCATTTCTCTAAGTCAAGGTCAAAGTTAGGAAAGTCAAATCAGTGTGCAAGAAAATTCTCAAGTCATCTCAAGAAGACCTTCAAAGGATCCACTCATCAAGGAGATGATCTTTGCCATCAAAGATTTATGATATTGAAGACATTGTTGGAAGACACATCATCAGGCTCCATCCAACATTATCCAACATCTTTGAAGACATCAGCATTTTGAAGACATCCCTTATCATCAAGGATTCAAGAACACCTACATTGAAGAACTTGATCTAAGGAGTTCCTATCTTCATCATCATCAAAGAAGTTGCTAGAAGGAGGAAGTCATCCTACTCAAGTAAGTATCTATGATCTTATCTAAATATGTCAAAATGACTTATTGCAAAAAAAGCAACAAATTGGTTGGGTCATCAGACTTTAGTGCATGGAAGAAGAGGACAGATTTGAATCTAATTGAAGACGAAGTTATGGGCTACATCGAAGGATCTACAATTCAACCCTCAAAAGAAGATGCTCTAGCTCATGCCAAACACATGAAAGGAGAAATCAGAGCCCAGAGGATTCTCATAGAATCCATTAAGGACTCTCTCATACCCTATGCATCAAAATTGAAAACTGTAAAAGAAGTATATGAGAAACTGGTGGAGCTATTCTCTGTGAATACTGCAGGAGAAGCAATCTCTCTGAGACAAGAACTATACAAGATGAAATTATCAAGAGAGGAAGGAATCACTTCATATTTTATGAGGATTTCCGAAATAAGAGACCAACTGCAAGAATTGGGAAAAGTAATGTCTGATAATGAAATGACTACAGTGGTGTTGAATGCTCTACCGAAAGAATGGGGAAACTTCACTTCAAGTTTATACGGGAAGAAAGAAGCAACGCCATTCCACGATCTATGGTCTCTATGTAAAATAGAGGAAACAAGATTGAAAGCCAAAGCTGATACAGGATCAAGTGAAGGGAATCAAACCTTTGCAGCCATGTCCAGGAAGAAAGGAAGATTCGGAAAATTTGATCCTCAGAATAAAAGAAGAAGTATGGACAAAGTACGATGCTTTGGATGTAATGAACTTGGGCATTATAAAAGAGATTGTCCTAATTCTGGAAAGGACAAGAGGAAAAAGGAAGAAGCCTATGTCACAGACGAAAGGGAAGAACATGATGCAAAGAAATCTAAGAAAGAAGAAGCGAGAGATCTCTATTATGATTGAGATCATCTTCCTCTTTAAGTGATTTCTGTTAGTTGTAAAATAGTATGATAGGAAGCAATGTATATTAATAGCATCATGATAGAAGCATGGTAGGAGCTCTTGGTGAAACAGCTCCTGGAAAACCTCACTGATAAACAATATTGATGGAAGGCAGTCATGAAGATCAAGGGTCATCATTCAATAATCAATGTGGAAACAGGTGTTGACACTTTCAAATGGAGTTCTCTATGGATTCACTGGTTAGAAAGAACGTAGAAAGGTTTCATCAAGAATTCTATGCTACAAAATTCTAGGATTAGGATATGATGACATATTGATGTAGCAGGTCAAGGGAATGAAGCTCTTCATTCTAGTAAAATTGCTACAGGATGACTCAAACAGAAAAGGTATGAGGTATATATATATATATATATATATATATATATGCTGACACTAGATGTTGTGAAGTCATGTCATATGGTTGCAGGTAATGGACTTCTATCTTTAGAAGTATGATCAGAGAAAGGAGGATCTCTTCCATTACACAAGTTATCATTATCAGATGACATCAACATAATATGTCCTCATATGGAATATGAGGTGATTGTATACAAACAAGGAACTAGAAATTGGAAGTTCTTGGGAATGAAGATGTGTGGAGAAAATAAAGGAAGAGATCATGAAGTGCAACCATGTCAAAAGGCGGTTATCATTCGGAAGCCAAGAAGATTTGACTAGGAGATCTCCTGGGAGGATATGTAGACTTTGATAGAAGTCTGGTAAAGAAGAAGGCCCTTGACAAGTCATATCTTTAGGAGATGTGTCAATCTGAATAGAAGATGTTGATCCCTACAGGAAGATGTCATGGTGAAAGATCATCATTGAGGTAACTTTTGATTTAAAAGTTCTTATGTATATGTTTATCTGGATAAGTTTATGCAGGGTTACCAATCATGAGGAAGGATGTAAGATCCTTGGAGATGATTCGAAGGAAACCAGCATGGCCTAAAGGTGGACCAGATGAGAAAGACTGATGAATCACTTTCTGATGGTTGACATGACTTGTGACTGAAAGTGATGGATGATCTGTGCCCTATGAAGCCAAAGGTTGAAGATTCCTCAATATCGAAATCCATGACATTGAGGGGAGGAATTCTTCATGAGCAAATGGGTGTCCCGCCATTGCTGTTGCAAGTCTATGGTTGAGGGGGAGTCTAGTGATAAGTTTCTCACTTGGAAGAAACTTGAAGTATGTCCTTCCTAAGTTAGGAGGGAGTGGCGTATATGATTTTCTAATACATGTGTCATGCACTAGACCAGGACTAACAGCCGTAAGTCTCAGTGAAGGCCATGTGGAAAGAATGGATAGACACAACATTCAAGTCTTCACTTGGGAAGACAAAATGGAGGATTGGGTAATCATCTGGCATTCTATACTCTTTGAGAATGTGATAGGGCATTCAAGATAAGAGTAGTCGGGGACCGATACTCTTTGAGGGTTGGCTACCCAAGAGAAGAATAGTCCAATAAGGTCATACTCTGGGAACACCTAAGTGGAGTATGCACCTTGGAGAGACAATGACTATGGTGTTTATAAGTCATGTGTTTCGCCAGCATAGTAGCCCATTGTCTCGTTGAGAGATCAGGTTGTTAGTCAAGGCCTTGCACTACGACAATGCTGCTTGATATGATGTTATACAAATGCTTTTACCAATACTATTCTTCTTATGAGACTCTTCAGTTTGAAAGTGACCATGTACCTGTATGAATACCTCCCTAGTTAAGAGAGAGCGTTGGAAAGTGTAACTAGGATCGGTCTTCATATTGACTATGTAATTATGTATTTATGTAAAGAAGAAGACAGATAATAAAATGTATTTTTGTTATGCTTGCTTCATGGATTTCATGAGCAAGATTTTTATTATAGGTCAATAGACTTCTTCTTGATGTCTATTAGGATTTGTCTTCTAGCTATAAATGTACTTAAGAGTCATATATATGAAGTGTCTTGTCAAAGGGTATGCTCCAAGACCTTGTCACACATCTACAAAGGAATGGCTCAAGACAACCTCAGTAATGTTGGAATATTAGCCTTTCAAAGTCGGCCTACAAGCAATGATATAGTTGACCTCCTAACATACGATAGGTCGGCTTATTAACTGGCAGGAACAACTATAGATACCCCTACATGTGTTGCGTAGAAGATAAAAGAAACAGAATCAGTAAAGTCTGAGATTTGCGTATAAGGGTGCAAGAAGATATGACTGCATTGAAGTGCGAGTTGGGCTGCGTTTAAAAGACAGAGAAGCAAGGAAGTAATTATATGTAAGAAAAGAGAACAGTTATGTTATTTAGAGCGGATCTCAGGTGTAGACTTAAGGACTGTAATATGAGTGCAAGTAAGAAAAGACAGAGCTGCGGATTGAAGATATCAGAAGGATGTTATATCAGCACAACGTATAGACTAAGGTTCGGGCATATGATTCTGTGGTATATACTAAATTGCAGAGCAAGCTTATGACTGTAATGTGATGCGTAGGAAGTCTGATTTAAAAGGGGACTATGTTATAGTATGAGATCAGAACAATATATAAAGGTATTATTATGCTATGATAAAGGTGGACAAGGTCAAAGAAGGAAGAATATGAATAGAGACCGAGCTCTCTAGTTCTGGTGCAGAAAGGTGCAAGACAGTGCAGATCGATGCTGAAGAGAAGGAACAATTTAAGGAGTCAAAGAAGAAGCATTGACAAGGTCTTGGAGGCATACAAAGGTCAAAGGTCTGTGTCAAGGTCATGGTACTTGTCATTTGAAAGTCTATAAGAAGAATTTCTCGTGGGCTTTCCTCTCCAAGAGGGAGAGGTTTTGCCCTAGCTCGAAGAGCCTAAATTTGTGTCTCTTGTATTTTGGTAATTGACTTGATGAAAGACTAAATAAGCTAAGAAGAGAAGACATAAATAAATTAAGTAAGCTCACAAGTAATTATCAAGGAGAGAATTTGAATTAATCACCGCCCCTCCAAAGTCTCAACATGTCCTTGTCCAAGAGATTTCAGTGATTTCTCTTCTCACTCTTTCCAAGGCTATGTCTTCACCTGAGCTCTGATATCATGTTAATTTTAGATAACAATGGTATGTTATATGCTTAGAGCAATTTACTTCAATCTT
This sequence comes from Pinus albicaulis, assembly GCA_034641835.2. Lineage (NCBI taxonomy): Eukaryota > Viridiplantae > Streptophyta > Pinopsida > Pinales > Pinaceae > Pinus > Pinus albicaulis. Next base: position 1,480,547,362 of record CM076575.1, read on the forward strand.
TTCTTATTAGCCCAATTTCAATTCCAGATTGGCAATCATATTAACATTGACAGTAAATGTTGATAGAACATAAACAAATAACCAGAAGACAAGCCAAGATAAGAGGACACAATATTTTGGCGGATGCCAGGGAAAAACCCAACGTGGGGAAAACCCTTTGATCAAATCTTCTTATTATTCTTCAAAAGTTCAGTAGAGATAGAGAGTACAATATACAAAATACACTTGCCCAAAACTTCAGTCAAATAGCAGTCAACAGGATGCCCTAACCAGAAAGTCAACATTGTTCAAATCAGAAATTTGACTTCACCAAAATGTGCCTGGTCAACCTTAGTCAATGCGGCCTCCAACAGTGAACCAAATCAGCCCAAAACAGATCTGAAAATCATAGTCAAACTAGGTCAACCTGAAAAGTCAACGTTGCGATCAAAGTATGTGGTCAACGTTGCAATCAAATTGCCCAGAATTCCTCATATTTCGTGCCAATAGCTACGGCCTCAAGAGATCTGAATTCTGCCCAAAACTCGAAGTCAAAAGATGAAGTTTGACCCTTGGTCAATGCTGGTCAACGCCCTGATCTGCTGCCCTAGAACAGTCTAAAATTTATGTCCTTCCTTTCACACGTGCGAGGAGAGAGAGAGAGAGACTCCTTGAGGTTGTACGAACCAATGAGAGAGGAGCTGATGTGTTGACATGATGATGTCAAAATGAGGAATGAGCCTCTCTAATTTATATCCTTCAATGAGGGGTGGAGACACATCTATTGGGGTTCATGAGCCTACATTACATTTCTGGCCAACCTTGACAAATGTACATGTTTGAGAGAATAAATTCAAAATCCAACTTCTACTCATCCAAACAAGATGATCTTTAGATCAATCTTGCACCTCTCGGAAAGAGGAATCCAAAAAAAAATAGCATCTCCATCATACGAGCAGTCCAAAGTGGAGTTTGGCCCTAGTTGCCAATTTTAACACATTTTCAACACCCAAAACATGTCAAAAGAATTTGAAACGTCAATGATTGGTGAGTTGTCTTACTTTCTTGGACTTCAAGTAACTCGAACCAAAGCAGGTATGCTCATATCACAAGAAAAATATCTTAGAGATATGCTTAAGCGATTTGGGAGGGAAGAATGTGCTATTGTGAGCACACCTATGGTTACAGGTTGCAAACTAAGTAAGGATAACAAATCTCCTATGGTGGATGCTACTCTTTATAGATCAATGATTGGAGGACTTTTATATCTGACATCTTCGAGACCAGACTTGATGTAGGCAGTAGGAATGGTGGCAAGATTCCAATCAGCCCCTAAGGAATCTCATATGCCAGCTGTAAATAGAAAACTCAGATACCTGAAAGGCACTCTTGATTTTGGACTATGGTACCCTATGAGCACAAATCTTACCTTGACAGCATATGTTGATGTAGATTGGGCAGGAAGCATTAACGATCAAAAGAGTAACAATGGGAATGCATTCTTCTTGGGACATTGTCTTGTGCCTTGGCTTAGCAAGAAACAATCATCTATTCCTCTCTCCATAGTTGAAGCCGAATATATAGCAGCAGCAGATTGTTGTACACAAATCCTAAGGATGAAGGAAGCTTTGAAGGATATCAACATAGAAACAAATCAACCTATCACTATCTACTGTGACAACACCAGTGCAATCAATTTTCTGTTTGCCAAGACTACAGCACACTTAAGCTGCTTAGCTGAGTCTGCAATGTTGTTTAGCACACGGGTGTCTCCGAGCAGAGATCCCAACCTCGTCCTTGGAGGACTTCGAGTGCCCGCTCGGGAGAGGAGCCATACCTTCAGTTTTTTAGGGCAGCTTCATTGTGATAGCCACCAGGATTACGCAGACATAGAGGAGAGCAGCTCCGGGAGAGAAGGAACTTTGTGAGATTTCAGTCTGGTGGTTTGTGAGGGGATCAGTCCTTCCATAGTTGAGTTCCTTGGGTAGTTGGAGGCCTTTCTTTCCAGCATTTCATCACAGAGGCCAGCGTACCCAACAAAAGTGCCTAGTCATCCCAAGAGGGTGATTTTCCGGGGTCAACCATTTTGGAATTCCTTCATGGGTTATTCTGGATTTGTGGAGGAGAGTCTGGGGTCTAAGTTTCAGATTTTTCTGAGCAGTGGAACAGCCTTATCTTGCTACCCCTTTTCAGCCAGCAGCAGCATTTCCAACAGGGCAGCGCAGAGGAGGAGCCACGCTAAGCAGATTTGGAGCAACCTTTCTAAGCAGGGAGAGAGAGATCATTTCAGCCTACCTAGAGCAAGCCAAGGTGCTATCATTCTGAGCACTCATTGTACTTATCCCTCATTTCAGAAATATAATAAACTGGCTCAGTTGTTCTGGTTTATTTGCAGTGTTCCCTATTTTCTATGTATGCTTCTATTTGTTGTAGTTTTTGTTTATGTTGCTTTGTATTGATGTCTATTCTCCATTTTGGATATTACAGTGGTATCAGAGCTCATAAACTTGGCTCAGCCTGTGGAGCGATCAGTCTATGACACCCGGAGATAGAGAGTTCATCACATACCGGAAGCAGAGGTACAGGAGCAGAGAGCGAAGGCTCGAAATCACACCTATAGAAGAGGACAGCGTTCCAGTTGAAGAAGACAAAGGGAAGGCCCCAATGGCAAATGAGATAGATGAAGGGAAGGAGTTTGGTAACCTCCCCTTGAAATCAGTGCAGGAGCTTTCCAAAAAGATAGGGGAAATGGGGTAGAAGATTGTCGAAGAAAACAGACAGCGTGATATCCCAAGGGAGCTTCACAACGGAGAAGGATTCGGTACTTCTCACCATGTTTTAGAGCAAAACGTTGTGCAGTAGGTAGTGCTACGCACTCCCCCACGTTCCACCATGCCCACATTCTTGACTTCAGGAGCAGGAACGGGAGGACCCCAGGAGCCAGAGGTGACTCATTACAGGGAGTATTTTGCAGAATATCAGTCGTATGGGCCGGAGTTTGGAGATGCCCTCACCTTCAACGAGTCCTGCCAGCTAAAAAACAATAGCAGACCACGCAACCAGAATAGAGGAGAGTACACACAGGGGAGTGACCTGCAACGTACCGTGGGAAGATTTTTCTTGCCTATGGATCATCAAAGTGTTCGGCCAAGGCTTGGGTGGAGAAGCTAGACATTTATTTGCAGCCGAACCAAATGGCAGAGGTAGAGGCTATCAAGGTGGCAGCGCTGCACCTTGAGGGGGAAGCCCACGACTGGTGGTTCCATGGGATATCTATGTTGGGTCACGCACGGTGACAGCATATGCAGAGTTCACTCGGAGGCTAGTGGAGAGATTTGACCGGAAGGACCCAGAGGAACACTTCGTTGAGCTGACTAAGCTCAAACAGACAGGGAGCCCAGAGAGTTACATATCCGAGTTCCTGAAGCTTTCAGTGATGGTGCCAGACCTGTCAGTGGCCAGAAGAGTATATATGTTTATTGACGGATTCGCAAAGCCTTTGCATGGGCTAGTCAGATCCACTAGGCCTACCATGTTGCAGGACGTAGTGGGGAGGACTAGGGACTTGCAGGATGCCCTGCCAAGGACGAGAACTCCTTTTGCCCACAAACCAGTGTTCCAGCAGACTGGGAAAGACACAAGAGCTCCACCCCCGAGGGGGAACCAGGGCCGAGGGCCATTGGATGATGATACCCGGAGAGATTTGAGACAAAGGAAGCTATGCTTCACTTGCCAGGAGCCATGGGCACCGGGTCATCATTGTGTCGCGAGGAAGGCACGCTACATTGAGGTCTTCTCCGACAATGAGGGAGAAGAAGAAGCATATGAGGAGTTGGAGGGAGATGTTAGCGTTGGTGCACTAGGAGATCATCCACCACCACCTCCCCCAGCAGCAGCAGCAGCAGTGTTTGCACCCACCGAAGGAGTCCTTGCATATTTGCGGGGAGTTCCCAAGTATTTGACATTGAGAGTCCGAGACACGGTCCAGGGGCAGTGTGTTTCAGTGTTGGTGGACAGTGGGGCCACACATAACTTCATTGATGCCCAACTAGTGCAACGGAGGGGCATACCGACAAAGAGCTTTGATGGCTTCTCCGTGTTGGTTCCAGGTGCCAGGACCATGTAGTGCATGCGGTATGTTCCGGCATTAGCAGTGACCATGGGGACATACACCATGACAGATCACTTTTTGTGGTCGACAATTCGGATACCAATGTGGTATTGGGTGTGCAGTGGCTTATTACGCTTGGTAAGGTCACTACAGATTGGGAGACATTGGAGATGGAGTGGACAGATAAGAAGAGTGGGAAGCACGTGATGATCAGAGGCATGCATACATACCCTCCCTAGACAGTCTCGGCACACCGGATGGAGGCAAATTTCCAAAATGGTGACGTAGAATGGGCAGTGGAGCTACGTATTTCAGAGGCAGGAGTCACAAGGCAGCCGGTACATCCCGATGTGCAGTCTATATTAGACCGTTACTCCACAGTTTTTGGGGACATACCATCGATGCAGCTACCAGACCGGGGATTTGAGCATACTATTGAGCTGGAGCGGGGGATCTCGTGATCACCACCCCCTATAGGCACCCCAAAGCCTACAGGGATGAGATTGAGCGAGCCATACATGAGCTCTTGGCGTTGGGACACATCAGGCCCAGCACTAGTCCCTTTGCTTCTTTCGTAGTCTTGGTGAAGAAGAAGGATGACACAGTACGAATGTGCATCGACTACAGGGCACTCAATAAGAAAACCATGAAAAACCGTTACCCCATCCCCAAGATTGATGAGCTGATGGATGAGTTGAGGGGAGCGAAGTTCTTCTCGAAGATCGATCTGAAGTCGGGGTACCATCAAATCAAGGTGAGGGACTAGGATGTCCCCAAGACTGCGTTCAGATGCCACTATGGCCACTTTGAGTTCTTGGTGATGCCCTTCGGGCTAACCAATGCTCCGGCCACCTTCCAATCTTGTATGAACCACATCTTTCGTGGTCAGCTGAGGAAGTTTGTGCTGGTATTTTTCAATGCTGAGGAAGTTTGTGCTGGTATTTTTCAATGACATTCTCATCTATAGCCGCACATGGGAGGATGTTAAATTTAGATAACCATGGTGTTCTATGCTTGAAGCACTTTTACTTCAATCTTTCTTAGGCCCGATACAAAATAGCAATCACATAAACATTAAAGTAAAAAGTTGATAGAACACAATAATAGATCAATGGAAGACAAGCCAAATATAGATCAGATTTACAATTCCTCTTGTCCAACAAATATATGAGATATTGTTGCGTTACAGCGGTCAACAAGATGCTTCAACCAGCAAAGTCTTTCTCGATCAGCCACTCTTGCATGTGTCACACCCACAGCCCTCAAAGACAGCTCATCACAAGTCAACACTAGTCAACCCAAAGACAGTGCAAAAAAAGTCAACATAGGCAGCAGCAGAAAAGTCAACGCAACAATTTGGGGCTTCGATCAAACAGCCCGGAATTCCTCGATTTTAGTGCCCAACTGTACGGCCTCCTAAAATCGTCATTTTGGCAAAAGTTGGAGGTCAAACAACCAAGGGTTGACCACGGTCAACGTTGGTCAACGCTGCAGCAAAAATCCCTAGACAGATCCGCAGAAAACAGCAACTTCGCTCCACATGTGTGAGGGGAAAAAGGCCTCCAAAGGCTATCGAACCAATCAGATCACAATGAGAGAATGTGTGATGAGTTGATGATGAAATGACCTCCAAGTCTCTCCAATTTATATCCATCAATGAGGGTGTGTGACACATCTAAGGCATGTGAGCCTACATTACAAATTTGGCCGACCTTGCACATCTGGAAATAAATTCAAAATAAATGTTCTGCTCATCCGATCAAGATGATCTTTAGATCAATCTTGCACCTCTCTGAAAGAGGAATCCAACAAAAATATGACCATTGTCATATGAGCAGTGCAACATGGAGTTTGGACCTAGTTGCCCAAAATTAACACTCCCTCTCAACTAGGGAGAACTCCATCTGTTCACAAGTGCCATCCATCAGTACCATCACGTACTTTCACCAAACATCGTGCATCATCCCGCCGTAACTTGCTTTGCTAGCTCTTTATTTCAGATAGACAAAGGTGAGTCACAAAGACATCACACATAGCTAACTCGAAGTCAACTTAGAGGTAAAAACCTTTCTTGGACTCAAAAGAGTCTCCTACTAACCCGAAGTTAGTTTACTGACCCGAAGTCAGTTTAGAGGTAAAAACCTCATCATACTTGATCCCAGATCAAGGTGTTGGACACGTGCCATCCTAGACATAGAGAGTACAGCAATCTCCAATGCTTCCATCGGTCTTGCTATTGGTCTCTATCCACATTTCCCACCTCATTGGCCAAATGAGAGGTACTTCCCATGAGTCCAAAACTCCATGGGTAGGATGCGTGCCGGGCACAGAGCAGAGAGAGGCGAACCAACTCAATATCATAACGGTGGGGCAGAAACACAACAAGGTTCGACAAGCCTAGCACCGCATGTGCTTATAGCTCCAAGAAGTTATCCCCAAGCCCCCTGGAGCTCCCAGAGCTCATAGTCCAACTCAATCAGGACCCTCAGAATAGCGTCTTTCCAAGATTCCAAGCTTCGCACGGAAGGTTAGGAACTTGACCTTCCCCAGGGGCTTCGTGAGAATATCTGCGACCTGCTCATCAGTTCCTATATGATCGAGCCTTACGGCGCCTCGCTGTACCATATCCCGGATAAAGTGGTACCTGATATCAATATGCTTGGATCGATCGTGGAACACAGGATTCTCAGAAAGACGAATCCCACTCTGGTTATCACAAAGGATAACGGTGGTATCTAGCACATGCCCAAACAGCTCACGGAAGAGCTTTTGCAACCAAACATCTTCACAACATGCCATACTCACTGCAATGTATTCAGCCTCAGTGGTGCTCAAAGCCACCGACTTTTGCTTCCTGCTCATCCAAGATATTGAAGCAGAACCCAAGGTGAAGCAACATCCAAATGTGCTCTTGCGATCCACTACACTGCCAGCCCAATCGGCATCAATATATCCATGGAGTCTCATTCTCCCAGCAGTGTATCTCAGCCCATGGTTGATTGTGCCCCGAAGATATCTCAATATATTCTTGGCACCAATCCAATGAATGTGATGAGGATCAACCATATGTTGACTCAAAGTACTCACTGCAAAACATACATCTGGACGAGAGTTCACTAAGAACATCAGGGCCCCCATGAGTTGTTGATACTCGGTAGGATTTGCTAGCACAGGCCTAGCAGCGTTTCAACTCAACTTCTTAAAGTTGAGTTCCATCGGTGTCGACACAAACTTACAGTCCACCATACCAAATCTCTCCAGCAGCTTCACGACATATTTTCCTTGAGAAAGGAAAATCTCGCCTGGCCTCTGCTAAACCTCCAAGCCTAGGAAATAGCGCATCAGTCCTAGGTCTTTCATCTCAAATTCGGAAGCTAGCTCCCTCTTACACTGATGAATGAGAGGGTCAGCACCTGTCAAGAAGAGATCGTCCACATAGAGAACCAAAATGAGAGGCCTTTCTCTATCAACCTTAAAATAAATGTTTGAATTAGCATTACTTCGAGTGAAGCCCAGCTTCATCAATTAGCTATCTATCCTCTCGTACCAAGCCCTGGGGGCTTGCTTCAACCCATAGAGGGCTTTCTTCAACCTGCATACATGGGTGTCTCTATCTCAGACTTCGAACCCCAGAGGCTGCTCCACATACACCTCTTCCTTTATAGATCCATGCAGAAAAGCGGTCTTCACATCCATCTGATGGATACTCCATCCTTGCATAGCAGCAAGGGCAATAATAGATCAGATGGTGGTATAGCAGGCCACAGGTGCAAATATATCATCATAATCTATGCCTTCTTTTTGAAAGAAGCCTCGGGCAACAAATCTTGCCTTGTACTTTTCAGCACTTCCATCAGATCCATGCTTAATCTTATAGAGCCATTTCGAGGTGACAACAGATTTTTCCTCCGATCTCGAGACCACTTCCCAGACATCATTTTTCATAATGGACTCATACTCCTCGTGCATAGCATCCTTCAAACTGATGTTTACGACTTCTTCAAATGTTCCAGGCTCAGATTGTACTATCGTACTCATCGTTGCTAGACAACCTTGGTATGGCTTCTTGCTTTCATGGAATGTCCCCCTTGGGGCAATATGTCTCTCGGCATCTTCGAGAGTATCCCTAAGCCATGAGGGTCTTCTCTTATTTGAAGGAGGTGGATCAATGGGATCCATAGGTCCTTCAACATCGGGCATCAGGTCATCCTTCGGCTCTTCCAGCTTCCCTGCTTCTTCATCTTCTTTGTCTTCCTTGGAGCTAGGAAGATTTCTCACTTTCTTGAGGGCAACATCTTCATCGAAGGTGACATTGTGGCATATCTCCACTTCTCTTTGACCAGGCACATAGATTCTATATGCCTTCGAAGTTTCATTGTAGCCCACAAACATTCCCTTCTTTCCAGAAGCATCCAGCTTGCTTCTCTTTTCTTTCGGCACATGAAAGTAAACAGGACAACCAAAAACTCTAAAATGAGAAACATTAGGTTTCTTACCAGAGAAGACTTCTTCGGGAGTTTTGGAGTCCAGAGCGGAATGCAAGCATCTATTTTGAACATACACAGCAGTGTTCGCAACTTCTCCCCATAGACACTTCGGAAGGCCTTGCTCACATACCATGGCACAGGCAGCTTCCACAATGGTCATGTTCTTTCTTTCAGCAACACCATTTTGCTCAGGAGTGTACGCAGTTGTGGCCTCCCTCTTAATGCCAGCTTCTCTACAAAAGTCATTAAACTCATTTGACTCATACTCGGTCCCATTGTCGGTCCTCAAAACTTTGATTTTCTTCTCGGTTTGATTTTCCACCAAGGCCTTGAAGGTACAAAACCATTTGAATGCTTCGTCCTTCTTCTTCAAAAAATATATCCAGGTCTTGTGGCAGAAGTCATCTGTAAAAGTCATCTAATAGGGAATCCTCCCAAGGATGTCACGGGCAGCATACCAGATAAGTCAGAATGTATCAACTGCAAGATATCAATTGTCTTTGTGGCACTAGAGGGGAATGGTCCCCTTGTATGCTTCCCTTCGGCACAACCCTGACATATACCTTCATGATCATCTCTAAATTCGGGCATCCCTATCACCACCTTCCCTGCTTTGGGAAGGGCTTTGTAATGAAGGTGTGCAAACATCCGGTGCCATAACTCTGTTTGAAGAGTTGTATCACATGTCATAGCCCCCAATGGGCTTCCTCCAACCTGGTAGAGTGTATTAACTCTAAATCCAATGGAAAGAGCTTCCTTGAAATTCTTCTTCCAGATATGTACCTTTCCATCAACGAATGCCACCTTGAACCCTTTGTCTTCCATTGACGAAATGGACACAAGGTTCTTCTTCAAATCAGGTGCATACAAAACATCTTGTAATCGAAGGGCTTGACCTTGAGATAGATGGAGGGTCACAGTCCCTGTCCCTTTCACAGGATAGGTGGCATTATCTCCAAGGATAATTTCTAGATTAGTATCCTTCTCAACCAAATCAAAAAGGGCTTCTTTATAACCAGTGAGGTGCCTTGAAGCACCACTATCAATCAACCAAACATCCAGGGTGTCGAGTGGAGATGCAGCAGAGAGGGCAGATACAAGAATAAATTCATTTCTCTTATTATCAATAACATTAGACTCATCGTACCTGGAATTTCTAGACCTCTTGAAAGCTTGCCCATTTCCACTACAATCAGAGGGAGCCTTCCTTTTTCCTTGGAACCTATTGTTCCTGCCATTCCTTCTCGAGTTGTCGTTGTCATTATCCCTGGGAGAGTCCCTTCTATTAGGGCACTCTCTTGCATAGTGACTAGTCTTGTTACAAGTGTAACATCTTCCCTTCCTTCCCTTGGACCCCGCTCTACCATGGTTTTGATTTCTCGGGCCACCATGGTTCTTCTTCTTTGCACAAGCGACGAAGGCAGTAGGGTCACTTCCATTACCATTAGAGGCATACTCCATCATTCTTGTTTCCTCTTGAGTGCATCTCATCAATATTTCATCAAAATCAGGAATCACATTATTATTGAGAATAGTGGTATTGAATACATGCCAATCACGGGGGAGATCTCCAAGTGCAATAAGAACCATCTCTCGATCAGGTATTTCCCCAATAGCTAGGAGGTTATTCCTAATTTCAGTAAGCCTCATAAAATAGATTTGAATAGATTCACCCTTACCCTTCTTGATATTCTTCAATTGATTCTTGAGGAAGAGGATTTGATTAGCATTGCTAGCCCTGAACATGCTCACCTGCTTATCATACATCTCCTTAGATGTCTTTAGCTCAGAAATGTAAGCAACCAAGTGCTTATGAATAGAATCCCGAATAATCATCTTTGCTTTGATTTCCCCTTTTCTATACTTCGTCTTCGTGGCAGCAGCTGCATTTGATGGAGGCCCTTGAATCTTCCCCTGCACATAGTCCATGACATCTTGATCTTCTAGAACCAAATCCAAGGACATCTTCCATGCATGATAATCAGACTTATCAGTCAATTTATCATCAGCCTTGAAACCCTTGTAGGTTGAGGAGGCCATTTTTCCTTGATAGAATTTCTTCCTTCAGTGATTGCTTCTAACACCAGCTTGGACTCTTGGACTTTGTCATCACCTCAGCTCTGATACCATGTTAAATTTAGATAGCCATAGTGTTCTATGCTTGAAGCACTTTTACTTCAATCTTTCTTAGGCTCGATACAAAATATAAATCACATAAACATGAAAGTAAAAAGCTGATAGAACACAATAATAGATCAATAGAAGACAAGCCAAATATAGATCAGATTTACAATTCCTTTTGTCCAGCAAAAATATGAGATATTGTTGCATTACGGCGGTCAACAGGATGCTTCAACCAGCGAAGTCTTTCTCGGTCAGCCACTCTTGCATGTGTCACACCCACAGCCCTCAAAGGCAGCTCATCACAAGTCAACACTATCAACCCAAAGACAGTGCAGAAAAGTCAATGCAGGCAGCAATAGAAAAGTCAACGCAACAATTTAGGGCTTCGGTCAAATAGCCCAGAATTCCTCGATTTTAGTGCCCAGCTGTACGGCCTCCTAAAATCGAAATTTTGGCAAAAGTTGGAGGTCAAACGACCAAGGGTTGACCACGATCAACGTTGGTCAACGCTGTAGCAAAAAGCCCTAGACAGATTCGCAGAAAACAGCAGCTTCACTCTACAAGTGTGAGGGGAAAAAGACCTACAAAGGCTATCGAACCAATCAGATAACAATGAGAGAATGTGTGATGAGTTAATGATATAATGACCTCCAAGTCTCTCCAATTTGTATCCATCAATGAGGGTGTGTGACACATCTATTAGGCATGTGAGCCTACATTACAAATCTGGCCGACCGTGCACGTGGAAAATAAATTCAAAATAAATGTTCTGCTCATCCGATCAAGATGATCTTTAGATCAATCTTGCACCTCTCTGAAAGAGGAATCCAACAAAAATATGACCATTGTCATATGAGCAATGCAACATGGAGTTTGGACCTAGTTGCCCAAAATTAACAGAGGAACACTTGCAGCGCATTGAGGTCGTACTGCGTATCTTGGAGGAGCAGCATTTCTATGCTAAGTTATCCAAGTGCAAATTTGGGCTTACAGAGATGCTCTACTTGGGGCATATCATCGGAGTGGACTGGGTAAGGGTCCATGAGGAGAAGATATGGGCCATTCGAGATTGGTCGGAATCGAAGAATGTGACAGAACTCCGGGGGTTTGTAGGCATCTGCACCTACTACCGGAAGTTTGTCAAGGTGTTTTCACAACTTGCAGCACCCTTCATGGATCTCACCAAGAAGGGGGCTTTTGGATGGACTGATGTTGCGTAGAGAGCCTTTGACATGCTCAAGGAGGTGATGAGCAGTTGCTCGGTGTTGGCATTGCCGGATTTCACGCATCCCTTTGTGTTGGAGTGTGATGTTTCAGGAGAGGGGGTAGGAGCAGTTTTGATGTAGGGGGGACATCCTATCGCTTTCGAGAGTCGAAAGCTACTGCCGCATGAGAGATTGTACCCAATATACGACAAAGAGATGTTGGCCATCATGCATGCGTTGGCAAATTTCCGGCAATACTTGGTAGGCAACAGATTTCGAGTGAGGACTGACCACAATAGTCTCTGGTTTTTCCTTGAGCAGAAACAATTGCAGGAGAGACAGCAGAAATGGGTCAACAAAATCCAGGCCTATGACTTTGACATCAAGTATGTCAAGGGGAAGAACAATGTGGTGGCAGATGCCTTGTCACGGAGACCAGCAGCGCTGTCCTTGATGAGCCTTGACGCAGACTGGAGAGCGCAGTTGTTGGTGGAGTATTATTTCAAGGATCGTTTTGCTTGTGAGGTGTTGGATGGGCAAGTGACAGATGACAAGTATCAAGTGATGGATGAGGTCATCTATAAACGAGATAGGATTTTCTTGACAGGTAACTCCCAGATCAGGGAGAAGATCTTGCGTGCAACCCACGACTCACCGCTTCCAGGTCATCAGGGGTTCACCAAGACTTAACAAGGCCATGTGGGAGAGGTTCACATGGAGGGGCCTCAAGGAGGACGTACTCCAACATGTCAGGGAGTGTGAAGTTTGTCAGAGGAACAAAGGAGTGTTGAGTCATCCTGCAGGTTTGCTACAGCCGCTTCCCATTCCGAAGGGGAGATGGGAGAGCATCTCCATGGATTTTATTACATGGTTTCCCATGGTACAGGGCAAGGATTGCATCTTTGTAGTTGTTGCTAAACTAACAAAGTATGCACACTTTTTCACCATCTCCACACGATATACTGCTTCACAGGTAGCAGAGTTGTTCTTCTGGGATATTTTTCAGGCTCCATGGTCTCCCAAAGACCATAGTCATTGATCGGGGCAGCCGGTTCATGGGTGGTTTTTGGCAGGAGTTATTCCGTTTGGTGGGTACCGAGTTGACACCTAGTACCAGTTATCACCCACAGACGGATGGGCAAACAGAGATAGTGAACAAGTGGCTGGAGGGCTACTTGAGAAACTATGTCTCGGCGCAGTAGAAGGCTTGGTTGTGTTGGCTTCATCTAGTAGAATACTGCTACAACACGACATTCCATATGTCAATCAATATGTCTCCATTTTATGCTTTGTATAGATATCATGCTCTAACTTTTGTTGATGTCGTGTTCGGAGCAAGCAAGGCCCCAAGGGCCAAAGATTGGATCCAAGAGAGCCAAGATGTACTCCGGGCTCTCAAGGACAACCTGGCCACACCGCAGAACCAGCAAAAATTGTATGCAGACAGAGGCTGCGTAGAGAGACAGTTCGAGGTAGATGATCTAGTTTACCTTCCTCTTCAGCCATACAAACAGTCCACGCTGAAGCAAAAGGGAGCAGAGAAGCTCAAACACCGCTTTTATGGACCATACAGGGTGATTAGATGAGTTGGGGAGGTAGCGTATGAGCTAGAGCTACCGACTGGGAGTCGGATCCATAACATCTTCCATGTCTCATGCTTGAAGAAAGCTCTGGGGCAGTAGCTGACTGCCACTATCTAGAATGGAGCTCCCACCTATAGATGATGAGGGGCATTTGGTGCTACAACCAGAGGCCATTCTAGACACTCGGGAGAGACAGCTGAGGATCAAGACAGTCAAGGAATATCTGATCAGGTGGAAGAACCTTCCAGATGAGGGTGCCACTTGGGAGGGGGAGAAGATCCTGCAGCATCTATTCTTGCAGTTGCTTGAGGACAAGCAACATTTTAGCGGGGAGGACTGTAATATTCCCAATTAGCAGATAGCGAATTGGAATATTAATTTTTGATTAAATTTTGCCTTTCTAAAGTTCAGCAGGAAATAAAGGGGTGAAGGGACCCATAACTCAACATTAGAATAAAAGCACTTTCCTAAAGTCATTAGGCAGAATAATTAAAAAACAAAGCAGGAACCATGAGGCCAAGTGACAGCGCAGGAGAGGAGGCAGTTGGGACAGCGCAGGGCAGCATGGGGCCAGGCATCGTAGTGGCAGCGTGGGACAGGCAGCGCAGAGCAGCGTGGGGACAGCGTGGCAGAGGGACAACGTAGCACTAGTGGGCCGAAGGGAACGTTGGAGGCTCATTAGCATAAAAAAAGGATGAAGGCAGCCTTTCTGATTCATTCATACATCTTCTGATTTTCTATTTGTCAAGACTAGAGCACACTTAAGCTGTTTAGCTAAGTCTGAAGTGTTGTTTAGCACACAGGTGTCTCCAAGCAAAGATCCCAAACTCGTCCTCAGGGAACTTCGAGTGCCCGCTAAGGAGAGGAGCCATACCTTCAGTTTTTGAGAGCAGCTTCATTGTGACAGCCACCAGGATTACGCAGTCATCTCCAGGGTAGCGCAGTCACTCAGAGGATTTGCAGTCATAGAGGAGAGCAACTCCGAGCGAGGAGAAACTTTGTGAGATTTCAATCCAGAGGTTTGTGAGGCGATCAGCCCTTCCATAGTTGAGTTCCTTGGGTAGTTGGAGGCCTTTCTTTCTAGCATTTCATCACAGAGGCTAGCGTACCCAGCAGAAGTGTGTAGTCATCCCAAGAGGGTGATTTTTCGGGGTCAGCCATTCCAGAATTCCTTCACGAGTTATTCTAGGTTTTTGGAGGAGAGTCTGAGGTCCGAGTTTCAGGTTTTTCTAAGCAGTGGAACAACCTTATCTTGCAGCCTCTTTTCAGCCAGCAACATCATTTCCAATAGGGCAGTGCAGAGGAGGAGCCCTGCAAAGCATATTTGGAGCAGCCTTTCTAAGCAAGGAGAGAGAGATCATTTCAGCCTACCTAGAGCTGGCCAAGGTGCTATCATTCTACTTATCCCTCATTTCAGAAATATAATAAAATGGCTCAGTTGTTCTGGTTTATTTGCAGTGTTTTTTGTGTATGCTTCTATTTGTTGTAGTTTTTGTTTATGTTGCTTTGTATTGTTGTCTATTCCCCATTTGGGATATTACAAAAACCCCTACCTCGAGAAGCATTTGAACATCTTCATCAAAAGATGGGGGTCATCTCTCTTGCATCCCATTAGAGCATCCCTTTGCTATTGATGTCAAAGGGGAGAATCTATGTTGCAGGAAATGCTGCCCAGGGAGTTGTTTCCCCAAGGAAACGAAACTGAAACGCTGAAACGCATACCATACGTCCTGGAAACATGTTTCCAGTTGTACTGCCACGTTTCACGTGGGAGAAATGTGGCCCAGTACGACCTGAAACGCATTTCCAGGTCGTACAACCACGTTTATGCAATAAAGTGACTTGTTTTTCAGGTTTTTTTTTTCGTTTTTTTCTTTTTTTTGCTCCTTGCCAATTCAAATGTGTGTAATATTCCTAATTAGCAATGGCTAATTGGAATATTCAATTTTGCTCAATTTTGCCTTCTATAGTTTATTTATAAATAAAAAGGTGAGTAGAGGGGACATAACTCACTTTAGAAATAAAAGTTCACTCCCTAGTAGCACAACGTTGTAACTTAAGTGAACCAAGGGGGGCAAAAGGACCACGTAGGGAAGGGGCCCACGTGAACACTTGGAGAGACAACGCAAGTTGAGTTGGCAGCGTGGGGGCCAAGAAGGCTACGTTGGATAAGAGGCCTAGGGTTTGAGAGAGAGAGGCCAACGTTATATAAGGAGGAGAGCATCCTCATTTGGAGTATTCGATGTTATGATATTGAGCTGGTCATTCGACTTCTTGAGCACGCTGGCTGTTTAGCCTGTCTACAGCACTGTTTAGTGCAACAAGTGTCTCCGTTCGGAGATCTCACCCTCAGCCCCGGGGGACTTCGAGTGCCTGCTCGGGTGAGGTTTTCTCTTCAGTATTTTGGTGGGAGGATCGAGTTTTTGTTTGTGGAGGAGCTTCTCTTCTAGAGACTGTGCAGTCCTGAGAGGGAGGACGCAGTTCACTTGGTGGGGAGTTTGGTTTGATCTTGTTCGGAGGATTCAAGCTCTGAGATTGAGCAAGGGGCCAACCCTTGCATATTGGAGGATTTTGGCAGAGTTTTGGGCGGAGTTTTGGAGTATTCTCTTCAGTGGCAGTGCAGAGCCTTGAGGGACAGCGTAGATCCTCAAGGGGGTGATTTTCGGGGGTCAGCTATTTTTGAAAGGCTTTCTGGGCTTTTCTAGGTTTATTGAGCAGAGGCTGATTCCAGAGTTTCAGCATTTTCTAAGGAGGGGAGCAGCCCCAAATCCTCATTTGATTCCAACAGTAGCAGCAGCACAGCAGTTCTCCGGCAGCTTGGACGCAGTTCAGAGAGAGGCCATTTCCTTATCATTCTGAGTGTATTTCTTCACTTGCCTTGTGCAAGTCGAGGTGCCATCTTTCAAATCACCTCTTGTACTCTTTCCATTACTCAGTATAATAAAATGGCTTAGCATTTCTCTCTGCATTTCTTGAGTATTTGCTTATATTCCATGTATATGCTATTGTATGCTTGCACTACTGTTATCTTCTCTTTGAGCATCCCAGCTACTATACCACTTGTGTGTGTTTTTCCCCTATACTCTTAGACAGAGCCTGGAAAGGGCCAGGTAGCCTCCAGATCTCGTCCTCTTTTCAGGGGCGACATATCTGGTAAACGCCCTCCCAGTCCATCTATGGTTGGAGTTTGCTTGTGTTTGAGGGATATCCCTGAAAAGGGATATTACAATGGTATCAGAGCATAGTTCTGGATCAACCTGTGGAGCTAGTTGTCTATGACACCGGGGGAGAAGCCCTACATTTGTTACAGAGGCAGGAAGTACAGAGATATTGAGCGTAGGTTGGAGAACACCTACGAAGAGGGGGACTGCGTTCGGGTGGTGGACGTAGAACAGGAGGAGCCTGTGATAGACGCAGAGCAGGAGGAGCCTGTGGTAGACGCAGAGCAGGGAGAGCAGATGGCAGATGATAGTGATGCAAAACAATTTGGGGAAGCGCTCCTCAGATCAGTATAGGATCTGGCGAGGCAGATCGAGGTGATGGGGCAGAGATTCACCAATGTGGAGGCTAGACAGCGTGAAACCCCAAGGGATTTCCAGATTGGTGAGGGATCGAGTACATCCCACCATTTGCCGGAGCGTATTGCCGCTCAGCGTGATGCTACCCAGCACCAGGCATCACATGCACCTACACGCTCTACCATGCCCACTTTTCTGGGAGCAAACACAGGGGCAGGAGGCCAACAGGAGACAGAGCCCGGCCATATGGGCAATTATTTTGCAGAGTATCAGGCCTACAGGTAGGAGTTCATGGATGCTCTCTCGTTCAAAGACTTTGTTCAGCTCCAGCGGGACAGTAGACCTCGCGACCATCATAGAGGGCACCGGCATTATCATGACGGAGATACCCATCGCACAGCTAGCAGATTCCACTTGCCTACGTTTGATGGTTCATCAAACAGTTCGGCAAAGTCTTGGGTGGAGAAGCTGGACATCTATTTCCAGCTCAACCAGATGTCAGAGACGGAGGCCATCAAGGTGGCGACATTACATTTGGATGGTGAGTCCCAGGACTGGTGGTTCCATGGGATGGTTACACTCGGACATTCCACCGTGACGACATATGCCGAGTTCACCAGGAGATTGATAGAGAGATTTGACCAGAGGGATTCGGAACAACACTTTGTTGAGCTGACGAGGCTCAAACAGACCGGGAGCCCAGAGACATACATTGCAGACTTCTTGACTGATGGTGCCAGATCTATTCGCGGCACAGATGATCTACATGTTTGTTAAGGGGTTAGCAGAGCCACTTCGGGGTCTAGTCAGATCTACTAGACCAACCACACTCCAGGATGCTATTAGCAGGACAGGATGCCTTACCCAGGACCCCGACACCTTACCCCCAGAGACAGGCTTTCCAGCCCAAGGGGAAGGATGTGAGGATTCCGCTTGCAAAGGGGAATCCAAGACGGGCACAGATGGATGATGATGCCAAGAGGGAGCTGAAGAAGAAGCGGTTGTGCTTTACCTGTCAGGAGTCGTGGGCACCGGGACATAGATGTGCTGTTGGCAAAGCACATTTTATTGAGGTCTTCTCCGAGAGGAGCGGGGAAGAGGATGAGGAGGATGACGTGGAGGCAGGAGACAGTCATGCAGCGCGGGATCCTTTGCCACCTCCACCACCAGCAACAGGTGGTGCGGCTTTTGCACCTACTGGAGGGGCCCTTGCAGCATTGCGAGGAGTTCCCAAGTATTTGATGCTGCGCGTACGGGGGACAGTACGTGGCCAACGAGTATCAGTTTTGGTTGACAGTGGGGCAACCCACAATTTCATCGATGCACAGATGGTTAAGCGGAGAGGTATTCAGACAGAGAGCTTCGATGGATTCTCAGTTTTGGTCCCAGGAGATCAGACCATGATGTGTGCTCGTTATGTTCCAGAGTTGTCAATGACAATGGGCACCTGTACACTGACCGACCACTTTTTCATGGTCAATATTCCGGACACCAACATGGTACTGCGTGTTCAGTGGCTTATCACTCTAGGGAAGGTCATGACAGATTGGAAGGCCCTAGAGATGGAGTGGGATGATGAGAAGACAGGGAGGCATGAGAAGATACGAGGATAGCACACATATCCGCCTCAGACTGTTTCGGCTCATCGGATGGAGGCAGTCTTCTGGAAGGGAGACGTAGAGTGGGCCGTGGAGCTGCGTGCATCAGAGGCAGGGACTACAGGGCAGACGGTGCACCTAGAGATACAGTCCATCCTTGACAGGTATGCCATAGTGTTTGGAGAGATTCCACCAAGACAACCACCGGACCGGGGGTTTGAGCACACCATTGAGCTTGAGCAGGGCATACAGGCAGTGATTACTACCCCTTATAGGCATCCCAAGGCCTATCGGGATGAGATTGAGTGGGCCATCCAGGAGTTGCTGGCTCTTGGGCACATTCGGCCGAGCACGAGTCCTTTTGCTTCTTCCGTGGTGTTGGTGAAGAAGAAGGACGGCACATTGAGGATGTGCATTAACTACAGGACCCTGAACAAGAAGACCCTGAAGAATAGGTACCCCATACCCAGGATCGATGAGTTGATGGATGAGTTGAGAGGAGCATAGTTCTTCTCAAAAATTGATTTGAGATTTGGGTACCATCAGATTCGCGTGAGGGAACAAGACATTCCCAAGACCGCCTTCAGGTGTCACTATGGGCACTTTGAGTTTTTGGTGATGCCCTTCGGGCTAACCAACGCCCCAGCAACATTCCAGTCCTGCATGAATCACATCTTCCGCAGTCACTTGAGGAAGTTTGTGTTGGTGTTCTTTGATGATATCCTCATTTACAGCAGGACTTGGGAGAAGCATCTCCAGCACATTGAGACAGTATTGCGCATTTTGGAGGAGGAGCAATTCTATGCCAAGCTCTCCAAGTGTGAGTTTGGGTTGACGAAGATGTTGTACTTGGGACACATCATAGGGGTGGACGGAGTGAGAGTCCACGAGGAGAAGATCAGGGCCATCAGAGATTGGCCGGAGCCGAGGAACATGACAGAACTTCAGGGATTCATTGGCATTTGTACTTATTACAGGAAGTTCGTTAAGAGTTTCTCACAGCTTGCTGCACCCCTGACAGATCTAACGAGGAAGGGGGCATTCAGTTGGTCGGATACAGTGCAGCAAGCCTTTCACAGGCTCAAGGAGGTGATGAGCAGCTGCCCAGTGCTTGCATTGTCGGATTTTACGCAGCCGTTTGTTTTGGAGTGTGATGCGTCGGGAGAGGGGATCGGCGCAGTATTGATGCAGGGAGGTCACCCTATAGCCTTTGAGAGCCGGAAGCTCCTTCCACACGAGAGGTTGTATTCTATATACGACAAGGAGATGCTGGCCATTATGCATGCATTGGCCAAATTCCGGCAGTATTTGGTGGGGAACAGGTTCAGGGTGAGGACTGATCACAATAGCCTCATGTTCTTTTTGGAGCAGAAGCAGCTACAGGAGAGGCAGCAGAAGTGGATCAGTAAGATCCAAGCATATGACTTTGACATTGAGTATGTCAAGGGGAAGAACAACGTGGTAGCAGATGCCCTTTCACGTAGACCGGCCACGTTGTCTCTTATGAGCTTGGATACAGACTAGAGGGCTCGACTTTTAGTGGAGTACTCCAAGGACAGATTTGCATGCGAGGTACTGGATGGTCAGGTGGCGGATGACAGGTACAGGGTGGTCGATGAGATCATCTAATATAGGGACCGGATTTTCTTGACTAAGGGATCTCAGCTCAAGAAGAAGATACTTCAGGCATCACATGATTCACCATTGGCCGGCCATCAGGGGTTTACCAAAACCTACAGGGCCATTAGAGAGAGGTTCTCATGGAAGGGCCTCAAGGAGGACGTACTCCAGCACATCAGGGAGTGCGATGTTTGCCAAAGGAACAAAGGGGAGATGAGCCATCCCGCGGGTTTATTGCAGCCTCTTCCCATTCCGGAGGGGAAATGGGAGAGTATCTCGATGGACTTCATCACAGGGTTGCCCATGGTGCAGGGCAAGGATTGTATCTTTGTCGTCGTTGATCGACTGACAAAGTATGCGCATTTTTTCGCCATATCCGCGCACTACACAGCAGCACAGGTGGCCGAGCTATTCTTCAGAGAGGTTTTCAGGCTACATGGTCTTCCTAAGACCATCATCAGTGACAGGGACAGCCGCTTCATGGGCGGATTTTGGCAGGAGCTTTTCTGGTTGGTGGGGACGGAGTTGACACCGAGTACCAGTTATCACCCACAGACGGATGGATAGACGGAGATAGTTAACAAGTGGCTGGAGGGCTACTTGCGTAACTATGTCAGTGGGCAGCAGCGAGCATGGCTGAAGTGGTTGCATCTGGGGGAGTACTGCTACAACACTACACATCACATGTCCATTGGTATGTCTCCATTCTACGCTTTGTATGGGTATCATTCTTTGTCTTTTGCTGATGTGATGTTTGGTGCTAGCAAGGTTCCAAGAGCCAAGATTTGGATCCAAGAAAGTCAGGATATTCTCCGAGCTCTCTCAAGGATAATATGGCTACAGTGCAAAACCAACAGAAGCTGTATGCTGACAGAGATCGGGTGGAGAGACAGTTTGAGGTAGGGGACTTGGTCTACCTACGATTACAGCCATACCGACAGTCATCACTGAAGCAGAAGGGAGCTGAGAAGCTCAAGCCCCGCTTTTACGGGCCATACAGGGTGATACGCAGGATTGGACAGGTTGCATATGGGTTGGAGCTGCCCCAAGGCAGCAAGATTCATAACGTTTTTCATGTATCATGCCTAAAGAAGGCACTGGGGCAGCAAGGGACAGTGACAGATGAGCTACCACCCACGGATGATGAGGGGCATTTAGTGTTGCAGCCAAAGGCTATTATTGATACCAGGGAGAGGCAGCTACGGAGCAGGACGGTCCGGGAATTCTTGGTGAGGTGGAAGAATTTGCCGAATGAGGATGCCACTTGGGAGAGTGAGGAAATTTTGCAGCGTCCATCACCTCAGTTGCTTGAGGACAAGCAACATTTTGCCGGGGGAGACTGTAATATTCCTAATTAGCAATGGCTAATTGGAATATTCGATTTTGCTCAATTTTGCCTTCTATAGTTTATTTATAAATAAAAAGGTGAGTAGAGGGGACATACCTCACTTTAGAAATAAGAGTTCACTCCCTAGTAGCACAATGTTGTAACTTAAGTGAACCAAGGGGGGGCAAAAGGACCACGTAGGGAAGGGGCCCACGTGAACACTTGGAGAGACAGCGCAGGTTGAGTTGGCAGCGTGGGGGCCAAGGAGGCTACTTTGTATGAGAGGCCTAGGGTTTGAGAGAGAGAGGCCAACGTTATATAAGGAGGAGAGCCTCCTCATTTGGAGTATTCGATGTTATGATATTGAGCTGGTCATTCGACTTCTTGAGCACGCTCGCTGTTTAGCCTGTCTGCAACACTGTTTAGTGCAATGAGTGTCTCCGTTCGGAGATCTCACCCTCAGCCCCGGGGGACTTCGAGTGCCTGCTCGGGTGAGGTTTTCTCTTTAGTATTTTGGTGGGAGGATCGAGTTTTTGTTTGTGGAGAAGCTTCTCTTCTAGAGACTGCGCAGTCCTGAGAGGGAGGACACAGTTCACTTGGTGGGGAGTTTGGTTTGATCTTGTTCGGAGGATTCAAGCTCTGAGATTGAGCAAGGGGCCAGCCCTTGCATATTGGAGGATTTTGGCAGAGTTTTGGGCGGAGTTTTGGAGTATTCTCTTCAGTGGCAGCGCAAAGCCTCGAGGGACATCATAGATCCTCAAGGGGGTGATTTTCGGGGGTCAGCTATTTTTGAAAAGCTTTCTGGGCTTTTCTGGGTTTATTGAGCAGAGGCTGATTCTAGAGTTTCAGCATTTTCT
Source organism: Pinus albicaulis (assembly GCA_034641835.2). Lineage (NCBI taxonomy): Eukaryota > Viridiplantae > Streptophyta > Pinopsida > Pinales > Pinaceae > Pinus > Pinus albicaulis. The sequence continues at coordinate 1,480,569,771 of CM076575.1, forward strand.
GAGGAGGGGAGCAGCCCCAAATCCTCATTTGATTCCAGCAGTAGCAGCAGCACAGCAGTTCTCCGGCAGCTTGGACGCAGTTCAGAGAGAGGCCATTTCCTTATCATTCTGAGTGTATTTCTTCACTTGCCTTGTGCAAGTCGAGGTGCCATCTTTCTGATCACCTCTTGTACTCTTTCCATTACTCAGTATAATAAAATGGCTTAGCATTTCTCTCAACATTTCTTGAGTATTTGCTTATATTCCATGTATAGGCTATTGTATGCTTGCACTATTGTTATCTTCTCTTTGAGCATCCGAGCTACTATACCACTTGTGTGTGTTTTTCCCCGATACTCTTAGACAGAGTCTGGAAAGGGCCAGGTAGCCTCCAGATCTCGTCCTCTTTTCAGGGGCAACATATCTGGTAAACGCCCTCCCAGTCCATCTCTGGTTGGAGTTTGCTTGTGTTTGAGGGATATCCCTGAAAAGGGATATTACAATGTGATAGAGGGAGCTATTGAAGATTGGAAACAATTTTTTTTTAATAGGGCAACCTAATGTTCAAGCATATTCTCCTTTATCTTTCATTTTCATCCTTTTACTTAAATTTTTAGCATTACCATGAAATGACTCAAGATGTTTGAGAGTGGTTTCGCCCTCATTGAATTTCGTATGGAGAAAGTAGAAATTTCAGGATTTCAAAATTGGGGAGATTGCAATGTTTCCAGTGCATTTTGCCATGTACTAGGGTATGGAACTTGTATTTAATCAAAAGAACCAAGCCCTTTATGCAGGGGAGACTCCCAATAATCAAAAGCACCTAGGGTACTGGGTATGGAACTTGTATTTAATCAAGAGCACTAAGGTCGTTTGACTATGCATGAGGAGACTCCCAATCAACCACGAGACATGAAATTAGAAATTTCTCGTGGCTGATTTTGGATATTGCTATTTTCATTATGTGATCATTCATGAGTAAATGTCATGTAAATTTAGAAACTTATAGTTTATGCATTGACATTGGACAATTTAATCATAATGTAATAAATTAAAATGTATCATCTATGCTTTATGATTGCACATATTTCTTAAATGTCCATATATATATTGCGTTTTCTCATTTCCAAAATTTGGGGGGGTCACGTTTTGTACCGTACCCGTTTCGGAAACTCATTTCCGTTTCCCCATTTCGTGCAACTTAGGGGAGAATATGACATGGCGAGTAGCACAATGACAAGGGGAGCAACATGATGATAGGGGGAGTAACATGAGTACAATAAAAAAGGGAGTAACATATGAGGAGGTTGTTGCCATCAATAACAAAGGGGGAGATTGTTGGACAAATATTTGTTATTGATGTCAAAGGAGACACCAGCTCAAGGAAATAATTATTTAGGCTTGTTGAGGACTCCAAGCCCTTTCTAATGAGCTATAGCATGCCTCCTCACTCCTCTTCGATAGAGGAGAAATGATATTTTTATGTGGAAAAATCAATGTTTGACCTCCTCTACAAGTCAGTCTACATGAGCATAAGTCGGCCCCTCTCCCAAAAGACATGTCTATTCAAAATAGGGTCGAACAACTATAAATAGAAGTTGTGACTCTTCATTCCAACCATCCAACTCATCCAAGGCAAGGAAGACAAGCATTCGATCTGAAGTGAAAAGAAGTTCATAACTCATGAACTTGGTGGCAAGCTAAAACAAGAATTTGTTTTTGGACTTGGTTTTTTTGGATCTGATTTTTCTTGGAAATTTTGGTTACTCATTTTTGAAGATTCTTTGTGCTGGATTCGTTGATTTTTTAGCCTCCTTTTGGATCATAAGTTTGACCATTTTAGCAGACCTCTTGGAGCAAATTCTCGGCCTCTCTTCGAGTAGATATATTTGAGCAAGGAGTAGACATTTGGCCTTCTGTTTTCGGTCCCTCTGTGGCTCGGGTCTGTGACCAGACTGTGGTTCGACCTGTGCTCAGACTTCAGCCCTTTCTGTGGCTCAATTCTGTGACAATTAGCTCTGAACAGAGCTTGACCAGCCTCAGAATTGTGTAGCAGATCTTGACCTTATTTAGGAGCAGATCCCTGGTTTATTAGGAGCAGACCATGAATTGGAAAGGAGCGAGGTTTGGGTTTGTTGGATCAACAAACCTACTTTGCAAACCTTGAACTCTTCTTGGAGTATCTTTTCAGCCCACCTTTAGTGGCAGACCTCTGGGTTCATTAAAGGAGACTTGAACTTGAGAAGGAGCAGTGTATTTGGTCTTATTGGATCACTCATGTTGAGCAGACCTACTTGGTCTTCGAGCAGACTGCTATCTCGCCTCTTGTGGAGCTGACCAGTGACATTCTTGGAATAGTTTTTGAGGGTATAATGAAGATTCTTTGGAACATCGATTTGAAGACCTTGAAGCCATTATTGGAGCAGCCTCATTGGAGAACTTTGTGTTGACTTGAAGACTATGTTGGAGCAAATTTATTGTGGAGAACTGAGCAACTTCATTGAAGACTTGTTTAGCTGATATAGAGAAAGTATCTTTGTCCACACTTGGAGCACTATTGGAGGCAACCTTGAAAGCATTATTGAAGTCAGTCTTAAAGCAATTTGGAGCACTATTGAAGGGTATCTTGGAAGCACCATTGAAGGCATTTGAAGACCTTGTTGGAGAAGTATCGGAACCTGTTGAAGTAAGTCTTAAATTTATTGTTTTTCTAGCAAGTTTTTGGAGCTCGGATTGTTTAAGAGGATTGGAGTCCTCAAGTTGACCAAGTTGGAGCTTGGATTGTTAATAGAATTGGAGTCCTCAAATTGGCCAAGTTGGAGCTTAGATTTGCATAGAGGATTGGAGTCCTCACTTGAGGTTGGAGCCTTGAAAAGTAAAAGAATTCGTTGTAAAAGAGGATTGGAGTCCCCACTATTTTTTATCAATAAAATTATTTATGTTCCATCTCTTGTGTTCTAGTTTATTTTGTGATAAAAATCTTAACTGGCATAAAATAACAATTGAAAGAAGCATTGATTCACCGGCCCCCTCAGTATTTCCAATAGCAAAATGTGTCCCTTATTGATAGGGAGTGTTGATGTCTTTGCAGGGTCACGCAGACCATCCCCTTAGAAGCCAGACAAACTTGGTTGGGTCATGTTGATTTGACTAGGGGAGATAGATACATTCATCTGAGTAGCCATGAAGTACTTTGGCTAGGTCATGTTGATTTGACCAGGGGTGAATGGCCTAGGGCAATTGCAGGATTGGACAGATCTTCTCCTAAGAAGCCAAAAGGACTTGGTTGGGTCATGCAGATTTGACCAAAGGATAAAGATGTAATTCACCTGGGAAGCCATAAAGGACTTTGGTTGGGCCAATTCGCCAAGGGTGAATGGTCTAGGAGTAGATCTTCTCCTAAGAAGCCATAAAGGACCTTAGTTGGGTCATGTTGATTTGACCAGAGGAGATTGATACATTTACTTGAGGAACCATAATGGACTTTGGTCGAGCCATGCTAATTTGGCCAGGGGTAAATGGCCCAAGATACTCACATTGCCTACTCCAGGATGGAGTGATCTATAGACATGCATGTGCGGAGTCCCATTGCCTACTCCAAGACGGAGTGAGTTTTAAACATGCATCAACATAGCAAGCTCAAGAATTTTTCTTATGAAGGAGAAATTTCAGCTAAGGGGAAATCTGTTGCAGCCAAAGAGAATACCTCTCTCGCTAAGAGGAAGTGTTGAATTTTACGTAGCATCGAGAGGTATTCCCGCATGCGAAGAGGTCACCTAAGTCGGCATAGAAGAATTGTGAAAATTAAAATTAAAATTTTATTTTCTGGGCATCATGTAGGCTCAAAAAGGGCAAGTTGGCCCCACCATGAAAGGGTGTGTCTTTTGGTCAAAATTCAACCCATTTGACTTGTATATATACATGATGTAACACTTCATTTTGATCATTCATCATCACATCGTCTCTCGTCTAGAGTAGTAGCACGTGTGACAAAAGGAGGTCGAATTGACTTGACTTTGACCAAGTTGAAGGAGGGAAGTTTGACCACGTTTGACTGAACTACAGAAGCTGAGTTTGACCACAGCTGACCAAACTGCAAGAGCTGAGTTTGACCGCAATTGACCAAGTTGCAGGAGCCGCAGTCAACCGCAGTTAACTGCAAGAGCCACAGAGCCAAATTTGATCGTAGAACTGACCGCAGGTCTGAGTTTGACCAGGCTGGTTTGACCACAGAATTTGGGCACTTTGACCAGCATTTTCTTATGATTATTTTGGGCAGTTTGAACAGCCTTTACTTGCTGGAGTTTGACCATATTTGTCTGGTACTTTGACTTGGGTATTGGCACAGATTTCTAGACAAATTATTGATTTGTAAACCTTGCTAAAGAATAATTTCTCCTAGAAGAAAAGTTGTTTGATTTTCTCCTAAGGTTGGGTTTCCCAAGGTGAATTTGTTGTCTCTATTGTGCATGGCTGTCTTTCTCTGATATTTACTGTTTCCGCTACACTTACTGTTGAGATTTTCCAAAGTGTAATTGCTAAATGATATCAGTGAGAATATTGTGTGCGGAAATCATGAGGAAGTAATTATCTAGCAGAAAATTCTATTCTACTGTGCATCTTGTAGAAAATTCAACATATTCTTGATAAAGGCGACTTAATAGAGGAGTATCTAGCACATGCAAGCATACTTGCCTATGTGAAGTAAAGCACATGGTTTAAAGGGAGAGTTAATACACCATTTATTGACTTTGACCCAGAGTTTGAGCATCTTTTCTCTCCCACTTCTAGGATGCACCTTCTCTCTCTCTTTCTTCTCATATTATATAAGGAAGAGTTGGGGACCATTATTTGTGAGATTGGATTGTTTTTCACAGGCTTCAGGGGCTCTTTGCAACCACATTCTTCCATCCTTTCCAGACTTCACAACACATCCATTACTACACGCCATAGATTGACAGGGAAGCCCCTAGCTTATTGTATCTATGATTTATTTCTGAACTCTATGATAATATATCAGAGTTCTTCTATGTATTCAGCTCTTGCTCCCTGAACTTTCAATGTTGTTTATGTGTGCAACCATGCAGTAGAGCTTGTGTTGTTACTTTCATGCATTTGTTTCAAATTTCTATTTCACTCAAGCCACATGTTCTTCTTCCTTTTTTCTCATGCTCACTAATGAAATTTAATTAAAGAAACTAATCCTGACGATGGATCCTGTTATGGATCCAAACGTAGACCTGAAATACTAAACACCATGGATATTCCGATCAATCAGCCACTGGGGAGCCGACTTTCTGGCATGAAGGGGCGAATTGAATTGACCATCTGAATTTTTTTATAAAATTCGTAAAAGAGTAGATTTTTTAGGACAAACTTAATAAATCTAAAAACAAAATTCTGCTTTTGAAAATATACAATAAACAAAACTGTATTTTTAAAAGTGATAATGATATATTCACACTTTTCAGTATTCATACGTATTTTGACAGTTTAATTTTAAGTTAAAAAAAAAAGGGTTAAATTACTATAAAAGGAATATGTTCCTAACTTGAACCCAGATATTTGGTTTTCAAAAAATGAAAATACCAAGTTGTGCCTGCAAGTTACTGAAATTTTAAATTCCAAACAAAAACAAGAAACCTACCACTATTCAGAAACTGGGATAAAAAAATTATGTTACGTCACCTCAACCGTGCATAAAATCCGAGATTTTTGACCCTTACGAAACACATTCCTTCCATTTCTCCGCAGTAAAAACCTAACCCACCCTTGACCATTCCACCCGGCAAAAGGCTTAAGCATACTTTCATTTTTATCATCGCTTAACCCTCTAGTAGAACTCAGGAAGCCATCGCCTCGCACTTGGACTTGAAATAAACCGGGCATCATAAAAAGTTTTAACTGCGGACGAACGTTAATAAATATAAGATCTAGATCGACCTCTCGACTATAAAGATTTGGCTCAGAGATAAGGAAGCTCCCCTGCAAAAAACATAAAATTACAAAGATTACGCTCAGAGATTAGGAAGCTCCCCTCCAAAAAACATAAAATTGAGCAGTTTTAGCAGAAAACTGACTAAATGCCAAAAATGCGAATGAGAGTCTCTCTGTGGATGTAATTCATGAGATTTCTAAGCAAATGCTAATCAATGAATGAGTATATATGTCTTGTAATACATTTTAATGAGGAATGGCTGACAATTTGGATTGAAATGACTCTGGACTAAAAAAAGGTAGAGTTCTGACCACCCGAAATACTGTTTGATTTGAGAGGATTTGCGTATCTCTTTGCTCCGTATATCATATAAGGATAGAATGACGATTTGCGTATCTCTTTGCCCGGTATATCATATATGTAAGGATAAAATGACGTTGACGGAACAAGAAGGCTGCTACTAGCGCTCTTGTTTGCAAACCTTGTTCTCACTTATCGCGTGGCTTTATAGCGTCATGTCTCATTTCTGCCGAGACTAACCATAATGAGCATCCCGACAACTGTTACTGTGAAAATCTCTTTCTTCTCGTGCTGCGTGGGTATTGGCATTGTCACTCTAGAACTTACTTGGAAACTCCCTTACCTGTTACCTTACCTTCTTTGCGGGTCCACGGTTCCATAAACTCTCGTTCGGTGTTATTATTTTACAGTGCAGTGAAAATAAAAAATGGTACGGGAGAGATGTTTAAAGTTGTGCTTGATCAATAATTGAAGAAGAAATGGTAGGGCAGAGAGATGTTTAATGTTGTGCATGGACTGGTGATGTCCCACAACTGTCCATAAATAGTTTAATAAGTATTGAGAGTACAACTTTTATTGCTTCAATTGAAAACTCATAAATCATTAATTCTTCCAAAATGGTTTATTTCAGAAGTACAAAGTCGCAGTTACTTCAACCCCACCTCAACCAACCCCACTTCAATCGCATTGATCAATACTAATGTTGTATATCCCAATTGCATATCCATACCTACACATAATAAAAGTTAATGTATGTGAGTCATCACTGTTGTGTTATTCAACATTTAAATCCATTGTGTTCAATAAATGACACCCATTCAATAACAATATTTAAACCGACTGTGTACAATAAATGGCACCCACCCAATAATTTCAATAAATGACATTCAATTTAAAACAAATCAAAGCACATGGATCAACAAAAACAAATTCTCAGCCATTGGATCACATCAAATTCAATCCTTATCACAAATGCAAAATGAAGCCATTGCAATCCATGTCCATCATTGTCACCAATTAAATTCAACTGCAAAAAACTATAAAAGAAGTTCAACCACTGTTGAAGTTGTGTTTCACATTCAAACTATTCACTAGCCCTCGAGATAAACCAGCACATAACACACCCCAAAACATTTCATAGTATATTGAAGTTAGTTTTTTCAATTACAACACAATTTTCCTACAATTTTATTTTAATTTTTGAGTCTTTATTTCAGTTTTCTTACACTTTTATTTTCATTTCTGAGTCTTTATTTCAGTTTTCTTATTTTCATTTCTAAGTCTTTATTTCTAAGTCTTTATTTCAATTTTCAGTTTTCTGAATGAAATAGAACACAACCATAATGCAGAGTATTGGCTAATATGGCTAGTTACAGATGAAAAAGAACAGAACAAAGAACAAAAGTCATTTATAGTTGAACACCAATTCATCCCAATGCCTAGGCAAGTTTCAATGTTTTAAAGAGAGTGTGTATGTTAAATTTCCCCAAAACAGAATTGCAAACAATCTCTATTCCTCTTATAGGGGCTTGTCCTTAGATGAATACTTTAGGTGGCCTTCCAAAATTTCATGGCATAATTTTGAACCACAACAAGTATGAATACCACCTAGGAGTTATCACATCTCGTTTTTTCCTCAATGCAGGTTCAACTATTTCTCATGTGGCATCATGTGTTCTCGCCATGGGGAACCACAATGGTAGGTTTCCCTGAAAGTGGTTAAAAGAATCTAAAGTATCCTTCCCCACAATGATAACTCGATGTAGTTAAAGATAGAAGATTGAACAATTCACAACATAACATTGAATTTGTTGGAGGCCTGCTACACTAAACAAACACGTCATCCAACTATGCGACCAAGACCTTTACCTTCTAAGCTTCCATCAAAGATAATCCTAATACCTTTACTTTCTAGGCTTCTACCAAAGGTAAGCCCAATGAGAACCTGATGGCACGGATTGAACAATACAAAATATAACATTGAATTTGTTGGAAGTCTACTAAACTGAACAAATGAGTCCTTCGATTAAGTGAAGAAGACATTTACCTTTTGGGCTTCTAGAAGACTAATGAGGACCTTAGGCCTTACTTTAAAGGAAGAGTTGAGAAACTCACTTAACTTTGGTAAGACCAATGAGGACCTTAAGCCTTAATTTTAAGGAAGAGTTGAGGAAGGTCAACTAACAAAACTTAGAGGACCATGACTATTGCTTCAGGTAAGACTTTCCAAGAGCTAACAAAACATATAGGGCCTTCACTATAGTTTCAGGTTAGACCTCCCAAGGCCTAAGACCTTATTTGTGTCTAAGTAAAACCTCTCAAGACCTTCAGCTATGTTCGAAGGTAAGACCTTTTATTGGTCCATAAATTCTTGTCTTCCAAAAGCACTATAAAACATGAGACTTCTTTGTAAGAGACATTATAGATTAGTGGTGTAATATTGCTCTTACCAACCATTCTATGAATGTTAATTCAAATTGTATAAAACCAGGAGACACAATAGTAATTGTTACAGATTTACTGATAAGCTCAACTCTAAGTGTCTCGAAGAAGTTCAATAGTGCTCCTTTGGCTTCCTGTAAACAAGAGGTTGTAAATAAAATCATGCTCTGTATTATTTTTATTTTTATTATAGGCTTTTGTATATGGAAAATGATGAAGAGATGAGATTCATACACTGTAAAATGTTATAAATGGGAAGGGAAGAAATGCAGTTATGGAACTAGTGACCATTATCTGGCCCCTTTTGCACTGAAGTTGTTCAAGAGCAAAATGGGTTGTGTTGACATGTCTCAAGAAATCAAAATTACCATGTCTTCCCAATCCAAACTTAGGAATTCAATCCTTGTCGCAATTTGTTACTCCTTCAAGCTCTTTAATCCCTTGAAGACAAGTCAAGAAAGACTTGCTGAAAGAACTCTATCAATCAAAACTATTATGTCTAGATTTATTTTGTATCCAGATTGATCCAAATATGAGTAGCATTGTTTAATATATTATGTATCCAGATTGACCCAAATATTAGTAGCCTTGTGTAATAAAGAAAATAGTTATTTTAATGTAATTTGTTTCAGTCAAGTCTTCAAGGAATCCATTGTATAGACCAAAGGAGGAAACAATATTAGCTTTTTATAAAGAATATGTATATAGACCAAAGGAGGAAACAATACTAGCTTTTATAAACAAGTTATCAAAACAATCATTGTATTTTAGGTGTAAAAACAAGTTATCAAAACAATGATTGCATTTTAAGTATAAAAACAAGTTATCAAAACAATAATCACCGATATATTTAAAGACATACAACTAATTCCATCTAAAGATTTGTTTTTTTTAAGTGTAAAAACAAGTTATCAAAACAATAATCACTAATATATTTGAAGACATACAACTAATTTCATCTGTAGATTTGTTTTTTTAAGGATACTGTAAAAAAACCATATGTATGAAAATCTCTTGAGCTGCTACTAACATACATGTTGATAATTCTTGTAATAAAGCAGAGATATGTTTGGCTTGTATGAAAGCATACTTTCAATTATTCTTAACTAAATGCATGCAATAATTCTACATGTAGTTGCATCTATGGCAAGAGTTAGTTATGTAGCTCATACAAGGAGAAGTGGCAGAAGAGTGACCAGGGGTGCCCAGCTGCGATGCACTTCATCAGATGAGGAAAGGACAGGTGATGTGAATGTCCACAATGCTCCAAGCAATGTTGTTGATGATGACCATGTGGCTAAAGTTGATGTTGCCACGCCATCACTCACAGAACCACCGTCAACCACAGTCCAAGGGGCAAGTTCAGCGAAAAAGATCAGCGCTATAAGAGGTTGGAAAAAAAGAAGAAATGTTAGCTGCAATTGACGACATAGAGTTTAATGGATATTCAGTTCGGGCATCTGCAAAGAAACATGGTATTCCTCCCTCATCAATACAATATTGGATAAATGGGCTCACTCATACCAAACTTAGAAGGCCTCTTACAACTATGACTAAAGAGGAGGAGGCCGAGGTGGTTGAGTGGTGTAAAGAAATGGCCCAATTGGGACATGGTCTAGAGTTGATACAACTCAAATCCACAGTTGCTCAAATCTTTCAAGGGGGGCCAAACCCATTCAAAGATGGGTTTCCTGGTAAATCATGGTGGTTTGGGTTTAAAAAAATGCATCCAAACTTTGTATTGCGTATAGTTGAGGGCCTTGACAGAGACAGAGCATTAAATTTGCGCCCTGCAGTTGTATGTAAGTTCTATGACACTCTTTCTAGTGTATACGATAAACATTCTTATGGCGCAGACCATATATAGAACTGTGATGAAACAGGTTTACAGGCAGGAAGGAATTGTGGCATTTGGGTAATTTCCAAGGGAGGGAGTCGAAACGTGCCAAAGATTTTGCTTAAGAGCAGAGAGTGGATAACCATTTTATGTTGTGTCAATGCAATTGGTGTTTCAATCCCAAGATTTTATCTATTCAAAGGTAAAAATCAGTTGAAAAAACTATATGCAAAACTGTGAACCAGGTGCATGCATGGTTGCACATCCCCATGCATGGATGACTAAAGAAATTTTTTTTTTAAATTGGTTTTTCCACTCTGTTTCATCTGTGCCAGGTGGTTTCTCACATAATAACAAGCACCTGTTGATATTATATGGCCATGGAAGCCACATGGTTGTATAAACAATTGAGGAAGCAAACAATTTCGACATTGAACTTTTAACATTGCCCACTCATACCACTCATAGATTGCAACCACTTGATGTTAGTGTGTTTGGCCCTTTCAAGAACTGTTTCAGGTTAGAGCGTGTTGCATGGATAGCAAAGAATCCAGGGGTTGACATGAAAAGGTTCGAACTAGCAGAGTTTTCAATTACATATTTTAAAAGGGCTCTGACACCATCAAATATCAAGGTTGGCTTTAGCAGGACAAGAATATGGCTATTGAATTATGATGTTCTTATGTGTGATATTGGTTGGAGCCAAACATTTCATGTGGATGGTCAAGAAGAAGGGCATGTCCAAACAGATGTTGAAGTGCAAAAAGAAGTACATGACCATGATGATGTGGTTGCAGCTGGTAATATAATTCCCCTCTCTCAAGGACAATTATATGTTGATGATAATGAGCAGGTATGTGAAATACAATATATTCATGAACAAATTGATAGCAACATGGAGGTTTTTCTACCAACTCAAGCACATGGAACTTTTGCTACTAATATTGTTAATGACAATGTTGAAAATGCAGTTGACAATGCAGATGCAGTTGAAAATGAAATTGCTGATATTGTTAATGCAAATATAGTTGAAAATGAAATTGTTGATATTGTTAATAACATTGAAAATGACAAATTGACATTTCCAAGCCAAGTAAACCCACCATCATGGCTGGCAGAATCCATGATTAATTTGAACGAACATAGTGTCTCAAAAATCAATGAACAAAGCATGAACATGCATTCACAACCGGTTGAATTAAACAGTGAAATTGTTCATTTTTTTGTGGACAATGGATTAATGGATGAATATGAAGCACGAAATGAGACATCAGATGAAGATAACAATATAGTTCAATCAATTGTCACAGTTACTGAAATTCAAGTACCAAGCAATGACATGCAGGTGGGGAGGGGGGGGGTGGAGAAGTTACTTGGGTGGTTCCTAAAGCTACCAGTAGAAAGAGTGTCAATGAAAAAGAAGCAAGGAACACCCAATAGTCTTCATTTGGGCCAAAGTTCACAGTTACTCACCTCAGAAGACTTTATAAAACTCTTAGTCTTGTTTGAAAAGAAAAACATTGAAATTTAGGGAAAACAAAAATAAATAAATAAATAAATAAAAATAAAAAGATCTAGCCAAGGAGAAGAAAGAAGCAAGGACTGTTGCAGCACAACGTTGAGTAGATAAAAGGCTTGAAAGAGAGAGAGCAAGGCAAGAGAAGAAGCAAAAAAAAAATGACAAGACAGGAAAAGGAAGCAAGAAAGGCTAAACAAATGCTTGAAATGGAACAAGGGATGACTGATATGGTTGACATAAATGCAAGCATAGTTGATGAAACCAAGGAAATGTCCAACACATTGGACAATATTGCAAATAATACACCATTATTCCAATACCTCATAAACGTTCAAGTGCCTCACTATCAAAATGGGGATTTACCCACTTGCCTTATTCCTACCACAGGAGGTGTGAATTCAATGTATTCTCATCACACACCTCCACTTAGCGCAAGTGTGAGTTGTGGATACTCAATTCCTCCATGGTTGGATGGAACAAATTGGTCTCAATTATATGGCAACAATCAACCACAATCTAATCAACCCTTCTTAGGAAGGCCAACCTACTTGGCTTAATCAAGCAACTCAGGGTTTGGCACTGAAGATTCTCAAGGCCATAAAGAATAGGGTGTTATATATTTTTGGTAGTAACCACATTATGATGTGGATTTTGGTTGGACTATCTATTTTTCTTGTCACATGAAGGTTGATTTATTTCATATTGTATGCAGCATTGTAACCAAAATCGATCTTATAAGGAACATCTATAGTCTATTATAATGGAACATTTTGACATAATGACATGAGATGTTGTTAGTTCTGTTAATTTTTTGATACTGTATACTGTTAGTTCTGTTAGTTTATGAAGATTTTCTAAATTTCTATATGTTTGGACTTTTTTTATCTTAATAGATTTCCTCTACTACACTAAGTATAATTCAAATGTTTTCATCGTACTTTTCAAACCATATCTCACATATCTATCCACACAGAACATGCAGCAAATCATACCTCTTTATACAACCACTGTGATAGTAGATGTGCAATATAAAACCACAATATAGAGTTCTCATAAATAGTTAATACATAGCCATGTTATGGATTTCTCATAAACCACATGCAGCAAAGCATACCTCTTTATACAACCACTATGATAGCACAGTGAGATGTGCAATATAAAACCGCAATATAGAGTTCTCATAAATAGTTAATGCATAGCCATGTTATGGAGTTCTCATAAACCACATGCAGCAAAGCATACCTCTTTATACAACCACTATGATATCACAGTGAGATGTGCAATATAAAACCGCAATATAGAGTTCTCATAAACAGTTAATACATAGCCATGTTATGGAGTTCTCATAAACCACATGCAACAAAGCATACCTCTTTATACAACCACTGTGATAACACAGTGAGATGTGCAATATAAAACCACAATATAGAGTTCTCATAAATAGTTAATACATAGCCATGTTATGGAGTTCTCATAATCCATTGGTTTAGACCTAGCAACCCATGGTGAGAATATGGGTATCTAATAAGCATAGGATCAGTTCCAAAAGCAAAATAACTATGCAGCAATTTATGGTCTAGATTCTCCCTTCCAACCTAGTTGGACTTTCCGTTATCCACTATGTAGAAAATGTCATTAAAAAGAGTGCACACTATCACTCTTGAGGCATAGTCCCCCAACACAACCCCAACTAAGAGGTGTTTACCTTGTCTAATCCTACTGGAATATCAAAATAATAGATAGTTATTTTTTGTACATGTTGGGTAATCCATGTGACTAGTATGAAACTCATTAGGATATCACCATGTGCACAACACATTGTGAATTTAATCTACCATAGGGTATTTCAGTTTTGTTTCTTAATGAAATTTGGTGTCCATGTTTAGTCTTGCCCACACACTCCCAAAGAATGACTCGTAAGACAGTGGGACCAAAAAATTCCTTTTTAGGGCCCTAAAATGTTAATTGCTACTATAATATGTTTAGGGATACTGTCATGCAGCAATTGTAGAGGCTAAGAAGTGTACAAAATTTCCTGACAATTTTGGCTCCGGTTATTTTATACAAAGGGGACATGTTGAATTGATTCAGTGGTTGTGATTAGTTATGCTATTGATATTGTATGTACTTAGATTTTCCTGAACACATAAACTCAGTTCAATATAAAATGCAGAAATTGATACTAACAAGAGAACAAGAGAAATTGATACTAACAAGAGAACAAGATGCATAAGGCTAGGAGTATGAGGGAGAAAACTTACAGTGAAGGAAAATTCCAATATGCAGAGCAGCTTTGAAACACCAATCCACATTCACACTCATAATAATGACAAGTTTTGTGTAGGTGGTGAAGGAATTTTTAACACCAATTTTTATTTTTTTATTTGCAACCACCAATATAAAACGTAGAAATTGATACGAACAAGAGAACAAGAGAAATTGATACTAACAAGAGAACACGATGCATAAGGCTAGGTGTGTGAGGGTTAGAAGACTTACAGTGAAGGAAAATGTCAATATGCAGAAATTGGTACTAAAAAGAGAACAAGATGCATAAGGCTAGGGTTATACTACATTTTGTCACTGTCCCTACAATCTCCATCCCGCACATTGGAGGATCATTTATGTGACTTATATGAAGTTTCATGCCTTGCAAAAAGTGTCATTGCATCCCTCGCCATGAGAAGAACATTTCCTTTGTTGACTATTCCTGGAATAGACCATCAAAAACACATGATTTTGGGTTGGCGTTGACAGGTAGTTATGGCCTCGCGCCGATAAGGGAAATTAGCACTGGGCCCCACACTCATTGGTGCTATGTCTCAGTGGGCTGCCCGCACTGAGCTATTTTTGGAAATTTTTTTAAATATAGAAGCGAAGTTTTCATTTCCAACCACTTCGTGAGCGAGTCAGCATGGGTGGTTCGACTAAATAACGTTGAGCACCATCTTTTTGCTTCTTGTTCCCTACTTTTGGGCAATCTCCCAAAAGATAAGGCTTCCTTTCCACCATTTGAGGGATCCCAACCTCCTCCTCTCCTTCTATAAATACATCTCTCTCACATAGATGCAACTAGCTGAATGGTTTGGATAGCTGAACATTTTGGAGAATAGCTGAAACAGTCTGATATAGCTGTTGTGAGATAGAGCAGAGAGATACCCTTGTCGAGAGAGAGTCTAGGCTGATTGCCTCGCCAAGTCCAAATTCTCCAACGAATGCTCGAGACGCATTTTGACTGGACCAGCTGAAGGAGGCTGAGACGTTAAGGCTCATTTGGTTGTAATCTCTTTCTTTCTCTTACTTAATACATGACTGATGTTTTGGTTCCTATCTTGTGTTGATGTTATTGATCTTATGCAATACGTTTAATTCTCCTTGACCAATTAGATAGTTATGAATGCAATTATTGTTTTGTATGTTGCTTTTGTTCTCTAATCTTTATGCAGACATCTAAGTATCGCTGCTGAAGGGTCGCGACATATCGTGGACGAAGACCAGGAGACTGCCGCCACAACTATGACAATTGCGTTGGATCAAAGGTAGGACAATCTATCCCGACTCAGTTTCATTCATTAACTAGGAATCGACACATTAGCATGCCCTCTTGCTGCTAGACCCACCCTAGGGCTAGAGGGATCACCTCTGTTCGCAGAGGGGATTTACCTACACAACAAGTTGGTGACTCCGCTGTAGATCAGTGTGTGTTTATCGTCTCGTTTTTTGTTGAGTGTTTGTCTTGTCGAGTTGACTTTGGTCATTTAATCGTTTTTTTGCTTTGCTTGACTTCCCTGAATGTTTTAAACCATCATGTTCAGTTCTAGAGTGTCAATTCTAACCTCTTCTTAGTGGTTTTATTTTTTCCCATAGTTTTCTAGCTCGGTGCGGTTTTTCCTTGACCAGTCGCGCCGATTGGTGCATGTTGCTTTTGTCACAGGTGCGCCAACCCTGTTTAGCACGGATTACAGCTAAACAGTCGCGTCGAATCCTGTAGGGTTTGATTTGACCTTTTTCTGAGTTTTTGTCAGTAGTTCTTGGCTCTGGATTGGTTTTTTGCCTTGCAATTGGTCTACTGAGAATGTTTTGACTCTGTAGTCTCGGTCTTCTCAGCTGTTTGTCCATCATCTTATCAGTGGAGTTTGTAGCCCTAGGGTTTCTAGGTGTTTTGTGTTGTTTGTTCGGCCCTCTCCTCACTAAGCCTTCTGAGTTTAATACGAGTAACTTTGATCTTTGTCATTTCAATTCGCTGATTGATTGTGTTAGTCTTTCTCTCGATTCTTCGTGTCTTTGGTTTGTTGAATGATCACTTTTGTTTTCGTTTGACTCTCCATTTCGTCACTTCGAGCATAGATTACATTGCTTGTTGGATCATTTCGAAATCCCTTTGTTTGCTTGAAAGAGTGCATCCTTGTTTTGAGTGCATTTTATGTTTGTATTGAATTTGATTTATTCGTTTTAGATCTTTACATTCGTAGTGCTCAAAACTAGTATTTGCTTTGATTTTTAGTGTAACAAGTGCATTGTGTGCTTCATTCATCTAAAAAAAAAAAAATTGCATTCTTTCGCTTAAATTGAAAATGGAAATGTTCTTTTGCATAAATAGCCCTTAGCAAACTAGGAAAGAGTTTTCATTTTCTCGTTTCGTTGTATTAGATGCATTAGTTGAATTCTTATTATGTTTCGATTGATTGCCACTTTGTCATAGAATTCCTAGTTATCGTTCACCATCTAGCACTAGACAGCACTAGTACGGACTTGTGCTCCCCGTACCATCGCGTATATATAAAGGGAGGCCCTCATAGGTTGCAATCCTTCATCCATAGGAAGCCGAGTCTGCCACCATGTAACCGTGATACACCGAACACATCATTCAGGGAGACTACCTGCACGTACGTCAAGTCGTTGGTCATTTCTCTTTCATTTGATCACCAAGGTGTATATGGCAGTTCACAGAAACTTGGTACACCCTCTTGCTTAGATTACCTAAGTATTCATTTTGGTATTTTCGTGACTCTCTAAAAGTGAAAAGATCATTGAGCACTTGTCCTTTCACGCTCGTTCAATCTGAAAGTGACTAGAGTCATCTTTTTCCTGTTTCTCGACTCTTAAAACATGAAATAGCAAAGTTTTGTTTCAATGTCATAAAATTAACTGCCTACGATCACATGCCCGTTAAAGATTTTTGCTTGGCTTGTTTTTATTAGTTCCTTAGTGTTTGATCTTGAAGCCTCGAATAGGCTATCTCATTTTCTTCCCTGTTTTGAAACATTGTCACAGTGGTAGAACCACTAGTTTCGTCGTCTTCTTCACTGCCTCCTAGTGGTAGTCCTTTTCTTGGCGTTTCTTTGGAAACACCTCAGTCCACTAGGTTTGTCAAGTCTTCACAGCCTATCCTCCCGAGTATCTTGGCTCTTGCTACCCGGTCTCCTCCTGAAGGGTCAGTTGATTTCAATTGGCCACCTCAGGGTGCTTGGTTGGATTTTGGGAGCGAGGAAGAATTCCCTCCTCTTACTTCGGGATCGCCATTATTAGCCACTGCTTTACCTCCTAGTCCTCGTTGTCTTTTCGACAATCTTACAACCTCGTCAGATATGGATTCTTCAAGTCCTATCGGCAGTGAATAACTTCACGTTTCTACTGGAGAGTATCAACTTTTCCCATAATATTTCTCGTATGTCTCCAGTCAAACTCCCCCTCAATCAATGTCTCTTCCACCTGGTTATCGTACTTTGGGTCAGATCATTTATGGTGTTGCATCCATGGCACAGTCCAGTACAGTGTTTCCCACAGGAAGCTCGATTTTTCCTACATTAGGAATGTCGCCTTTGACACCCATCTCGTCATCCACTGTTACATATGTCTCGGTCCGACCCACCGTTTGTGTGGCTTCATCTGCAATGGTTGTTAGTATGACTATGTCGTCAGGATCTGCTGCCGTTCGCAGGTCTATCTTTATCAATCCCACGATGCCTGTTAGGCTCGTCGTGAGTGGATCATAGCCTTGCGCTATGGAAACCCATCCTACGTGAACTGCACCTATGGTTTCTACTTATACATTCGATTACTATCTATTGGATATTTAGTGACGGTATGCTCCCTCTCCGAATTCTCTGCAACAGAATTCCACACCTCAGGGTTCTCAGCAACCTCAAGCTCCTGGAAATCCTCCACATCATTATGATGTATACGATAATCTCGTATATTTACCTCTGATTGATCCCAATCAACCCATTTATTTGCCTTTGGCTAATCCCTATCAGTCTGTTTACCATCAAGGAATATCCTTACAGGTACAACCCTCGGGCCTACAAGGACAACCCTTATAGGGACAAACTTCAGTCCAACAGGGACAACCCTTTGGTCCATAGGTACAACCTTACGGTCCGCAAGGAAAACCCTTACAGGGTTAACCTTCGGTCCAACAAGGACAACCCTACAGTCCTGTTGGTCAACATCAATTTCAACCAAGAGCATCTTACATTCCTGGTGGGCAAATGTATCCACCACAGGGACAACCTTTTGTGCAACAGCAACAACCTTATGTTCAGCAAGGCCAATCTTTTTTACAACAAGGAAAACCCTATGGTCCCGCGCCGGGTCAACCTGGTTTTGAGGGGCAACCTGGCCCATCCCAACCATTGGGCCAACATCTTCCACAAGGGCAACCCGGTGGCCCTCAGTATCCATGCCAACTTGCCCCGTAGGGATGGCTTGTTCAACCTCAACATCCGATTCAACCTGCTCAACCTGCTTAGTAGTCGATTCAACTTGTTCAACCTGCTTTGCAGGGACAACCTGTTCAACCTGCTCTGCAGGGACAACCTGCTCAACTTCAAGGCGCTACTTACCCTTTTCAAGGTCAATCTCAGACGGTATATAGTGCGCCCCAAGGTTTCACTTATTATCCTTAAGGTCAATCCCAGATGGTGTATAATCCACCTCAAGGCAATGCTTGCATTGCACAGAAAAATCCATATGTTGCTCAGCAAGGACCTCAATGGTATGCTCATAATCAATATCTTGGTCCTCAACCCTTGTATGGGAAAAACTATCAGGCTTATAACCCCTATGGACAGAATCCTCCGGGAAAAAACATAGGGGGGCATAATTTCTCTCAATTGGGGTGGAATGCTAACACTGGTCTTTATCAATGACCTGCAATGCCTTTTAATCCTCAATTATCGTTTCTCACTACATTGGAACTTCCTGATGTGTCAAAGTTGACGAACAATCTGGTCCTTCACAACCCGTATTGGCCTCCAGTTCCAACCAAAATTCCTGGTGATTGTCCCAAGTTTGAGGGCAAGTTCGGAGAAGACCCCCAAGCGCATGTTTTGACATACCATCTTTGGTGTTCCTCTAACTCTTGGGTTGACGATTCTATCCGACTCTGTATTTTCCAATGGACTCTTACTGGTGTTGCTGCCAAGTGGTACATCAAATTATTTCATGGTATCTTCCAAGATTTCAATGCTTTATCCATGGAGTTTCTCACACACTTTCAGTTATCGGTTCAGTATGAAACCAGGATGCACCTCCTCACATCCATGAAACAAGATCGAGCTACTCATATTTCATATCATATTCATGAATGGAGGCGTCGTCGTCACTTGATCAAGTTAGAAATTCCTGATCAGATTCTAATTGATTGGTTTACTACCTCCTTCATTGCTATGATTGTTAGGACATTGCGATGGGCGCATGCATCAATGAGGAACAAACCATTGCTTGTACCCAGTACCTTGATCTTGTGCACTCTCAATCTGGCACATTGTACAATCTCTTGCCGGATGCTCCTAGACATGGAACTTCCAAGGCATCGGTGAAGCCATTCGTCGACAGTATCATCAGTTTTGTGTCTCAGACTTCTCAGAAGTCTTCTCCTCCAAATCCTGGGAAGAAAAAGTCCACTCCTTCCAACGATACTGCTTCTCAGCCAACCCCGAATTCTGGTAAAATCGCGGAATTAAATGCCATTCAGGCCAATCCAACGGATAAAACTTCCAAGGGTAAAAAGAAGGGTAAAGGTAAGGCCAAATCCAATACCCCGAAATAGGATTCTCAGAAATATTGTGTTGATGATGGTTCACAACATAAACCGACGTATCCTTGCTTGATTTGTGATGAAGAGCACTACACCAAGGACTATCCTCGACGGGCCAAAGTGAGTCGATTGATCAAAGGTACCCAAGGAACTCCAACTGTTCTCAAATAACCATTTCCGTCACAACAGTCTCAGTTGGTAGAGAAACCTCAGTCCTCTGCCCCATTTGGCTCTCAGGTTTTCATGATGAAAGGTTCTGCATCCGTTTCGAAAGATTATACTGAACCACGTCAGGTAGCGGGGAAAGAGATCACTGATGGTCCTCGTCCTCCGCCTGCTTCTGGCCCTCTTCAGATTGAAAGGCCCAATACTAAGCTCGTTGTACGACCACCTTCCAAAGGTATACTCTGTAAGTCTTCTTACAATCCTAATGCCCGTGTTGCTCAACATTATAGTATTGTTGAGGATTTGGCTCAGGCGCCATCTGCTATGTTCGCATTAGAAGTACTTAAGAGTTTTCCGTCTCAACAGAAGGCTTTTCTATCTGCCATCGGTGGGGTTGATCCTATTGATTCGAGCCTTATCACTTTCGACTTGGAGAATTTCGTCCCAAGTCTCCCTCACCAGCTTCTGCTCATCATCCAAGTTGGGATTAATGGACTGAATATCCATCGAGCGGTCGTGGATGAGGGTACGTCTACGTGCATCATGTCATCTGCCTATTGGAAAGCTATTAGTTCTCCAGCTCTGAATTCATCTCCAAATTCTTTAGAAGCATTTGATGGAGGATAATCTAAACCTCTCGGTGTTATCGCTAGTTTACCGATTACTCTAGAAGGGAAAACAGTCAACGTCGAGGTTGAAGTAGTTGATGCCAAGCTCAATTACAATATTCTCCTTGGTCGCAGTTGGATTCATGCCATGTTGTGCGTTTCGTCCACTCTCTTTCGTGTTTTGTGATTTCCGCATGAAGGAAAGATCGTTATTGTCAATCAATTGTCTTTCTTCACTTCTCCTTCCGAGAACAACATTTCTTGCATAGATCAAATTCCTATGCCTTACGAGAGCGTAGGGCCGAATCTCTTCAAATATCCTACCCTCATGGGTATTTTTCCTCTTCCTCCACCCAACATTGTTCAGGTTAACATGATCTCCAGGTCTAACGATCCGTGGATCATCCCTTCACTTGAGTAGATCAATTCATTTGGAGATTCGATGCCATTAAGTCCGATCGAGATTGATTATTGTGAACTTATTTCGGCTTCGGATTCTCTGCCTCCTGATCATGCTCCTTTGGGCATGTCCCTTGATACTTATTCTCAATCCCCTTGGCTCGGCGATTCGAATTCACCCAATCCCTTGAAAGAGATATTTCCCTCCGATGAAGCCATCGTGGAAACTATGTCTCTCAAGGATCCTCCTTGGGACGATAGTCATCATCGTTCCTCTTTCATGCCTGGCCTTAGGGCCATGTCTACGTGTCTCGAGAGGTTTGCTTCTCGGGTTCCTTATCCTTCGCTTCAAACGCTTATACTAACACACGAAGTCTTTGCGGAAGGTAACTTGAGTAACATTACACAGACGATGCCTATCGAAATTTCCATCAAATTGGGAATTGTCAAGAACATCCATATTGGGGTGACCTGTTCTCCTGATGAGGTTCAGGTCTATACTAGTCTCTTCCGTGAGTTTCGCGATGTTTTCGCATGGTCTTACGAAGAGATTCCTGACATCGATCCAAGTATAGTGGTGCATGAGATTCCTAACTATCCTTGTGCGAAGCCTATTCTCCAGCGTCTTCGTCCTATGCACCCTAGAAAGGCCGCCACTATTAAGGGAGAAGTTGAAAAACTTCTAAAATCTAGTTTTATCTATCTAATCCCCTTGACAGAATAGGTTTCCAATATTGTTCCTGTAGATAATAAGAAGGGTACCATTCGTGTCTGTGTTGATTACCGTGACATTAACCGTGCTTGCCCTAAGGATAATTATCCTACTCCTTTTATTGATAAAATTATTGATGATTGTGCTGGGAGTGAGATTTTTTCTCTTATGGATGGGTTTTCTGGGTATAATCAGATTAACATTCTTTCGACTGATCAACATAAGACCGCCTTTATCTGTCCTTGGGGTACTTTTGTCTATAAAAAGCTCCCTTTCAGTCTGAAAAATGCTGGGGCTACATTTCAGCGAGAAATGTCCTATTATTTTCATGATATCAAGCACATTGTTCAGCCTTATCTGGATGACCTTCCGGCTCATTCATCTAAGTGTAAATACCATCTCGATTATCTCCGTCATATTTTTCTTCGCTGTCGACGCTATAACATTCGGCTGAATCCACATAAGTGTGTCTTCTGTGTTGTCTCCAGTAGAATCTTAGGGTTTATCGTTTCCAAAGATAAGATTTGTCTCGATCCACTCAAATTTGAAGCTATTGTTAATCTCCCCTCTCCTTCCTCCTTACATCACCTGCAAAGTCTGCAGGGAAAAGTCAACTTCTTATGTCATTTTATACCTAACTATGCTGAAGTGGCCAAAGGTTTTACGCGATTACTTAAGCAAGGCGTCCCGTTCCTCTGGGATGAGATCGCCCAGAAGTCTTTTGATGCACTGAAGACGTTGCTAGTCAATGCTCCTCTGCTGCGTCCTCCAAATTATCATCGCAATTACTCCCTCTACTTGGCTGCTGCATTTAGCAAGATTTCCATGGTTTTGGTACAGGACGATGATGATGGTGATGAGAATGTCATTTACTATCTGTCTCGTAACCTTCTTGATACTGAGACGCGGTATGCGCATGTTGAGAAGTTGGCGTTGGCTGTTGTTCAAGCCGTTCAACATTTTCGTCACTATATTCTGTTGCGTATAGTGATTGTGATTTATGATTGCAACCTTATGACTTACATATTGACTGGTTAATTGTTGGGGGGCAAGTAATTAAAGTGGATTTTCATCCTCCAAGAGTTCGATTTGGAGTTCACTACCGACAAGTCGAAGAAGTCATTAGTCTTCGCCGATTTGATCTGCTCTCTCCCTTCCGATTCCGCTCCATCTGGTTTCGAGGAACGCATTCCGGATGACACGTTTTTTTTTATTAGCATCCTCAATCCTTGGTACGGTGATATCATCGTATATCTTTAAACTTCCAAATTCTGATCTGAGTTGACGAAGGATGCTCACCGACGCATCCGTCATCAATCGCAACCCTATCACATAGTCGGAGATGCTCACTCTACCGCATCGGAGTTGATTCCATTCTCCACCAGTGTTTGACTCTTAAGGAGGATGAGAAGGCCCTGAATGATTGTCATAGTGGCGCTTGTGGCGGTCACATGTATGGATATGCTACTGCATAGAAAATTCTTCGTGCTGGGTATTTCTGGCCCACCATCTTTAAAGGTTGCATTTTTGTTGTCCATAAGTGCCATGATTGCCAGATCTATCAGAGCAAGATGTGCGGGTCGCCTTCCCATCTTCACCTTGTCATTACCGTTGGTCCCTTTGCGAAATGGGTCATCGATTTTATGACGTGTAACCCTCACTCGGTCGGGGGGCATGCTTATATCATCATAGCCATGGACTACTTCACCAAATGGCCAAAGTAATGCCTACACTTATGGCTGACGGCAAGACAACATCACAGTTTCTATTCAATCGTGTCATTTCTAGGTTTGGTGTCCCTCAAGCCATTGTTACCGATCATGGTTCCCATTTTTGGCATTACATGGTGGCGGATTTGACTTCCAAGTTGGGTTTGTGTCACGACAGCTCAACGCCATACTACCCTCAGGCCAATGGCGAGGTTGAAGCCATGAACAAAGTTCTCGTCACTATGCTTCAATGTACGATTGGGATGCACAAATCAAACTGACATCTCATGTTGTTTTCGGCTCTCTAGGTTTATCGAACCTCAGTAAAGGATGCGATCAGATTCACTCCATTCCATCTTGTCTACGGTCTGGAAGCTACCCTTCCGATTGAATGTGAAATACCTTCGCTCAAACTAGCTGTTGAATTGCTGCCGAATACTTCGCTAGAAGAAGAGCATCTTCTCTATTTAGAGAGGCTTGATGAAACTTGCCGCTTTGTTGCTCTGGTCATTGAAGCAAAGAAAAAGCGGGTCAAAGCTCATTTTGACCAGTTAGTTTCCCCTCGTTCCTTCATAGAAGGAGACCTCATCCTCCTATATGACCAAGCTCACGATAAGCTGAGGGCAGGCACATTTCAACCCATGTGGCATGGGCCCTACATTGTTAAATGTGTTTTACAGAATGAGGCTTACGAGCTTATTGATTATGAAGGTCATCCTCTGGATCAACCCAGAAATGGGTTGTAGCTTGAAAAATACTATGCATGATACATTCATGCATGTTTTCTTTGTACATAGGTGTTATTTTCATTTTTGTACATTTTTGGCTTGGTGTGCTTTGCGAGCATTTTCCTGCTTATTGGATCGTTGCTTATTGTGCAGATGTCCATTACCCCTTATGTCAGTTTCGCGGATGTTGCTTCCCGTAGTACTCGGAACCTGTCTTCAGCAGCCTGGGTAATTTATGATCCTGCTGGTGAGTTGATAGACCTTCAAGGTATCTGTCTAGGACGAAATACAAACAATGTTGCTGAATATAGTGCTGTTATTGAACTATTAACCGAGGCCATTACCCTCCGACATTTGTGCATTGATTGTTAACCTAGACTCATAGCTTGTTGTTCTTTAACTTAATGGACATTACTTTGTTATAAACCCTCACATCTTAAGGTTATATTTGCGTGTTCGTTTACTGGAAAGACATTTTGATTACAATACATATCAACATATTCCTAGACGAATGAATGCATTAACTGATATAGTAGCTAACATTGTATTAGATAGAAATTTGCGCAATTTGTAAAAAATCATCATCACATGACAAGATCCATACAGGAAAATAGATGTATATATATATATATATATATATATATATATATATATATATATATATATATATATATATATATATATATATATATATCGAGTGTTTTCATTCATGTGCATCATAATTTCAAAAAATATGTGTGTTTCAGTTACATCCTTAGACATCATGTCTCTCAAAAAATATGCGGAAAAATAAAACCTAGGTGTCTAGTCGGCGTGATGCTCATAATAGCACGTCACTGCCCGTACAAGCCGCCTCAACAAGTGGTGAACACGGTTTGACACCCCTGTAGTGTGTCTCTGGTACACGTGAGGAACATCATCAAATCGCGCATAGTCTGGGATCCCATGGGAGATTCCCTCCAAGTTGCGTATGATTTCCTCCTCCTCGCCTCCCTCACCATGAGGGGCCACATCAAAGTCGCAAGGAATCCTTCGCGCTATCAGGGACATACCTGCATGTCTCTTTGGGCCAACATCTGCAATTACATGGATTAACGTCAGAACATGCATAACAAAAAAATCATAATACTCATCAAAATAAAAAAATGATTCTTACCCAATACTTCATCCCAATCCCCTCCCTCTAGGAGTGGGAGATCTGCATCACCAGTGAAATTTGTGCCAGAGTAGGGCCAGTCCTCCACGACAATCAGCTGTCGGCAGAGCCACTCAAAGAACTCCAGTCTCGAGGACATCTGTTGACCGCCCCCCCTGACCTTGGCATCAGAGCTGCCCAATGGACCATCCGTGGCTCCCGGGCTAGTGGTGTTGGAACTATTACCTCTTGACGTTGGAATATTGGTAACCGTTCCAAGATGAAAGATACCAATATGGACCCGTAACCAAACTACTTCAACTTGGTTTTCTTGCATTTTGTCAATTGGCGCTTCATGTTGATTGTTACCGCCTCTGCCAAGTTGTAGAGGGTCGGTGCCATGCAATCTAAAAAAAGAAGTAGCTGTGTTTTTGCGGCTTCGTGCAGAGCCTGCGATCCTACAGCTCGCGTAATGGTGTGTAGCACTACCCTTAGTGCCAAATCCAGAATAGTTTGGATATCCACTTTTCCGCTTCCCGACCCTTTCCTTGCCCTTGGGCACACCCTGTCAATAACCATACTCATGTTCTCCATTAAGGGCCAGGTGCTGGTCAGAATTGGTACTTCCCCCCTTCGCGACAGTCCGATTATGAAGTAAATATATGAGACTTCAATCTCAAGTTCCTGGTCGTGAATAATGAATTTTTCCTGATCAATGTCCCAGACATTGATCAAGTACTGCAACAACTCTGGTTGAGCTCTAAGACATGGAGCCATAAAGAATTTCTTGAGCCCGCAATCTCTGAGAGCTTCCATGCATCTCTGATTGCCCATGGCTTCATCATCTTCTTCACTATGTTCTCGTTCTTAAAATTCAATCACCATTTTGTCTTTTCACACCTGCAAAAACATCCATATGGCTTTCATTAGCCAAATCCAAATATTTTGAATGGTTAAATTGGGCTTGGTTGTTTGTATTTACACACTAAAAATGTCTGCCACGGTTGGCACGCCCCCTTTCAATTTTAGGCCAGTTGGCACGGGTTCGTGCCTGATACCCACGCCGACCACCGCCCCCTAATTTTTACAAAATACCCCCCATAGATCTACAAAATTGGGGTTGCAGGTAATGAGAAAGTGATCAAAATGTAGGGAAGGATGTGAGTTCCTACCTGGAACATACGGATTCGAGATTGGTTTTTTGTATTGCCCGCTGTCAATGCCGCAAAATCGCAGTGAAAAAGGGTAAAAAATTTCTCACAAGAGGTAAAAGTGAAAAATAATTTATTTTTTACCATATTTGGCATTTTATAACTTTTCAGAACCCTATTTAGGTTTTAAAGTGTATTTTTAGATTATTTCGCTATGTTATTTCGAGAAATGGGTTTTACGTGCATCTCTTGTGCAGCGACAGGTCTTCAACGTGACAACGATGAAGTAACGAGTTGTATTTTATACTTTTTTAGACTCGGTAAAAACACGAAAAAGTTATTGTTGGAGTCATCTTTCAGCTCTTTTCTAACTCTCTAAAATTGAAAAGATTGCCGAGACTCTTGTCATTTTGAACTCGTTAAATGGCTGCGAAACGATATCTACCCAGTATACGTTTACCCCTTTTTTAGGCTAGGATTGATTATTTATGAAAAGGGAATACCTTAGACTATCGCGACTAAGAGGTTCTCTCAGACACAATTTTCTACCTTTTTGGATCTATGAGACTACCTACAAAAATGGATTGTTGGAGTTTTCTTTTCCGCTTCTTTTCAGACTCTCTAAACATGAAAAGATGCCGAGTTCTTCCTTTCTCAGACTCATTCAAACCTAAATGACATCGAACACTATCACCATGATGTCACTGAGTTCCTCCTTCATAGGGCTCATAAAATGTACTAGGATGGATTTTTCCAAAGGACAAACTTACATGACAAGCATATACTATCCCCTTCAAGCACGTTTTCCATAAATAATTGGGGTACTTTCCAGCAAGGGTGGGGGGAAATGGAACCAGTTCTCAGTTGTGTTGGTAGTATGTCGCTCTTGAACATGACACTCATCTGCATTTGTGTCAGGTTGGGGACATATCATTTCGTCATTTTTGCCTCCATGGGTTTGGGTAATCTGTTTTAATCTCTCATCTAGTCTTTTCCACGTCATCATGACCTCAGATCCGTGGATGTCAAATACTGCCAAATCCAGAGTCGTTCAAGAGAATTTTGCGTTTGCAGTTTTCAACCTCCCTCTGATCCTCTCTTTGGTCTTGATTCAATATCATCATATTCCTCTGTCTCATGTCGATGATGTGGGAAACATTATGGCCCACCTTCAACTAGGTCACTTTCTGTCGACTTCATATCATTATCCAGGAAGTTGATCTAGAGACTCCCTTCTGGTACCTTAGAGCTTGCATGCCTCACTGGCAAAATCTTCGCATTCGATGACAGGTCCACATCATTGGCCTTTGATCGAGTGATTCTGTGGGTGTTCAACGCCATATCACTGTTCACAGTCCGTGGATTGTACTAGTTGTACCTTGAGAGCCATTGTCATTATTGGTGGTTTCTCTCGTGCTTGTTAACAACTTACCTCATTGGCTGGTAATCAGGTGACTTTCTTGCATGTTCGACTTCATCTCACACATTCGCATGCTTGAATTTTTACTTGTTCAGGTTGAGATGGAGCGCAAGAACCTGGGTTTTTTTTTATAAGATCCAGGCTGCGGGATATTATGTTTTATCATGACTATATGCATGACTCTTTTGATTGGATGGTTGCGACCATACCTGAGTCTATTTTTTGATCCTTACTACTGGATGGCTGTGTCCATACCTCGGATCTCAGTTTATATGTACTCTATTATGGATGGCTGCGCCCATGCCACATGTTCATGTATAAGAGATATCAGTTGTATTTGTACTTGCAGGTCTTCTGACAGCGGTGTTTGGTTCGAATGCATTCTCATAAAGCATTTCACTCCTCCCTCTCTCTCGGACCTCATGCTTTAGGGGGGCATCTGTTATACAACATTTTGTCATCGTCCCTGCAATCCCCATCCCGCACATTGGAGGACCATTTCTGTGACTTATATGAAGTGTCATGCCTTGCAAAAAGTGTCATTTCATCCCTTTCCATGAGGCGTTGGTAGGTAGTTATGGCCTCGCACTGATAAGGGAAATTAACACTGGGCCCCGTGCCCATTGGCGCTCTGTCTCAGTGGACTGCCCATGCCGAGCTGTTTTTGGAAAGTTTTTTAAATATAGAAGCGAAGTTTCCATTGCCAACCACTTCGTGAGCGAGTCAGCATGGATGGTTCGACTGAATAACGTCGAGCACCCTTTGGCTTCTTGTTCCCTACTTTTGGGCAACCTCCCAAAGGATAAAGCTTCCTTTCCACCATTTGAGGGACCCCAACCTCCTCCTCTCCTTCTATAAATACATCTCTCTCACATAGATGCAGCTAGCTGAATGGTTTGGATAGCTGAAATTTTGGAGAATAGCTGAAACAGTCTGATATAGCTGGTGTGAGATAGAGTATGTTGATTATATAGTTCACCCTTAATATTTTAATTAAAGTCATGTGGAGTAGATCACCCGATAGCATTACTCATGGCTAAAGTTTTGAAGTTGGCTAAGAAGAAATAGCGCTAAGCTAAGTCGCATGCGAGAAAAGGATAAGCGCGTTTCTATAACAGAGCAGAAATATATGAAGACTCCAAACATTAGCCGAGCAAAGATATAAAAATCACAAAAGAAAAGAATATAAAATGGGGCCCGCCTACACTTTATACACGATGGAGAAGGAGTCTGCAAGTGTAATTCCGGGGGGGGGGGGGGGGGGGTTATGAAGCGGAGGGGCAAGGCGGAGCCTCACCCCCCCAGAAATTTGATGACATGTCAAGAGGATCGACACGGGACGAGTGTTATACGAAGAATACAACATGGGTTTTAAAGATAACATAATAGGCATTTTGCGTCTCTCGAGGGCTGTGTTCTGAAGCAGAGTTGTCACCACGACGAAAAGGTAAGGTAAGTTTTTAGGACACCCGGTACTGAGGCCCGTACTGGAATTTAACCCAACACGTGGTGTTTACCTACCCGAAGTCTAAAACCCAACTCCTACATGTCGCGTGTCTCACTGTCAGCGTCCTTATGGCGCTTACCCCCACTCGTTTCACCCCAACATATTTCCTCGAGCTACCTCAGTTTTATATAACGGTCTTCCACCTTTTACTGTGGTAAAATACTCAGGTTTTTGACTGTTGTATAAACAAAGGTGGGAGCCCAGTGCCAAGTCTGCCCAGTCACTGTCAGTACCCCCACATCACTTTCCCGAACAATTTCCCACTGCGCAGGTATTCCATCCCTCACATTCCCTTTGGTTTCCTTTTGTTTTTAAATTTTCATGTTGGTCATGGGTAAAATCACAACCAAGAAGTCAGAGCCGGAGACTCCCCAAGTTCGTGAAACCAGAACTCCTCCAGGGTTTGAACCTTTCTTAGACCGACAAGCCGACATCTGTGACCCGTAGTACCCATTTCCATTATCAGAGTCAAGCTTGAACTTCTTAGGAGACATGTCGAAAACAAGGATAGGTATCGGGTCATTATGTCGGGTCTGTATCACCAAATTACTCCCCTAGTTTATCCAGTGGTCGAATTTATCATTTGGCTCCGGGACGCTTACGACGAACGTTGGAGCATGTTCCTCTCAGCCCAAGGGAATAGAATATTCACCCTTTCCCTTTATATCATCAGAAAATACCTCCGTTTTCCTACCAGTTCAAACTACGTCAGTTTCAGTGAAGTAACTCTGACCCCTCAATTTGCAAAGCTGCCATGGAAGCAGCAAAGTGATTTCATCGCCTCCATAACCGAATCTCAGTTCACGTACCTCCCTTCCGCAGAGTTAGTCCCCCTGAGCCTGTTCAAAGAAGAAGTCTAGCCTATCCTTGCTCTCATCGCTGGTTTACTAGGTGTGGAAGGTTTCGGGCAAGCCTCCAGGGCATGTATTGCTTTCTTATGGTTAATGTCTCAAACTGGGGTTGTTCTGGACATTCCTGGTTTCCTGGCTTCAACCATTCAGACCCAGTTCCAGAAACTCCCAGACACGAGTCGCTTCTGCTTTTGTTCTATGGTCTTTTACCTCTTCCTTTTTCAGCATGTTGACAAATTCGAGGGTTTGGGTCTAGACAAGCTGTACAAGACAAATTCTCAGCCTAGGCCAGTTTTTTATTGGAATCTTGCAACACATCAGTTAGCAAATGAGGTGGGCTACTCAAGGTTCCTAAATGATTTCATGCCTATTGCCTACACTATCATCCACGACTCTCCTCCGCCTAGGGTTTTTCCTGAGATGAAGAGATGGTTACAGTATAGCGAAGCCCAAAGCACCGGGGATTAGTACCTGTTTGATAACTATACTGAAATCTGGGTTTATGGAGCCGAAGTTCCCCCCTACCAGTTGCCCGTGTTTCCTACCCGACGGATTTATGCTTTGGAATACATCCGACAGACCCTGAAATCTGACCAACTTCACTTCCTCCCTACAAAAAAGGGGTTTATCCTCAAGCTCCCCACAACCATTGGCCCTTTTTTTGTCAATTCAAGGCATGCCCTTCCTGTGGTGGAAAAGCTGCTTCAAGATATGGATTTGAGACAAGGGAAGGCTTGGCCTTATGATCCGAAGGGCATTATCTCAAACAGAAGGAGGAGGAACAAATCAACCCCATATATGCATGAAACAAGGCCTTTCATAGAGTGGCAAGCTAATATTGAAAATTGGCCTTTGCTTTCGCAGATGGAGACCGATTCATCTGCGACAGGGGAAAAAACAAATGCTGCTTCAACAAGAGAAGCTGGTAAAGAACAAGTGGAGGAGGCAGGTGCATCAGGAGTGCGTTCTCCCCATTTCAAAAGGCAGAAAACAGGGACCAGTGAAGCAAAAGTTATCGGAGAGGAACAGTTTCTCGAACAGGAAATACCATATGGGAAGCCCGACAAGGGAAAAACATGAATCAAGGTGATAAGGGATAGTAATACCTCTTCTGATTTCTCAGAAGTCTCACAAGTTATCACAACAGGCAGTTCTCAGGTGGCAATCGAAAGCAGTTTGAAGGCTAGAGCAATCAGAGATAAGTACCAGGCTGAGCTGGAAGGGTATGTTGAGAAATACCACACCAGATTGTCAGCCGTAATGAATCTGGACACTGAACATTTAATAATGGCCATGGCCCAGGCCGTTCTGGACCCAGAAGCTGGTGCTACTAGCTACAGGGTGTTAGACGTTGCAATCGACATGTCACAAGTGCCAGAAATTGATAAATGCAACTTATTTCAGGTCTTCGGTGATATGCTTAAGGATGAAGTGATGTAGCTTTCAATCACTCTGACGAAGTTGCAGGACAAGTATGCCCAAGTGGTGGAGAATTTCAGAAGGGAAAAGGCCAATTCCCACGCCCTCACGAATGATATACGCTCTCTCTCCAGGATGTGACTAAAGGAAAAGAAAAAGGTGAAGCCAACCCCCAGGGTTACCTTATTGAGCAGTTACAGAAGCAAGTTGTAGCTTTGAAAAGTAAGATTAATATACCGGGCTCCCGTGCAAAATGCTGAGTTAGCCTGGGTTGAAAAGGAAAACGCAAACTTGGCTGATTCTATTGCAAAAGAGAAGGAGGAAAAAGAAAATATCGCAGGAGAGATGGCTGCTCTCCAAGACAGAATGAATGCATTACATACAACTTGGGACACACATACATGTGCACCACCTGCCCTACCAAAGACTAGTTCAATGTCTGAACAGCTGACCACAGCATTGGCTACAACTGCAACACTAGAGAAACAAGTTTCGGCAGCGCGGCAAAGGATCAGTGAGTTGGAGGCCCTCCTTGCTGAGAATGTCAAAAATATTGATGAAATGAGGAAAGATACGGAAAAGGAGAAGCAAGAAAAGGCACGGTATGAAAAGACCATAAATGATCTCAACACCCGTTTGAAAGGAAATGTCACCCTCCTGGAAGTTAGGCGACTGATCTGGGCAGACATTATTGCAGAAGTTGGGAGGCTCTGGCCTTTCTTAAACGTCATCGATGAAATGAAGTCAGCCATGCCCCTTCTCAGAAGAAAGCTCCATGAGGGAGGCACTGAGGCTCCTAACAAAGTCCAGAATGCAAAAAGGTACGTCTCCTTCCTAAAAGAGCTAAAGCCAGAAGAGGTAAGGAAACATGGTATAGAGAGCAGGTTCATGGAAGCTTCAGAATGCCAAAAAACAGTAGAAAAAGAAGCAGCTAGGAAGTTGGCCGTGGACGCTTTGGAGAAGGTCGCGACCAGCTTAGAAAGGTTTGATGCGGACTGGGCCGAAATAACACTCGCAGGGCTTCCATCGTGCTGGGATCCGGCTCGTGCTGTCCTACAGCCGTTGCCAGCATATGAGGTCGTTCTGAAGGGGGAAATGAATCGAACAGACATCCCCTCTGAAAAATATGCAAGGCTTAAACCATAAACCTTGGAAAATAGTTCGCACTCCTACACCTAGTAAAGCACAGAATTCCGGACGAGGCGAACTATGATGAACTCACGGAGGTGTACATTAGAACAAAAGGTTTCATATCGATGCCCGAACCTGCTGTTAGCCCCCCTATGAAATTCTTGACAAGCAAGCTGGGGCTAGTTTATTGTGGAGCCTTCAAGGAATGCTTTTCCCCTAAAAAACCATCCTCCTTGAAGTCTCTGAGTGATATGCCTAATACAAATCCTATCTGCCGATCCATTCCTAAAAGGCTTGCTGTTATTCCTTGCACCTCTGCAAAGTGTCCCCTTCCCCCCTTCTCTCCTCCTTCTGTCAAGACACCTTTGTTCCCCTCTTTTTCCCCCCTATCAACCCCCTAAATCCCCTCTAAAATCCCTACACCCTTTGTTTTCCCAAATTCCCCCTCCATCTCCCTATCGTTACCCTTATAAGGTTTCAAAAATGCATTTAAATGGCTTAAAAACCCATTTTGAACCTTATTGCAGGCCCAACCCCTTTCCCTCTTAGCCTCGCGCCTTTTCCTCCATGTGATCCGTGCTGAGACCATTCGCTGGCCCGAGAGGCGCTAATTTCCCTTGCCGCGCCATCACCGTCCACTTTAATCCGCAGATCAACGGTTCATAGCCAGAGCACATCGGGCGCATTTTCCACCATTGATCTGTTCCAGATCTAACGGTACAGAACCCATCCGCCCTGTGGTCCCCGCTTCCACTGTTCCAAAACCGCCCGGTTCATTTCACACCACTCATGCACGGTGGGTGGTTTTCCCTCGTTGCCCAGCGATTCCACTAGCCACCCGTCGCGTGTCCCCTGTACGATGGCAAAACCACTTTCTCCCCGCGCATTATCCTTCGACCAGAGTCATGCAGCGAAATGAGTATAAGCCGTCAGATCTTGCGCGCCCCATCTGATGGCCATCGTTCGCCAGAGTTGCACGCCGCTTAACCCATGTCATGTCCCGTCCGCTGCCGTTGATCTCCGTCACGATCAACGGTTCAGATCTGTTTTCCTTCCGTTGACCACCCCCCCGGGTCCGCTCACCACGTCATCTCCACGTGGATTCATCGTACACCAGACCATTCCATCACATATATTGTTCCGGTTTCATGTTTTTTAAGGTTTTTCATTCGTTCGTTCTGCAGACCGCCATCTCCACCATAGCAGATCTCCGTTGTTCCTCTGCATTTCTCTCCGCCATGTCACCGTCTGCATGAACTTTTCTCCACCTCCACATCATCTGCCACCCCATTCATGGTTGCCTTAACTTGTTTGTGTATTTTGCAGGGTTATTAATAATTAATGGCCGCCATGGTGCGCATCTCTGTTACAGGGACATCGAGAGTCAAAAAGGATCATTTGCAGAGGCGTAATTTATAAAAACAACTCGGGAAGGTGAAGATAAGACGGTCATTTAAGAGAACAGGGTCTGGACTCAGTAGAAAATCTCCCAGTGCCATTAAAACCCAAGCTAACCTGTCAGAAGCAGAAATGGAGCGGCAGAGTGTTGCAGTACAAAGAAAAGGAGATTAAGGCACCCTAATGAAGATCTAGAGCCTTAAACCAGTAATTTAAGAGGCAAAGCACCAGTTTGAAGACCCCGAGGATCGATCAGGAGGTCCTGTACACAGTAAAGGTAACATCAGGGTTTATTCATCAGCATACTGTTTTTCTCCATCAAGTACAGGGCACCCATACAGCTTTTATTATGCACCACGTCCCTGAAGGAATTTCCACCAGAAAACAGTTCAAAACCACCAGAGCATTTATATGGCAGACCTCTCAGTAGTTTACCTTATTTTTGTTCAAAGCACCTGGAGTACTATAGCCGACAGAGGTCAAGATCATATCTGGAAAAGATCACTCTTTATTAAGGAAGGTGACAGAAATTAAAACTCAGCAGTCAAACAGAATAGGTTCCGGCCCTGCATTCATTCTGTGTTTAATGTTACATTTAGTGTTCACCTACCACCTCAGTCGACCTTCTGTTCATCATCTGCTATAAAGCACAGAAGGAAATTATTGTAATGTTTTGTTGGTTGTTGATTGGATATCAGTAGATTGCAAGCATTCTCCTCCTAAGACAAGTTCTCTGCGTAATATTGTAAGATAGGCTGAGATTTGATGTATTCAGACTGAATGTTCAAGCTGTGGGCATTGATGTACCTGATTGGTGTTGTTTTTAATATGACAAGCATATTTCTTTGGATCCTGATCTAAAGTAGCTGGTGACGTTTTCCTTTCTCTATATTTGTGATTGACTTGTTTTCATTTCATTATGTTTCTTCAGGCTTGCATCAGAAGTTTGGCATAAGATTTACCCCTGATAGGTACCTTATGTTGCTGCTCTCCCAGCCTTTATGTTTTCCGCTTATATGTGTATCTGAATATTTATTTCAATTGATTTAACCAGTGTAGGGGATGTTATTGCCCACTTACCGATGTATGAATTAACGAAGTCTATGTTTATATGTTCTTGTTAGGGTTTAGTTGGATGAGTTGAGAACGCTGGGAGGTCTTGAACCCTGTCTCGGCCTCACTAGGATCTTTCCATCTCATTAAACCTTTCTAAGATCCCTTCTGTCAAACTTATCCTTGTTTTTCCTTGGAGTTGCTCAAGCATACCTGGAGTTAAATGACCTCTGGTCTGATCTATAAGCAACCCCTTTGTCCCTCTCTGAGAGCTGCCTCTGAGTATGCCCAAGCAGGTCTGGAGTTAAATGACCTCTGACCCGATCTATAGGCAGAAATTTGGTTGCCTTTCCTTCTTTCACTTTCAGTCCTTAATGTTCCATTCCATCAGCCATCCTTTAAGATCCAAATGCTCTAGATGACTAGCTCAACTGAAAGCTTGCACATTGAACACAAGTAAACCCTTTCTTGACTCCATTGCCCAATGGCCTAGATGTTCCATGAGTTATCTGTCTTTACCTAGTTTCCTCTTTGCTCATCCTTGTCTTAAATTGGACCCTTCCTTCCTGATTCCCAACAACCAAACATAAACAATCAAACAAACAAACCCTGTGCCTATAACTAGCCTAAAACCTTAACATTTGAGCTTAAAAGACATAAAACCTTTGAATATCATAGAGAGATCCCTCTCTGGACCTAGGAGGGCGAGATCCTAAGGTCCCAAAGTGGTTCTATGTTGTCTCATCTTTTGGTCTTGTCAACCTGGCCAAAACATGGGAACCCCAACACCTGCAGCAGCCAGTTGGCAGAGATGCATCAAGTATGCCAGCTTGTTAGCCACCTCCTCAGCAAACGTTCCACCACCTGCTTCAGCAATGGCCTCAACTCCTTCGCACCAGTAAAATTGTTCAACTCGTGATTCGACCTTAGTGGCCTTTTAGTTTTAGTTTTACTTTTACTTTCAAGTTCCGAGTGGAATTCATATTCCACTCTTGCATTTACTTTTTGTTAAAGAACACTTTTAATGTTTGGTTTTGAAACAGCCTCGAGCCTAATTGTAAATGATGAGAAGCGTTCTCCCTCATCATAAATTTTGTTATTTTGATAAGGACCTGAAACTGCTTACCAGCACGCAGGAAAGATATTTTCCCAAAATATCTTCCCGTGTATGTGATTGTAAATTCTATATAAGCAGCAAAATGAGATAGAAAAAAGGTTCTAGATTTTAAGAAGAATACGCTGAGAAATAATTATGTATGCATCTTGTTGAAATTTTGATATAAATGTGAAGAGCCCGTTGGGTCTCAGTGATGAGGAGTTTCATCTTTATTGAGGATTTTGGCCTTTATACTTTACAGTCTGTAACTCTCCCTTATGTGTTATAGCTTAAATGTTCATTTCGTTTACATCCATTTCTCTTATATCTTGTTCTGGAATGCGAGTGGCTCACTTGTCTTGGTATGAATTTATCGTAGTTGATACTCATGCTGAAACTTGTCTAGCACTTTAAATATGGCTCAGGCATGATATGTTGTTTCATTTTCCACTTCAACTGTACTTCTTCTAATATTAGCTGTGATGAAATGTTATCTTTAAATTTATCTTCATGTGTGGATTCTTGTTATTATAAGCCCATTACATGTTGATATTCGTTTATGGATTTCACCTCGGTGACAGCTAGTATTCTCTCTACATTTCATACACAATAACCACCCTCTGATTATACATATTTGTGAAGTATTTTAGAATCCAACCCTCTTTATAGAAAGCTGTCTTTGAATTGTCTGAGATGTTTCTATTAGAAATTTACACTTTGCCTCTGCAATATTGCTTTCTTTGTGCTGAAGTTTTGAGGATTTTGGTTCCATCTTAATTAAACCTTCTTGTTTACATGAGATAGCACGAGAGCCTTTTTCTGGATAACTTTCCACGTTATATCATATGCTCCTTGCTATATAAGATGTCCTAGGCACTGGTCTTTCACAACTAAGGGCTGTCTCTAGGAATGACAATAGAGTAGAGAGAGACACTTGTCGAGAGAGAGTCTAGGCTGATTGCCTCGCCAAGCCCAAATTCCCCAACGAATGCTCGAGACGCATTTTGATTGGACTCGCTGAAGGAGGCCGCGACGTCCAGGCTCATTTGGTTGTAATCTCTCTCTTTCTCTTACTTAATACATGACTGATGTTTTGGTTCCCGTCTTGTGTTGATGTGATTGATCTTACGCAATACGTTTAACTCTCCTTGACCAATTAGATAGTTATGAATGTAATTATTGTTTCGTATGCTGCTTTTGTTCTCTGATCTTTGTGCATGTATTTCAGTATCGTTGCTGAAGGGCTGCGACGTATCGTGGACGAAGATCAGGAGACTTCCACCACAGCTACGACAACTGCGTTGGATCAAATGTAGGACAATCTATCCAGACTCAGTTTCATTCATTAACTAGTAATCAACGCATTAACATGTCCTCTTGCTGCTAGACCCACCCTAGGGCTAGAGGGATCGCCTCTGTCCACAGAGGGGATTTACCTACACAACAACTAGGAGTATGAGGGTTAGAAGACTTATAGTGAAGGAAAATTCCAATATGCAGAGTAGCTTTGAAACACCAATCCACATTCACACTCATAATAATGAGAAGATTTGTGCAGGTAGCGAAGGAATTTTTACACAGACTAAATTACATAGAATTCTTATAAAGTACGATAATCTAGGGAACAAAGGGATGGAATCAATAAGGAATAAGGATGCCATCCTTATGGTCGGAGGGAATAAGAGCTTTCTTCGCTCATATCTAAAAGGTAATAGAAATAGAAATAGATCTTCCCGCTCAAGCATCCCTCGCTCAAGCAAGATTCCATAATAAGAACTTCCGAATAAGAACATCTTCCTTCAAGCTGATATCTCTTCCATGAATAAGAACATAAAAACACAGACCAATTTACAGGTTGTTAAAACTATAAAAACATAGACCAATTTACACACTGGAATCCAATATCCAATAATTATTGCAAATATTCAAGCTGACATCCCTTCCATGAATAAGAACATAAAAAAACATACCAATTTATAAGTTCTTAAAACTATAAAACACAGACCAATTTATACACTGGAAGCCAATAGCCAATAATTATTGCAGATATTCAAGATGATATCCCTTCCATGAATAAGAACATAAAAACACAGACCAATTTACAGGTTCTTAAAACTATAAAAACACAGACCAATTTATACACTGGAAGCTAATAGCCAATAATTATTGTAGATAAAATTGCTAAATTGCGAATTATTCTAAAACCCTATTCTAAAACCCCACATTTAAAACACAGACCAATTTACACATTGGAAGCTAATAATTATTGCAGATAAAATTGCTAAATTGTGAAATATTATAAAACCCTATTCTAAAACCCCACATTTAAGTGTTAAAAAACACCGGATTCAAGTGTTAAAAACCTTTAAGCCGATAAAACCGCAACCAGAGAGCCAAATATTCCAACATAGAATTTAAGTATTAAAAAACACAGAATTTAAGTGTTAAAAAACACAGTAGCTGGCTAGAAAGAATATAATTCCTACTGGGGAGGTGCAAAAGCTAGCTAGAGAGCCGCAAACGCCAGACCTCGCCAAACTTCGCCATTAATTGCAACAAACACTACAACAAAACACAAATTAGCAAAAACCCACCACAAAAAAACAGGAAAAATGCAAAAAAACACAAAGCAATTCCAAAATTACCTGAATGGACCTCGAAACCTCCATGTTGACCACCAAACCAGCTCGAAACTCCCACTGGTTCTTTCCAAAACAAGATTCAAGCAACCCTAGACCATTTAAAAGTCCTGCAAATGAAAACAGTCAACGAATAGGTCCACAAAGCTGTGCAACCAAGAACAGTTGAGGAGCAAAGAAGAACAATTGAACGAAATGAACAGGTCCACAAAGCCGCGCAGGGATGAACAGTACCAAACCTCAAGCAAACAACATATAACACTAAACATGTTCACATAGGTGGACTAGGTGCACAAGCACTGGTGCCTCACAAACTAGAGACCGACGAAGGTCACTGTCCACACTCTAGGCCCAAACAGAAATGCTTTGCATTTGCGACACATGGCGGTAAACGACGAAATGCAAACCTTAACCGTACTACAAACCATGTAATTTAATAACCTTACCAACCGCAACAGGTGGCAGAAGGCAGGTGGCACATGTCGTATCATTTTCCCGGTGTTGACCACATGGTTTGCCTACGTGGAATGGAGGGCGCCCAAGTAATGGTGTCCCTCCCCTATAACCACTCATTTTTTATTTTTTAAGTTTACATCATAAAGAAGTCACAATTTCGCCCACATAGCTAAATTATTGTCTAAATTTGGTGAAAAAAAATTCATGGGGTGAATTTGGAAAAAAATTCAAGAAATCTAATTCGAAGAGTGTTTGAATTATTTTTTAATAGTGAATCTATCAGCGCCATAAAAAACCTACGGGAACGCAAAATCCTGAAGTCCTTAAACTTGATAATCCAGATTTCTAAAACGTTTTATCAAAAAATCCAATTGAATTTCCATGGTTCATCGTTACATATGGAATAAACTTGATAATCTATATTTCCAAAAAGGTCTATCAAAAAATCCTTAAAGTCCCATTGTTCATTGTTTTCCTCTCGAAATTGTGGTCTTAACCATATTAAATTGGTAAATATATTGATTATATATAACTCCCGAAATTGTGGTCTTGACCATATTAAATTGCTATATATATTGATATATATAACTCTCGAAATTATGGTCTTGACCATATTAAATTGGTATATATATTGTGATATATAAAATTTTGTATAATAGTCATTTGAATAATAAAAATAATTGTTGTATGAAAACATGAATACTTCTATATATATATATATATATATATATATATATATATATATATATATATATATATTCATTACTAAACCATAGATTACATTGAGATCATATGTCCAAATTTTTCCAAATATATATGCCTAGGTATGGCGATCTTCATAGGACAACAAAAAACATAAACATAATAACCTCCAACTGCAACTCCGAGCTTTTGAAGACTAGAGAGCAGACTTATGCCTGGAAGCTATAACCATTGAATCAAAATGGCATATAACAAAAGAAAGAGACTACCATTAATACTAATAAACATCAGTTAAAAATAATCCACAAGGCACCTTCTCTTTGTGATGCCAAAAGTTGTAAGAGATGTTACTTAAATCCAACATGAACAATAGAGCCATTGCCTGCAAAAAAAACGATCCATGAACTGAAAAGCTTGAGTAGTAGTCAGGGATGTAATGCAATGTGAACAACCCTATCAATCTGAAGTGGGTTTGGTATAATTCATCATTGCAACCAGTATCATTTCCCAGAACACCAGATAGTGCACTATTGCACTCTGTTGCCTGTTGTGATTGAACAAGTGACACAAGCTTAAGATAAGACAAGTGAGTGCCCATGACAAAAACCATCTTTATCTTAAAACTTCCATATTTCACCACTGGAAAACCATTATGCACAATAGAAGCCACAAAAACACGAAGCGAGTTGATATTAAAACTACAAAGGCAGAGACTTGCCTCAATCAGAATAAATAACAGTGAAATCGAGAATATTATCAACATGAGGGTCATTATGAGGGATATTTGGATTTCTAGAAGGATCCGTTAAATCCCCTAAAGATGAATCAAAATCTAACACCATAAATTCTTCCACATGTTTTAGGTGAGCATCAATATCATCCAGGTAGAACCTTATGTTCCTAAAGAGACATTTTATGTCTTCCTGACCAACAAAGATCTTGTAATTATCAACTTGTTTGTCCCTCAAAACCATTCAAAAGAGTATGTCCATAAGTTGGTGAATAGAGAGAGAGTGCGGGAAATGTAATCATATTTTCCTAAAGTTACCTGGGTCTGGAACCCAATTAAGACATTTTCCTCCTATTTATGAATCGACAAAGTAAGGACGGCCCCCAAAATCCTTTGATTCTAGTAGCAGAATATCTCTGCGAACCTCGAGGGGAACTGAATCAAAGTAGGACGCAATTGATTCCCAAGAAAAAATTCGACGTTGATGGATACCAGAAGAGGAATCCCCTCCTCGACGACAAGGCATACATTGACGAGGAGGCATGAAAACAAGAATACTAGGACCACTACTGCAACCAAAGACATACCCACGACCAACACTACTAGACACATGAAAAACCACTAACACACGCGAGCACACCCCGAACACAATCAAATCATACCCTAGTCTCCATACACAGGGTTCATTTTGATGAAAAAATTGTGATTCACAACATAGAGAAGGTTGAAACTGCTCGAAATTCGTCTTACAAAAGAACACTGCAAGAATCCCGAGACCTAACCAATATTTACAAACACACCGAGAGCACGAATCCAAGAAAGACTTAATCACGACAATTCCAATTATAGAGAGACAAAGGACATTCCCAATTGTAAAATTAAAACCCTAATTCCACACGATAACAGCTAACACGTACTTACAGATGGAGAAAAGACGAAAAGCTCTAATTATATATTAGACCTTCAGATAACCATAGAAAACCATCAAAATAAAACCACATAGAGAACAAACTAGGGTACCAACAACCACTAACCAATACTAGACAAGAATATGATATACCTGCAAAATCATTGTATTAGAGAGCTAAATTGACGACCACCAATTCAA
Source organism: Pinus albicaulis (assembly GCA_034641835.2). Classification (NCBI taxonomy): domain Eukaryota; kingdom Viridiplantae; phylum Streptophyta; class Pinopsida; order Pinales; family Pinaceae; genus Pinus; species Pinus albicaulis. The sequence goes on from CM076575.1 coordinate 1,480,611,944, forward strand.
AAATCGACCCGCTCGCTAAAACATGCAAGAAGAGAATGAAGAACATTGACCCCAACATGTCATCAGGTTGCAGAGAAATGCAAACAAAAATGTCGTTATAAACTCTAAGTGACATATGCCACCTAAATCATTAAGGTAACAAGAAAATACTCCCCAAACCGTGAAAAACACGACCTCAGCATACCAGGAGTAGCGGAGTGAGAATATCTCCTCACCACCACCACACTTCACTACATATCTTCACCACTATGTGTCTACCCTCATGCATTTATAATGAGGGGATGTGAGGTTATGAAACCAAGCCAAAAAATTTAGTTGATGCCATGCCATGACAGGAAACCAACATGTGTGAGAATGGCTCACCTTTCAATACCGCACATTCCCTCCAAGGATCACACCCCCATCAGGGATTCCACATTTTGGGGTTAAGAATCCTTGTCGACCAAATTAGACACACTATTCATTTCTTCACCCCAATCCCTAAGAGTCCATGGCTCATCCAGGTTCAACTCCTCTGCCCAACATCCCATATTAGCCAAAAATTTTGCCACCCTTTTTCCTTCCCTTCTCGTATGTTGTGTAATCACATAATCTAGACTTCCCAACAAAACAATAATATTATTAATCGCCCCTTCTAATCTCTAACTCTGAATTTCTTTAGGTGTTGGTTGTCCATGTAAAAGTTTTCAGATACACTGAAATGCTAGCAGAGATCACCCTCAATTTGTAGCAATTTAAATCTCTCTCAAATTGCTATCTATAGACCTTTTTCCAATGCCAAAAATTCTGCCATGTTATTAGTCACATACCCACTATATGTTGCAAAAACTCTCAAGGAGACAAAGTTCTCATCACGAAAGATACCTCCAAACCCCAAAATACTTGGGTTTCCCTTTGACGCTCCATTAAAAATTATTTTAATAAAGTTACTAGGAGGGGGATTATAAGTCATATTTTCCACCATAGTGCTAGTCTTTCTGCACTCCAGATTTAGGAGGGATAATTTTTGTTTCCAATTGAAGTTTCAGCAGAATTTCAAACTAAGACTCTTCCACTTCCCAGTCACGAGGAGACCAAATTTAATAATAAGGAGAGTTTCCCTTAAGTTTGATATAACTAGATCTTTGATCACCATAGATGAGTAGTTAATATTGTTATTCAAATTTATAGTATTTTTAATAATAATATTGTTTGTTTGAATATTGGTCTCCTTGTGATTAATTTATATACAAATTTAAATCAAAATAAAATGATAATACGTTTTTCATAATTAAAATTATATAACATTGTTAAGTTATTAAAATAATTATTAATAATTTAAATCAAAATAGAATGATAATATGTTTTTCATAATTAAAATTAGATAGAATTGTTAAGGTTTTAATATATATATATATATATATATATATATATATATATATATATATTGACACATTAAGATGTAGTCCTGCCAAAATTAATATATATATATATATATATATATATATATATATATATATATATATATAGTAATTTTGGCAGGACTACATCTTAATAATGTCCAATATATCTCCCAGATTGGGGCAAGGAATTGAACCAATGAATTCACATCAAGGAGTGCCTTAACAGAGCACCCGATCACACTCTATCGAAGAGCTGCTGAACTATAATATATATTCTTTTAATTTAATATTAATGTGGAATAATTTTTATGTATAGTTAATATTATTCACTTATTAGTCTTTGCCAAGGTAGGATTCTATTCTATTTAACTTTGAAAAATAAATATTTATCTTTCATTATTGTTATCCCTGCCTAAGGGTATTATGCATTGCGTATTTGTTGATTGTATATTAATATAATCATATATGAGAAATATTTTTCAATTTAACAAAGTGCAACTTTTTTTTTTTTTTTTTTTAATTTTTTTTAAAATTTTTTTTTTTTAAATTTTTTAATTTTCTATATTTTGCAATTTATTTTCTTGACATTTATCTCTCACTGGATTGATTGTCAATTTGAACATGTTATTTCCCAATGCCTCAAATAACTAGTCAATACTACATGTTTCACATCATATTTTGTTTTTGTTTTTATTGCATTCCATAATTGTTTGAGATAAGAGTGCATGGCCACATCAAATTTTGTTTTTGTTTTTATTGCATTCCATAATTGTTTGAGATAAGAGTACATGGGCCACATCAAATTTTGTTTTTGTTTTTATTGCATTTCATAATTAAGTGAGTGAGACATCTCATAATTAAGTAATTAATATATTTCTTTATTAAAAGGTGGCAAAATAATTTTTATATTAATTAAAAAAATTAATATTGTAATTAACATGAAAAATATCTAAATTTTTTGTAAATTAATTTTGTAATCTCCATAATAAACAAAGATTTTTATTACTTCTTTCTATTTTAAAATTTATATATATGTTTATTTAATATTTCAACAATCATTTAATATTTCAAAGAATGCTCAAAACAAACTATATATTACAAGTAGTTATTTATAAATAGTACATTGTATTATTTCTTAATTTTTTAAGTTAAGAAATATATTAAATGATAATTTTCAAGATTCCAAAATAGATTGAAATCTTTCTTACATTTTACAACTACATTTACAAAGCTTAGTTGCTAATTATTTTAGTATATCATAATAATCAAACACTTCCACTATTTTTTTACAAAGGGGTAGGGACAAGCTACTATGTTGCACTTGTTAAAATATGTAATTTTTAAATATTTGATTGGACTATAACATGACCGTCTTATTTCAAAATTTGTATAAGAATCTTTGAAGGGAGAAAATAAAATATTTACCATCAATTACTTCCAACCATAATTTGAGTTTTGTATATAAAATGGATAGGAATAAGATGTAAATAAATATATTTACCAAGAGTTACTTATCACAGTGACATTTATATAAAAGTAAAACTCTAAATGTGTAGACTTACTATTTCGCAAGTTCATGTATATGAGTAGACAATTAATTTATCTACTTCACATCTCAATTTATTAGTTCCTCCCAAAGCAAGATCATAAGATTCCATTTTAACAATTAACCACTATTAATTTAACTAACATTAACCATGCAAATTATAATTTTTAATGCAATTTTTCTCATATTATAATTGTTAACTTGAACAGAAAAAACTAAACTACGCTACAACACTGTAAATAACACTTTATTTTCCTTATCTAAATAATAACATAACAATTGTAACCGCCTCCTTATTCTTGGACCTTATACTATAATGATCTATGACATCATGGATTTCATGTATGTTATTTAGAGGTTTTTATAAATCTAGATACATGTAATGAGATGTACTTTTTGTTTGTTTCCTCCTTCATTAAGTAATATATTAATTGAATTAGTTTATTTTTTATGCTTTGACCATTGATTTTTAATGCAAACACATACTCACTTTTGTTTAAACTTAAAAAATAAAAATTACTCATAAAAAAACATTTTATATTTTTTCAAAATGTTTTTGGAGAGCTTGCATATGGATCTGATTATATATTTCATTAAGTAGATTTTAAAACTATGCTCACAGCAAAGTTATTGTTTTTTTATTAAATTATATTTTTGTAAAGTTTTTACTTCTTTACATTATAAGGATACTTATGGTTGTATCTAGAGAGACTATATTAAAAGGTCTTGTAACATGTGCATATATAATTTATAATTGGATCAAAGTTCCTCTCCATATTCTTCAAATTTTTATCCCAAAGAGGTTGAACCGAATGGTGGAAAACAAAGAGTTTTTCATCATTAAGCAATGGAAAAAGGTTCAAAATCCATAAGAGCCTGGCCTAGACCCAAAGGGATCTTCAAGCAGTGGTTGAATGTGTGGTTACACCTAGAGATATTATATTGGCCTTCTAACCCGTATACACATAAGTGGATCAAATCCCACCCATATATCCTTCTTTTAAATAAAGTTAAATCAAGCTAGTACAATTAAATTTCAAGATTTTTGTTTTATAAAGTAGTCATAAACTCTTGTTTTACAATAAGAAGAAATAGTTTAAGTGCTCATTTCTTTTTTATTTTATTTTACATTAATTATTGATTGTAAATTGTATGAAAAATAAGAAATATTATTTTTATTAGTTTATTTTTTTGGCTTATAGTTTCATGGATAAATGTGGTAAATATATATTATAATTATGTTAACAAAGCAACCTATTTTGAAACACTTTTATGTATTATCTGTAAGGTAGGATATCTTTTGGCTCTTATGATTGCATGTATGAGGTAGTATAGGTAGATTATATGTCTCTTATGGACTATTTATCTTTATATTTGAATGTATTCGGCGAATGCATAGACAAACTGTAATTTTGTATTATTTAGTAATGAAATAAAATTACGATATTTCTCTAAGGAAACATTTTTATTTTATTATATTATAATAAATAATTTAATTAAAGTTGTGATTAAGTTAGATATTAAATTGATATATAATTTATTTTGTTTATAAGATAATGAACTACATTTTATCTATTGATTTGACTATTAAAAATTAAAGTTTATGGAAGTGTATATATTCTATCTAGTCTAGATTTGAACAACTTTTCAAGACATTGATATTGTTTGTTTTAACATTGATATCTCTGTAATTATTTTGCATATAAATTTAAGTCAAAGATCATATTTAAAATAATGGTAATATTTTTTCATAATTAAGATTATATTACATTAGCCCCTAGGGTGCATCTTGATTGATAATGACCATGATATGAAGTATGTGGTTCGAGGTTCAAATTGCCTTGATTTACCTTGTAGGCCATGCTTGGGGGCATGTATTGGTTCACCTAATGTTATAGTGGTAGCGGTTAGATTCAACCTTGTGTCATGCCAAATATGGCCTAATTATTGTTTCTTCTAGATACAAAAAAAAAGAGAAAGAAGAAAGAAAAACAAAAAATTTATAACATTGTTAAAGTCTTATTATGGGAGTGTTAACATAATCATTACTAATATAGCCTTTCATTAATTTAGCATCTAATTGTTTTTGTGTATGCTCAATACCATTCACCTTGTTTAGATTGTGCTTTATTCTCCCCTCCTAAATAGTACCTTATTCTCAATTAGTGGTAACCATCTTATTCTTTGAGATAGTACTATCAATTATCTATGACATTATGGCTTTTAGACATATTAAGTTTATAGGATTCTATAGATCTAGATATAAGTAATGCTTTAAAAAGTTGTACTTTTGTTTAGCCTAGTCCATTCATCATTATATAAATTCAATATACAATAATAAGTTTGGGAAAATAATACTAGCATACTTAGTAAAGAGCACTTTGAGTTTTTTGACAAAATTTGAATTACTCAAGACAAAATCCCACCCGATATTTTGTATTAATGTGTTCAATGATTTGATCACAACCAATTTTTAATGCAAACAAATATCCATTTTTTTGTTTAAACCTCCCCCACCAACAACTTTTTTTTACTATATATGATAACAAATATCTTAGTTTTTTCTACTGAGTTTGTGGAGAGCATGCACATGGACATGATTATATAGTGCATTAAGTAGATTTCCAAACTATGCATATAGCGAAGCTAGTATCCTCTTCACTAAATTACATTTTTGTAAGGATCCTAATCCCTATTTCTTTAAGCTTTACCATAAACTCCATATAAGCATGAATACAAGCATGATATTAGTCATTTGTTGTATATTTATGTGATTACATAGAATTAAAGAAATAGATTAATCAATTTGTTAGTGACAACATTTCAAACAACTACACTTCAACATGCTTGTAACAACCTCATGAGTGCCTCACCTGAAGCCATGGGGGCACTTTGAGGTGGTGGTCGAACATGTAGTTACACCCACGGGGATTATATTAAATGGTCTCATGACATGTGCACACATAAGTGGATCAAATCCCATCCCCACGTCCGTCAAATTTTCATCCCAAATGGGTTGGATCGAATGGTGGAAAGTGGGGAGTTTTTCATCATTGGGCAATGGGAAAAATTCAATTCCCATAAGCGTATGGCCTGAACCCAAGGGGAACTTAGAGGTAGTGGTCAAATAGGTAGTTGAACTCAGAGATATTATATTAAATAGTCTTGTGATCTATACAGACAAAAGTGGATCAAATCTCACCCCTATGTCCTCCTCTTAAATAAAATCAAATCATTCTAACATAATTAGATTTCAAACATTTCGTTCTATAAGGCAATCATGGTTTGAAACTCGTGATATTCTAAAGGAGACACTAAAACAAATCTGACCATGTTAAGGGTTGGGGTGGGTTAGATCGGGTGCGATCCCCAGATGATTTTGACAATTTCTTAGACTGCAAGTCACATACTCACTAGCAAGCAAAAAAAATATGCTTACATCAAGAATGAATAACTAAAATAACCAAATAATTCTCTCAAATACATGTAATGTGAAATTTGTACAAAAATGGAAAAGTAGTCCAATAGCTACAATTCTATGTCTTCTCCTTCATTTAATATCCAGAGTGTGATTAAACTCCTTTTCCAACGAGCGTCGAGGAGCCAAGCAACTTCTAGCTCCAAGAAATCTTTTGGTTTGGTAGTCCTTTATGCCCTCAACCCCAAGAAAAACAATGTACAATATGGTCATAAGAAAAATTGTAACAATAAAATATTTCTTCTAAGAATTCTTCGATTTCTCCACAAGCTCCAACATTTAAAAAAAAAATTAAAAAATCCCCTCAACACTACTTCCACTTCTCAATTTATCAAATTTCCATTCTCGTCATTTTGTGTTTGCTTATGTTATGAAATGTCTCCTCCCATTTTGTGAAAAAAGAGAATAAGAAATAGGTTGGTCTCCTAAAGCAACAAAGTAGATTGCTCTTAGAAGGATCAATTTAGATGTAAGTCCACCAAATAATGAGCAAGGAGATAGGTCAGTCTCATTGGGCTAACCGGATAGGTACATTTATCCATGGGCCAAGGGTTGGGTACCATAGTGGAATCGAGCACTCCTTAAGCGATTATGTGTTTCAATGAGATATCATGCTAGCTTCAGGGATAGTTGGATCACACATCCCCTAAGTCTTTTTAAAAACCTTACTAAGTTATCTACCTCCCTTTCAAGTTTTTAAGAAAAATATGAATTAAAATAAAACAAGCTACATAGTAGCGAATACCTACCGCTTAATTTAAATATAGATAAATTAAAATAAAATTTATAATTTTTTTAATAATTTTAAAATACAAAAATAATAATAATATTTTTTTTTATTATTTATTTAATATATTTATATTTAAAATTAATAATATATACCATTTTTTTAATTATAATAAAAAAGAAAAAAATTCAATTATTTTTTAAATAAAAATAAAATAAATAATCATCATTTGATTTAACCGCACAACCTTTTTCTTGTTATTTTTGTTATTTTCATGATGTTTTATTGTGGAATCAAGAATGGTTCGTTGTAGGGGAGAGTTGTCTAATCTTGTGCAGGGACCAGTAATTGTTATAGTACTGGTCCCATCAACCCACCAAAAATAGACATATATGCAACCAATAATTAAACAGAATAAAATAACATGAAGTTCAAATATATATTAAATTATGTTCAAAATTTCCCAAGTCATTGACTAGGCCCACAACTGTCCATAAATAGCTTAATAAGTATCAAGATTACAAATCCCAACATTTAAACTAGAAAACTCATAAAACCATTTCTCCTTCCAAAATGGTCAAGTCAATAAGTACAAAAAGCCAGTCACTTCAACCCATCTGATCAGCTCTGATGCTGTGTATGAGAAGTAAATATCAATACCTGCACATAATAAAAAGAAATGTATGTCAACCATAAAAAGAAATGTATGTCAACCATAACTACTGTGTTATTCAACATTTAAACCCATTGTGTTCAATAAATGACACCCACCCCATAACAACATTTAAACCCACTGTGTACAATAAATGACACCCACCCAATAAATTCAATAAATGATTTCCTATCAAAACAGATCAAACACATGGATCAACAAAAACAAATTCTCAGCCATTAGATCACATCAAATTCAATCCCGATCACACATGCAAAATGAAGCCATTGCAATCCATGTCCATCATTGTCACCAATAAAATTCAACTGCAAATAACTATAAAAGAAGTTCAACCACTGTTGAAGTTACATTTTTCAGTTTCAAGTTATTCACCAGCCTTGGAGACAATCCAGCACAAAACACACCCAGGCTTGGAGACAACCCAGACTGAACACACCCCAAAACAGAACACAGTATATTCAGGTTAGTTTACATCCTTCTTATTTCAGCTTTCTTACACTTTTATTTTCATTTTTGAGTCTCAGTTTTCAGTGATTTATGAGTCTTTATTTCAGTTATTTCTGACATTCATCCATAATACTATACAACTTAAATGTTCTGGATCACAATTCTGTGGAAATTAGACACAGGTCCCAAACTCATAGATACAAACTGAAAGAGCAACACAGAATTTTCTAAATCCACGTTAATGAACTAAGGTATGTTATTTACTGCTATAGGTTCATTGAACTAAGGTATCTTGTTTACAAGAGCATATCTACAGTACTTCAGGTAATACAAGCTCTTACCAAGGTGTCCAGTATTCATCTAATCAATCTAATCACATACAGCGAGTATCAAACAATTGGAAAGGTCTTACCAAGGTGTCCAGTATTCATCTAATAAATCTAATCACATACAGCAAGTATCAAACAATTGGAAAGGTTATACTGGTCAATATATGCCTGCAAATTTTATAGAAAAATGTATCCAAAAACACTATATTTTTGTAGAAAAACCCACCCTGCGTGTACACTACAATTTTTTTAGTCTCCATTCTAGGATGTATCAAACAATTGGAAAGGTTATACTGGTCAATATATGCCTGCAAATTTTATATTAAAAATGATAGGTCAGCATGAACAATCAAGTTATAAGAGACCTTTCAGATAATAGTCTCAAGTTAGACCTTGTCAGATAAAAGTCCCAAATACTCTGAGACAAAGAATTCTGTGTAAAACAACAGCCTAAATGAGCTGCTATTAAAGAAGTAGTAACAGAAACAAGTGCACCTGAGAGAGTTCCTCGCATGCTTAACTCTGAATTTTGGGCCAAAACAAATAGGTTTAAAGAGGTGGTGCGCAGCTATGTAATCCTAGCATGTGATTTGAATATGTTTTTTAAGCTCCTAATGACAAGAGGAGCCATAGGGTGCAAGAAAATGGGAAGTCCCCACTGATGCAACTGCACACTAAGTAGATTAACTTCAGTTTTGTGACCAGTGAAGTTATTGTTGACTCTACCTTATCTTCTCTTGGAACGGAAGTGAATTTCTAGACAATGTAATTTCAATGTAGCTCTGCCATATTTTTGATACTTTACTTTAAACTTATTGTCAAATCTTGCCAAATGTATGTTTTAACTTTTAGTACTTTTACAACCAAATGGCACGGAGCAAACATAATCATAAATTTTGGTTATGTAACTTCCCACTTTCAACTGGCTACAAACAGTTTGCTATGCATTCAAGTAAGACTAGAGCCCCCAAGGCAACTTATAGGATGAATTTATAAATATTCATGATAAAAAACACTTAAAGAAAAAAATTAAACCATTTCAAATCACAATTGTATGCTATTTGTAATCTAAATCTTAAAAAAAAAATTCAATAAGATGGATTCAGAAAAATAAACTCAAACCATTTCATATCACTGAAGCCTTCATTACTGGTATTGTATTTTTTATAACAGAATGAAACTTTTTCAATCACTCTTGCCAGTTCATACAATCACTCTTGCCAGTTCATACATAACCTGGTTACTATCAACTATAGATCAATCTCTGAGTGACCAATTGGAATTAAAATAAATAAGTTGCTAGAAATTACAAAACCTTGAATAAATAGGTCGCTGAAAACAAATCTGCAAATCTGCAATAGGGAGTTGAGCACAGAAGCTGTAGTATTTGAAGTTAACATATATATCTGCAGTAGCTGAAAATAGAAGCTGTAGCATTTGAAATTAACATATATATCTGCAATTGCTATGCATAGATGCTGTATTCATCATATGAAAACAATCCTTCTTTTCAATTATGAATAACAGCTTGCAATTGGTGCTTTGCAACCTACAGGTAGTTGCATCCATGGCAAGAGTGAGTTATGTCGCTCGCACAAGGAGAAGTGGCAGAAGAGTGACCAGGGGTGCCCAACTGCGATGCACCTCATCGGATGAAGAAAGAACAGGTGATGTCAATGTCACCAATGCCCCAGGAAATGTTGTTGACGATGAGCATGTGGCTGAAGCTGATGTCGTGGCACCATCAGCCACAGAGCCACCATCAACCACAGTCCAAGGTGCAACTTCGACTAAAAAGATCAGCGCTATAAGAGGTTGGACAAAAGAAGAAATGTTAGCTGCAATTGACGACATAGAGTTCAATGGATATTCTGTTCGGGCATCTGCAAAGAAGCATACTATTCCCCCTTCATCAATACATTATTGGATAAATGGGCTGACTCACACCAAACGTAGAAGGCCTGTTACAGTTATGACTGAAGAGGAGGAGGCCGAGGTGGTTGAGTGGTGTAAAGAAATGGCCCAATTGGGACATGGGCTAGAGTTGATACAACTCAAATCTACAGTTGCTCAAATCTGTCAAGGGAGGCCAAACCCATTCAAAGATGGGTTTCCCGGTAAATCATGGTGGTTTGGGTTTAAAAAAAGGCATCCAGACCTTGTATTGCGTACAGCTAAGGGCCTTGACAGAGACAGAGCATTAAATTTGCGCCCTACAGTTGTATGTAAGTTCTATGACACTCTTTCTAGTGCATATGATAAACACTCTTATGCTGCAGACCATATATGGAACTGTGATGAAACAGGTTTACAGGCGGGAAGGAATTGTGGCATGAGGGTAATTGCAAAAAGAGGTAGCCGAAACGTGCCAAAGATTTTGCCTAAGAGCAGGGAATGGATAACCATTTTATGTTGTGTCAATGCAATTGGTGCTTCAATCCCAGGATTTTATCTTTTTCAAAGGTAAAAATCAGTTGAAAAATTATATACAAAACTGTGAACCTGGAGCATGCATGGCTGCACATCCCCATGCATGGATGACTAAAGAGCTGTTTTTAAATTGGCTTTGCCACTTTGCTGCATCTGTGTCAGGTGGTGTCTCACCTAATAACAGACATGTGTTGATATTAGATGGCCATGGAAGCCACATGGCTCTACAAACAATTGAGGAAGCATACAATTTGGGCATTGACCTTTTAACATTGCCCGCTCATACCACTCACAGATTGCAACCACTTGATGTTAGTGTGTTTGGCCCTTTCAAAAACTATTTCAGGTCAGAACGTGCTGCATGGATGGCAAAGAATCCAGGGGTTGAGGTCAAAAGGTTCGAGTTAGCAAAGCTTGCAAGTAAGGCTTTTAAAAGGGCTCTGACACCATCAAATATCAAGGCTGGCTTTAGAAGGACAGGAATATGGCCACTAAATTACGATGCTCTTATGCATGATACTGCTTGTAGCCAAGCTTTCCATGTGGATGGTCAGGAAGAAAGACAGGAAGTGGAAGAAGAAGTAAATGAACATGATGATGTGGTTGCAGCTGATAATATAATTTCCCTCTCTCAAGGACAGTTATATGCTGATGATGATGAGCAGGTATGTGAAACACAGTATACTTGTCAGCAAATTGATGACAACACTGTTGAACATGCAGTTGAGAATGCAAATTTTGTTGAAACAGAAATTGCTGATATTGTTAATGCAGATTTAGTTCAAAATGAAAATGCTGATATTGTTAATGCAGAAAATGAAAATGCTGATATTGGGCATGAAATTGAAAATGACCAATTGTCATTGCCTAGCTAAGTAAACCCACCATCATGGCTGGCAGAAAACATGATTAATTTGAACGCCCATAGTGTCTCAAGAACCAATGAACAAAGCATGAACATGCCTTCACAAGTGGCTGAATTGAATAGTGAAATTGTTCATTTTTTTGTGGACAATAGATCAGTGGAAGAAGATGGAGGACATAATGAGGCAACAGATGAAGAAAACAATATAGTTCAATCAAGTGCCACGGATACTGAAGTGCCAAGCAATGACATGCAGGTGGGAGGGAGGGAGAAGTTACTTGGGCGGTTCTTAAAGCTACCAGTAGAAAGAGTGTCAATGAAAAAGAAGCAAGGAACAACCAATAGTCTTCGTTTGGGGTGAAGTTCACAGTTACTCACCTCTGAAGACTATATAAAGCTCCTTGTTGAGTCTGAAAATAAGAAAATGGAAATTCAGGAATTAAAACAGAAAAAAAAAGATCAAGCCAAGGAGAAGAAGGCAGCAAGGGCTATTGCAGCACAACGTCGAGCAGATGAAAGGTTTGAAAGAGAGAGAGCAAGGCAAGAGAAGGAGCAACAAAAACAAATCTCAAGACAGGAAAAGGAAGCAAGGAAGGCTCAACAAATGCTTGAAAGGGAACAAGGGTTGACTCATATGGTTGACATAAATGCAAGCACAGTTAATGAGAATGAATCCAGGAACATGTCCAACACATTGGACAACATTGCAAATAATACAACATTATTCCAAGACCTCATAAACATTCAAGTGCCTCAGTATCAAAATCGGGGTTTACCCACTTGCCTTATTCCTACCACAGGAGGTCCGAATTCAATGTATGCTCAGCACACACCTCCACTTAACGCAAGTGTGAGGTACGGGTACTCAATTCCTCCATGGATGGAAGGGACAAATTGGTCTCAATTATATGGCAGCAATCAACCACCACCTAATCAAGCCTTCTTGGGAAGGCTAACCTACTTGGCTCAATCAGGCAACTCAGTGTTTGGCACTGAAGATTCTCAAGGCCATAAAGAATAGGAGTGTTAAATGTTTTTGGATGTAACCACATTATGATGTGGATTTTTGGATGGACTCTACGTTTGGTTTCAAATCGGTGATATGTTAGAATGATTGTGATAGGGCTGTCATATTGACATTTTTGAAGATTGTTTATGAAGCAAGATATCTTCCAGCCATACTTTTATCACTTCCTATGCTTAAGGATATATCTGAAATGTAGAAAAACACATAGTGAATGTAATTTTGTTTTTCATAATTAAATCTTAAAAAATAAGGTAGCCTAACAACATAATCAAAACCAATCTGGTTATATCTACCTAACATGAGATGTTAATCTAAGGGTTCAATAGATACAATCTCTTCGTACATCATTATAGGCAGCTAGTTGGATCCATTACCCAACTTCTATTTGTTGGGATCATCTCAAACAAGACTCCCAAAGTATGAATTTTGACGCCCTACTCTCCATAACTATTGACACGCTACTCTTCATATGTTGCAGTGTTTGACAAAGTAAATACTTTTTATCGTTCCATTTCGGGAATCCATGGCGCCATGGCGGCTTGTACCAGGGACCTCTGAGAGCCTAGAAAGACACCTCAAGTGTTTCTAATAGGATACTTCTGTGTTACCAGAAGCACAATAAGTGTCTTATTGTGTTTCTTGTAACACCGAAATATTCTACCAAAAACACTTGAAGTGTCTTACTTGGATCTCAGAAATCCTGGTACAAGCCACCATGGATTCCCGAAATGGAACGATTCAATTTGATTTACTTGTCAAACGCTGCAAGATATGGAGAGTAGGGCGTCAACAGTTATGGAGTGTTAGATGTTTTTGGATGTAACCACATTATGATGTGGATTTTTGGATGGACTATATATTTGGACTATTATATCTTAATAAATCTCAAATTTCCTTTCTACTACACTAAGTATAATCATGGGACTGTTTAAATGTGAATATATATATGTATATTTTGTTAAGGGACTGTTTATGAACATACCTAGGAGCTATTTTTTTATGAGACAAAACTAGTTTCAAATCGGTGATATGTTAGAATGACTGTGATAGGGTTGTCATAGTTTTTGAAGACTGTTTAATAAGCAAGATATCTTCCCAGCAATATTTATTTTTTGGCCTCTTCTTCACAGATTAGTAAGAAGAATCATTGGCATAAAATAGTGATTCTTGGATAGAGAGCGAGAATGCCTCCAACCACAATGATGAGGCTGCCAATACAATTAAGATGTAGTTGAAATGAGACTCAAAGCCACAATGCAATAAGAGGTTGGATACACTAAGATGACACAAGTAAAGAAACCAAATGGAAAGCAAGGTGCAGAGCCAACATGCAATAAAAGAGGTTGGATACACTAGGATGTCATAAGCAAAGAAACAAATTTGAAAACAAGGTGCATCATCTGTCTAGCATAACAATTAGGCATAGAAATATACTGTATTGCAGTCAATCAATTTTCCATTAGAGAACTTACTTTTGAAATGGTAACATCCACCTTAATTATCATATATTCAATCTATGCGTAGCCAAAAACTTTCACCAGTCACCCACAGGAAGTTGCATTCCCACTACTAGTTCCACACCAAAATCTTAAAACTTTGGCAGTGCCAAAATTAAATCTGGTTTTACGAAGGGATCCATTTTCAATAGAGGTAAAAAAGTTTCTGTCTACTGAAAACAATTCCTGTCCCAAAGCATTCAAATAATAAAGGCCATTCTATTAATAAAATGAAGTTGTCTCAAGCTTTATGGCCATACCCTCACCTTTTATGGCAACCTTTATCGGTATTCTTAAGTCCATGTTGTGAAAAGAGAGACCAAATTTCAAAAGACAAAAACTAAGAAAATAGATTATCACTTAAAATGACATGTCAACATGTATATGGATACACTAAGATGACACAAGTAAAGAAACCAAATGGAAAGCAAGGTGCAGAGCCAACATGCAATAAAAGAGGTTGGATACACTAGGATGTCATAAGCAAAGAAACAAAATTGAAAACAAGGTGCATCATCTGTCTAGCATAACAATTGGGCATAGAAATATACTGTATTGCAGTCAATCAATTTGCCATTAGAGAACTTACTTTTGAAATGGTAACACCCACCTTAATTATCATATATTCAATCTATGCGTAGCCAAAAACTTTCACCAGTCACCCACAGGAAGTTGCATTCCCACTACTAGTTCCACACCAAAATCTTAAAACTTTGGCAGTGCCAAAATTAAATCTGGTTTTACGAAGGGATCCATTTTCAATAGAGGTAAAAAAGTTTCTGTCTACTGAAAACAATTCCTGTCCCAAAGCATTCAGATAATAAAGGTGTTTGATTGTTACTCTAGCATAAGTTTCCTTGAGCATGGGTTAGATGTGAATATCTATATGTATATTTTGTTAAGGGACTGTTTATGAACATACCTAGGAGCTAATTTTTTATGAGACAAAACTAGTTTCAAATCGGTGATATGTTAGAATGACTGTGATAGGGCTGTCATAGTTTTTGAAGACTGTTTAATAAGCAAGATATCGTCCCAGCCATATTTATTTTTTGGCCTCTTCTTCACAGATTAGTAAGAAGAATCATTGGCATAAAATAGTGATACTTGGATAGAGAGCGAGAATGCCTCCAACCACAATGATGAGGTTGCCAATACAATTAAGATGTAGTTGAAATGAGACTCAAAGCCACAATGCAATAAGAGGTTGGATACACTAAGATGACATAAGTAAAGAAACCAAATGGAAAGCAAGGTGCAGAGCCAACATGCAATAAAAGAGGTTGGATACACTAGGATGTCATAAGCAAAGAAACAAAATTGAAAACAAGGTGCATCATATGTCTAGCATAACAATTGGGCATAGAAATATACTGTATTGCAGTCAATCAATTTGCCATTAGAGAACTTACTTTTGAAATGGTAACATCCACCTTAATTATCATATATTCAATCTATGCGTAGCCAAAAACTTTCAAACGTTCCATTTTGACCAGTCACCCACAGGAAGTTGCATTCCCACTGCTAGTTCCACACCAAAATCTTAAAACTTTGGCAGTGCCAAAATTAAATCTGGTTTTACGAAGGGATCCATTTTCAATAGAGGTAAAAAAGTTTCTGTCTACTGAAAACAATTCCTGTCCCAAAGCATTCAGATAATAAAGGACATTCTATTAATAAAATGAATTTGTCTCAAGCTTTATGGCCATACCCTCACCTTTTATGGCAACCTTTATCGGTATTCTTAAGTCCATGTTGCGAAAAGAGAGACCAAATTTCAAAAGACAAAAACTAAGAAAATAGATTATCACTTAAAATGACATGTAGATGTGAAACTGAAATCTAGCATACATTTTGCGAAGTTACAAACCAAACTCTGCCAAGTACCAGAACCAAACCCTAACCCCTAAACCCACAGATAAAAAACATAAATTCGTCAGCATATAAACCCACAAAAATTCCATTCACTGTTACAAGAAAACAAGAAGAGCTTCCATTCCACCGAACAACGATTGGGAGTGTTAAAAAACACAGGGAATAAGTGTTAAAAAACACAGCAAATGATTGGTAGGATTATGAATCCTACCAGAGGTCACCGAGAAGCGCAGAGGTTGAGAAGTGTAAAGGTTGCAGGGCGTCGCCGCTGAGGAACCTGGAACCCTGGAACCAATTCGAACAACCACCATGGAACCCTGTACCTGCAAGTAAACAAGAAAATTAGAATTTTTTGGCATTATCAGACTAAAAATTGAACGAATTGCAGAAAAAAATTGAACGAATTGCAGTTTAACCTGAAGAATTCGATAAACCAGAGCAAGCAGACCGAAACCCTTGCAGACAACAAACGATAAGCTGGCGGTCCAGCATCAGACGAAAGGCGGACCCAATAGCAGACTTCGCATTCAAGAATAGGAACCCCCTGCGAGCTACAACGTTCGGCAACAGACAAAGGTTGAAACCCAACATTCTGAACATGGCGGAACCGGCGAACAGGCATAAAAACTGCACCTAACAGACAACCAACAATGGCGGGCAAGAAAATGTTAAACAACATTCAGCAAATGGCGACAGGGCGAACAAGTTTTGGTACCGGCAACCACCACCAGCGGCGGAGCCGAACGCCCACACTTCGGGCCCGAGCAGAAATGAACGGGAGCAAAACCTCATCCCGGTTAAACCGCCATACGAAACCCTAAATCTGCAGTAAATGCTGTTCATTAATGGTGGCACCAACCCAACACGTGGCCGGTTGTGCTGGACACCTGTCGTACAACGACCACGTGACATAACACGTCGCTTGCTGAGGTGGAGGGGGACGTGTTTAGTTACTGGCGACTCTCCCCTAGGTGGGAAGATATTGATTCCAAAGCCGAGCAAGGCCCACCACTTCCATTGACATAAGTTCGCACACCAAAGCTGTAAATTGTAATGATTCTTTCAAAGATATATTGTTGCTTAATTAATACCATTTTAATTTCTCAAGTTAGTTCTTAAGTTAAATCACTTTATTTCCTTTATGGAATAGATAGTTTTGTCTTCGTTTAGATTCTTTCACATGACAAATGTAAGAATATAACTTCTAAAATGATGTATGAAAATTATTAAAAAATAAAAATAAAGTGGATGGTAACGTAATAATAAAATGATGTATAAAAAATTTAAAAATAAAAAATAATAAAAATAATGTGGATGGTAAAGTAATAATAAAATGATGTATGAAAAATAATAAATAATAAAAATAAGGTGGATAGTAAAGTAATAATTAATGATACAATATTCATGTTAGTACTTGTCATCATTACGAAACAATTTAACCAATAGTATTTGAGATAAATGAATTTAAATTTTATTTAAAAATAATAAATTTTATTTTATAATGTTAAAACTTTGCATAAACTTAAAAAATTTAATAAAAAAAGAAACTAATAGCAAGTTAATGAAAAATTGAATACCTTATATCTTGCTTGTCGCAGTAATAATAATAACAAATAGAATCTAGGTTTTTTTTTGGTTAACTCATTAATGCAATTTGACATTTTCTTAGAAAATTTATGACAATCTACCATACATATTTAATTCATCATAATAACTAATAATGAAAATCAATAAGAGTATTAACTCTACTGAATATTTAGGTGTATGAGATATAATTTAATTATCCTTAAATTATTGATTAAGTCAAAAATTAATTAAGTAATTAATAATTAATTACTTAAGTAATTAATTAAGTAATTAATAATCTAGTTTAATAATTAATACATCAATTATTTGTATAGTATACATGCATAGGGTATGTATGCATAGTTAGCATACATACACATACCTAGCATGTGTATTAATAATGTACAGTCTTTGTCTTTAATGCATAGTTTTTATATGTTCACAACCAAGCATGCATAATAATAAAGTAAGTAAATGTATTATCCATTAATATTTTTTAACAAAATCATAAAGGATGACACTAATAAATACCTATCAAGGTCCCAACTAGACTTACATTCAACTCCAAAAAGCCAATAACTATTATTTCCATCACCGATCTTCCATCTGTTCCTTTGTTGCAATATGTCGTAACAATGGCTACACCAACCTAACTTTAGATATAACCCCAAGCCAGAACCGTTGATTATATCAATCTAAATTCCCGACGAGACCACCAACAATAATCACCACATGAATAGAAAAAAGTGGCAACACCTCCACCCCTCATGATATAACTAGTGTCAACATCCTACATCAAGTCATATTATGCAACTTTTGTTCTTACAATCACATCATCAAATAACCACTCTAGGAAAATAGTGCATTCTGCCAAAACCATACTTATTTATGGACCATGACAACATTTGAAATGACAGTTTAAACTATAAATAAAGCTTATATTATGTCATTACATTCCTAATGTCCACAACATCTATATTACATTTGCATTATATTTATTTAACTATTCCATAAGATGCTCACCACCGACACATACACACACATTCACATCCAACCATTTCACCTATTGTAGGTGGTACAAGGTCTATAGCAATTGATTAATTCTTGTCTCTACATTACATTTAGTTTAATTATATGTTTCTTATACAATTTAGAAAGTTACACATAGGAAAACATAATTTTATATATACAAATAATAATAAATAAAATTATTATTTAAATTTCCATTAGACAATGAAGTTTGGGGCCTTATTGCAGGTTTTTCTCTTCCCAATATATATTTTTCATTTCAAAATTTAGATCGACCTAAATCCTCCATCAAATATTTTTACATAATCAAGAAGACTTAGGTTAATGTACGTTAACCTAATTTCTCAAAAATTGTTGTCTCATTGTCATCATTCGAACATCGCTTCTGTCGAATCCACCACAACTTCTATCCAATCCACTGTAAAGAAACTTCTATTTGATCTACCACTTTTTCCACTGCTTGTTAGATTGCTTCATATGCCTCACTGTCTTCATCCAAACACTGCTTTTTCCCAATCCACCATTGCTTCTGTTTAATCCACTTTTGGACAACTTCTATCTCATCCACCGCTTCTATATATCGCTTTCTAGATTGCTTCATATGTCTCACTATCTTCAATCGAAGACCACTTATGTCCAATCCATACCGAACAACTTATATCCGATCCACATGTTCTTTCCATTGCTTGTTAGATTGCTTCATACGGGCTCCTCATTGAAATTACTATCCCTGCTTCATATGGGCTCACTATTGCAATTATTATTAATTAGCTACAATAATGAAAGAGGAAGGAATCACAAGAAACAAAATACAAAATCATCATAATTGTTCTCAACTATTGCAATCATTCTCGAACAACTATAATAGTGAATGAGAAAGGCTAATCAGTGTCACCAAAAGTGTGCGAGGTTGTGGCATTTCTATAAGGAAAAATAGGGTTGATCAAAAGTCCTAAATCTATCATTTGGTGTCAATTACTAGTAGTAATTGATCTCTTGGAACCAATGCCTCACTGATGTATTTTCCTGAAGTTGTTCAAATATAAATTTCTTTCAATTCGCTATAAAAATAATTGATTGAGGTAAGTGAAGTCAATTGTGTATGTTCAAATACTACAAATAATATTGTTAGATACATATGTTGTTGCGAAAATTCCATGTATTTAAATATTCGAAATCTCGTACCATTGTCCATTTACTTGTTGGTAATGAACTAGGTATTTTAGGTGCTCGATATGAACTAGGGTATTTCAGGTGCTAGATTAATCCAACTCATTTCTTTGAATGACAACCTATAATTCTATCTATCAAAAAAGCTATAATTCTATTTATCAAAACAAAAGTCCCGTATATTTTAAGCAACAAAGCTTGGCATCGTTTTATGTCGTCTTTCAATTCCCCTTGCTTTTCCTGGAAGCCTATAATTAACAGGTCCCATTGTTATTTAATCATGTAATAGTTGTTATGCTATCCATCCTCACAGAATATATGTCTTTGATGTTCGAGAGATAGCCCATGCACCATAGGGAAAGACATTGCCTTCACTTATAATTCATTTTGACTCCCCTACAACATAAAAAACAGGCCCACAAAATATATCAGGCAAGCGAGCCTGAAAGGAGATGCATTACTCAATGCACCTGCATACATTAGAGACGTTAAATTCAAACCCACGTAAGAGAAATTATGGTCCATTACTAGACTATAGAGATGCATTAATAATAGTTTACATTCAATGTAAATTTATTGTCAAGAATGTTCATATGTGCTATTTAGAATGCTAAATACCATTTCCAAAAACATTGAGCAATTCGTATCATGTGGACTCATGCGCAATATTGGTGAAAAATACATTGAGCAATTCCTATCATGTAAACTCCTGTGCAAAACTAGTGAGAAATAATAAACAATTTGAGACCTTGAATGGCCTACCCATTCATGATTATGACCTAAACATATGCAAATACATGAAATGTTAACAAAATATGTAAATACCTTCTTGAATACCTTTCAAGGATGAAGGCAAAAAAATCAAGGACCACTGTACCAATGCCCTACCTACACTAAAATGTGCTATGGTGGGTCAAAAATATATCGCTCGTTTTTTTCCATGGGGAAATTGTGTATTACCTTCTATTAAATTGTTTCTATCTCACTACTCAATTTGATGTTTTTTCATTTCTCCACTTTGGGTTTCATGCTTTATAACGACACATTGTTTCAATTTCCATTAAACTGTTTTACATATACTAGTCAAGGAAACATCCTAAGACTTTGCTTGAGATATAGTACGAATTTGTAATTTATTGTAACATCCAAAATGATGTCCAACATCAACATTGAAAATAGAAATGGAAAGAGTAGAAACAAGCTTGAGATTCTTGATGATAATGGTGGTAAATTGAATTCAAATGGGCACTAGTACAAGGTATTTTTGACCCGCTACTTGAAAACACAACACACGAGACTAGAAAAACTAGACAATATTCATTGGTGTTCACACATGAGAAAGATACAAAACATGGCTACCTTCCACTTCAATCTATAAACTTTTTGCAAGTGTTGTTTGGATATTCTTATGCATGTCCATCAGAAATGGTGAAGTAGACTTCTAAATCATTATTAAGGATTGTGTTTATATCAATCAAATCTGAAGGGGAAAATTATATTAATTCATCAATCCTTTAGTGTTACAACTATTGTACAAATGGACCCTTATATAACTATAGGTGACCGTAAAAATCTCCTCAACTATTTTTCTATTATCTCTATAACTATCTCCTATAATATCTCCATAATATCTCTTCATATCCTTCCATGAATCTCTCAATAAACATTCATTGTTATTTTCGCTCATTCCTCCTCATCTCCCATAAACTATTAGATATATTTATTTATTAATCATTACATACTAAGGAATTGATCTTTCATGTAACATTTATTGAATATCCCCTTCTTCGTCTTTGTGCCTTTACCTTTCCTTATCTTCATTTTACTCTCTTCGATTTTCTCAGATTTCCATGATCATGTACTTGCAAACACAAACATAAGTTGGAGTCCATATAAAATGGTCACTATGTACTGGAGTACATGGGTTGTCAACCGTTGTATCTGCCAATTCTCTATGAAGCCTTTTCTCCTACATGGTTCATCAACTATTTTTCCATCACAAGCCTTCATGCATGTAACATTTATCTCTCAATTTGAACTTCTCCGATACATTCTCAATGGTTAGTATACTACACAAATCCCTTTTACACGACTTGAAATTTGCTTGACTATTTATAATTATACCATGTGTGGGTTGCCTCAAATAAATGTTACTACCCACAATTGAGTTTCTATGAATGGCCCTACAACCTCTAGTGGTTTATACATAGCACTAACAATACATGATGACTAGTGATTTCTAGAGAACCACAATCCTTCATTACAAAGTGGTTTTCAGATTACCATGAGCTATGTGGAGATGCACATTGCTTTATCATGCTTGCATCATCATCATTATACTCAGGTACATATATTCTCACTTTTATATAAATACATTAATAAGGACCAATAACTTATAGGGATGTTATGCTTCATGGATTTATTATATCTCAAACCAAAAATGATGCTTTTATTTATACCTTCCCTCACTTGGTTTTTCGATCACAATTCCATTCCTTCACTTTTGTTGCTTTAATTCTATTTTTTAATACTTTTACCTTCTTTAAACTATTCTTCTTGTCTCTTACTATTGCTTCTTACTCATAAGAGTCCATTTTTATCTAATATCATCTCCAATCATCTTGCATTATCTTCTTTATGCATCTTTCTTGCACTTTCTCTATCCTCTTCTTCTGTCCCGCAATCTCCTTCTTTACCTCTTTATCACTTCGCTTCTTTCATGGAGTCTTGTTCTTCTTTCTTCTCTGTCATATTCATGGAGTCTGTATATTTTACTTTGTCATAGATTTCTTCTAAAATATTTTCCTGACTATCCATAATCATTTCTCTATCTTTCTCTATGAGCTTCTCCATGCTTACTATGAGTTGCAAATGGCCTTTGCAATAACAAATATTTTTCACCCTGCTACACAATACCTCACCAAGCTTCTCTCCCAAACTTGGTCTTTTGGTACTCTTGTATCCTTCCTCTAGAACTTATTGAGCTTCCTATTCTCTTCTAGGCTTATGTATTCTACTTTCTTCTCCCACATCACAACTATGGAGTTGTCTCAACAACTTCTACTAACCACAGTTGGAAGTCGTTCTTCTTTATTTTATGTTGTAAATTTTTCTACTACATATCATCTTTTAAATATGATTTCTCTATATCATGTGGAGTCAATATTTATTTCATACAATGCTTGAAAAAATTTGACTCTTGTAGGATGGACGTCTTCATCCAACAAGTCACCTGCAATTGCATGCTTACAAAAATATGTTCCTTGTTGGGTTTCACAAAAACAAACAAGACACCTATGACCTTGTTTTTACAAACATAATTGACACACCAAAGACATGACTTCAAGTTCACTTTACTTCGACTCTAAATTTGCTTTTCTTTTGAATCCAAACTTTCAACAACACTCATTACCATAAATTCAAATATTGGGTGTCGGGTAACACTGACCATGCACCCCTTTTTACAACTAATGACACATTCCATGATTCACTTTTCTTGACTCCCAATTCCTTCAAACTTGACTTCTTAACTTTAAATATTTACACCAATATCTTCAACTTTAACTCCAATTTAATTGTATTGCATTACATGACAAAAACCTTGACTCGACAAACTTTCACCTCTAATTTATTTTGACTCCAATTTTCTCAATATTTATTTGACTCAATAGTACATCGACTTAAAAAAATATCAAAATTTCTCTTGACTCTAGCACTTTACATCAACAAACTTCATTATAGCTAGTCTTAATATAAATACCATGCACTCGTATGTACCTTTTCTTTGATTCTTCTCCACTTTCGATATTCATGTTAAGACTTGAGGCGATAAGTAACAGAATTAGTTTTTTTTTTTACTTTGAAAACAATTTCAGTGACATTGCTAGTTTTGGAAATATTTCAAATTTTATTAGCGATTGTAGAAATCTAGCTCTCTTTTGATATAAACTCGTCCTCATTACATTAACAAATTCAACAACTTTGTTTCTCATATCCAATAATTCACATTCCTATCGGATTGTGGACAACAAATTATACCTTAGAAACTCATCTACCATAAACAAGAAAGCATGTGTTTTTGTTTTTTTAGATCTCCCCATAAGTAGAGTAGAGTTTCGATCTACAAAATCCATAAGTCATATGAATAAGCTCCAATGTATGGCACCATCCGCGGATGAAATCTACAAAAATTGGTGGTTTGAATATCATGCACACTGTGGAAAGTAATTGAAATCAACCTTTTGTGCCATGGGTACTTGAAGAGCCCCCCACAATAAGTTCTTCAATATAGGCTTGGACATGTCTTGAGCTTGTATAACTATGGTACAAAGAATCCAAATGGTCAACAAATTAGCCTCCTAGAATGACACATCGACACAGGGTAAGTGGATTGCACATATGGAGCAATTTTCCTCAGATTTTGGCTTACAAACTTGGGAATATATGATGTTCAATCTAATGATGCAATCCTCCATGAAGCTAATTCAGCCAAGGAGAACATAAAATGTCAAATGTTCCACTTATCTGCATCTGAAACCATGTATACTACAAGGTCCACCAATATACACACTACTAGAAAAATGATGGAAACAAAATTGAACATGATGGATCCCGGTCACAATAAAGCTAGACAACACAAACCCTATTCTCTCATCCTAAGTAAGCAAGCAGGAAACCAAATCCAAAAAACAATAATGTATGCAAGCTCCATATCCTTGTTTGGAACTCTCTTATTAAACAAAATCAAATCAATCGACTGACCAAACAAATTGACCCTTGCTACTGCCATGACAGGATAAAATCTCCAATGTTGGTAACTCCCAAAAAACGTAGCCAAACCATTAAAATTCATTTTCCTCTCATAAAAATAAGAATATAAACAACCAAAATACCAAGAAGATACTGCAAAAAGGAAACATATTAAGGATGTGGATCAAAATCCAAACTATTCCTAGCGTGTTTGTTATATTGGCCCCTTTTATTCATTGAATAGTTAAATTAGGCTTTCATTTCCTAGAAATATGCCTATCGAGGTTTGTAAGGAGAGCCTTATATTGAACCCAAACTGCGCTGATTTCCTAGTAGAAGGAATTAATCTCCTTGGACAGGCTAGCTAGGTTTGGCACCTTTCTCTTTAGTGCCATTCATGTTGAGACTGAGCTTATGACCATTGTCGATGGGAGCATGGTAAATATATCTCTACCAAACTTGGTGCCCCTTGTTGACCTTTATCTTGGATGCTTTGATGACATTTTTGGTAATTACTTCTAAATTTGCGTGAGATATTTTTGGGAGATAATAGTTGTGTATCTCTAGGGTGGATAATTCAAGATGTTTGATTAACTAGAGAAATGTTTTTATTGACATCCTTCCTCATTATTTTTGCTGCACCCATATGTCTTTTATAACAAACATAAACACATAATAGTTTATATTGCAAACTTTGTGATGTTTTCAAACTAAGACTTCATGCCTTGCTCCACATTAGATACATTGTGTTCCATGGATTTCATTTATTTATTAGTGTTGTATGATATGCTTAGGTAGAGTGTGTGGTTAAATATTCCAATGTTAATAATAATGACAATATTACTGTCTGTTGTGAAACACATTGTTTGACAAACATTGGGAAATGTTTTCACAATGACCACGAGTTACCATGATATCCTTAGAATTCAACATGGAAAGCTTGAAACAAAATGTCTCGCTAATGCTTCCGATTATTTATACTCTCCCTTGAAGCTACCTCTATGTGGAAACCTTGAAATCAACATGCAATTATTTTGGTCCATCAATGTGTCTAATTGTACATTTTTATGATTACAACTTGGATGTTGTTGACTACTTACTCAATTGTTGTTTTTCTTCCATGATGATGGTGGAATTGTTATTTCATAGGTACTTCTTGGTCGAACATGATGAGGGGAGAATTAAAAGATATTTTTTGATGAAAATAAAAAAGCTTCAATACACCGATTGTTTGTTGTTGTTCGTAGAGATCACACAAAGGTGTTGGGTCAATGTGGGAGATAGCCTTTGTTGTGTTGGATTTTCTACACATCTATTTATTTTCATCCTCCAAGAAAGGTATCATATCCAGATCTTCTAAAAGGATCTTGGAGGGTAGAGGGGAAGCCAATTTTTCCTTTGATCGGCTCTAGTATCGGTGTGTAGTTTTTCTGAATCTAGAGACTAATGATTTTTAGAGATGTGGAGAGGTGAATTCTAAAGGGATATATTCAAATGCAGGTTCAATTTCAATGAAAACATAGGAGGCAGGGGGGAAGAAAGGGATTGGGTGAAGTGGTTCTATGCCAGTGGATCAATTACCTAATTAAAATGGGAAAGCACTAGTACAAAATGGCTAATTAGTTACTAAAAAAACGACTAAAATTTGCATATAAACGACCATTTTTCAATCGGTGACCAGTAGTAGCTAATTTATAGTATTTTATAGCACGACCAAATTTTAGTCATTAATTGGCTGTCTCAATTTTATCATCTAGTAGTATATTTAGTCATTAATTGCCACAATTAATGACCAAATATACAACAAAATATATTACTATATGATCACTTGAGAAAAAAAAATTATCAAATAAATATGACCCAAAATGTTGGTCGTGTTATAAGATACTATAAATTAGCTACTAATAGTCACATATATGAAAATTTTAGTCATTTATTTAGTCATTAATTGTCACAATTAATGATCAAATATACAATAAAATATATTGCTATATGATCACCCGAGAAAGCCAATTAATTGCCAAAGAAATATGACCCAAAATGTTGGTCGTGTTATAAGATACTATAAATTAGCTACTAATAGTCACAGATACGCAAATTTTTGTCATTGTTTGAAACCAATTAATGACCAAAGAAATATGACTAAATTTTGATCATGTTATAAGATATTGTAAATTAGCTACTAATAGTCGTATATATGCAAAATTTGGTCATCATTTATAATCACAAATTTATCATTTGTAGTAGTCATTTATCTTTTTTTGGTAGCTTCATATTCATTATATAAACAACTGATTTAGCAGTTTATATTCATTTCATTTACCTTCATTAATAATAATTATAAACAACTAATTTAGTCGTATATTCATTTTATTTATGTTCATCATTAATCAATTAAACTACTAATGTAATAGTTTGAGATTGATTTTATGTGTTAATTATTAATCAACATAAATTAATTAGTATGATTTTGCCACACAATTAAAAAAATGCCATACAATGTGCATGTTCATCTAATTTGAAAATGCAAAGTTACATATGTTAATTACACTACTAAACAATATCAAGTGAAACTATAAATAATTTCAACCACATAAATTATATTATATGAAATGTCAAGTATTACAATACAAGTTTCGAACTTAAAACATACTTCCAATACATAGAAAACACATGTTTGGTCATTGTTACACGGCCGAAGGAATATGTATTTAATGTAGATCATATTTGATGGCGCCGCTCTGCAACTGTCGAAGGATGTTTGACTCTTGCTACTGGAGCCACTAAGAATATACCCGTTGATATTTATGTTGGTCAATACTTGTAGCAGGAGAAGACGACTCTGCAACTCTCGAAGGATGCTCTGCACTTGATGTTGGAGCCACTGAGCAAATATGCTGGTAAATTCGGAGATGGAAACACACAGGCGCAGGTTTTAGGATTCAGTTAAATACTACTCTGACAGAGAAATACCAAGTCATCAATAGGCACAAAGAAATGATTGCACCACTCTATAACTGTCGAAGGATGTTCTGCTCTTGCTACTGGAACCAATAAGAAAAGAGCAGTTGATATTTATGCTGGTCAATACAGTGTTGGAATCACACTGGCGCAAGGTTCTGGAACCGGTGGAATACTACTATGACAAGTTATTATTTGAATGAATGATTTGATGGTGGAGAGCGGGAACCTCCGAGAGCGCGGAACCTGCACAACTTGCAACGTTGGAATGACGTGGAGGATTTTTTCGGTCCTTTGATATTCTCTGTGGGGTTACATGGAGTGGTGGTCAATGGAGGAGGTTTATCTTCTGGTCGGCTAGGGGCCCTGGATTAGTTTATTATGCGGGGGAGTGGCTAGGGAAATGGGTCATAGGGGGAGGAAGTTTTGGGCTCTTTGGCAGGTCATATTGGTTGTGTTGAGTAGCGAGGCTACCCTAGCCCTGGTGGTGAAGGGGGAAAGTGCTCAGAACATAGCAGTGTTTTGGAATGGAAAGATCCTAGGTGGGGTAGTGGAAAACGAATTCGGAAAAGATGGATAAAATCAAAGAAGGTGGAATACAACTACGTGCTGGGGGAAGACATAGGTTGGGTGTAGGTGCTCCAGATGTATAACAGGACCTTAGTGGGCAGGGCTATGGGGAGGAATTTTGCTTTGAAGACTATGGTTATGTGGGCAGAAGTAAATTGGAATAAAGCTATTGGTTATGTGCTGGAGGTTGTGACTCTCATGCGGGGATGGTTTTCCTTCAATTTCTTGCAAGCAGAGCATTTGCTGTGGGTGTTATATCGGAACTAGGCTTTGGATCATACTCCTCTATTCCTTAAGCCCTGACATCCTCTTTTTGATGCTGGTAGGGAGAGGGTGGATTCAGTTCCTTTGTGGGTGCAGTTTCCTGGTTTTCCTCTCCACTATTGGAATGAGGAACACTTCCGCAACATTGGGAATATTCTTGGGACCTTCCTTGAAGCTGACCTTTCTTTTCTAGAGACTAATCAAAGACAAGTGACTCAGATACTGGTCAATATAAATGTCATAGAAGGTCTTGCGGAAGCTATGAATCTCAATTGGGGTCCTTGTGTGATAAAGAAGGTGTTGGATTATGAAAATGTGCCATTTAGGTGCAGAAGATGTCATGCCTATGGTCATCTAGCCTCGGATTTCACACTTCCTTTCCACTCATTAAATAGACGACACTTTCGAAGGAGTGATAAGGAGAAGGGCACGAAAGAGGAAGGTTCAGGCTTACCCTTTACTCAAGCTTCATCCTCTCAGGAACCTAGCAGCGATTCGATAAGTGAAGAGGTGGAAAACAACATGCAAGAGGAGGAAGTTTTTGCCTCTTAGCCGGTGGTGTATAGTGGAATGTTGATAGAAGATCAGAATCTGCTGGGGTCCCCCTTCCTGGGCACTTCCTCTATCCCCCTCTCTTCGTCCATAAAATTTTATCTCAATAATGTTTCTCTCTCGGGGTTGGATTGGGTAGAGGGTCTAAAGCATTTATCCCTTTCCTCCTAGCTCCCTCAATCTTACAATTCCTTTCCTGTCTCTCTCGCAGCCTCTATGGAGGGCCTCCCACTTATTTTGGATCTCGATCCATTTTTAGTAGAGTTGGACCCAAATATTTCAATGTCGGGTTCCTAGGATTCTGGATATTTTCTGAGGTCAAGTGCAAAAAAAGCTTCTGGTGGGTTGGGAAAGAGGAAGGTCCTGACCTCAAAAGGAAGGGGCAGAAAATCCTATATGGCTAAGGCTCAATGTAGGGCTAAACTGAATCTTTAAGATGGAAAAAAAATATAAATTGAACGGGTGCTTAGAGAATATCGAGCCTAGAGAAAGGTTTGTAGATGAATATTATGTCATTCAATTTTCGGGGTTTGGCTGGTCCCCATAAAATATCAACATTCATGAGGGTGATTACTCCGGAACACCTAGATATCATTCTATTACAAGAGACCTTAGGAGTAGGAGAAGTTGTCAAAGCTAGATTGGAAAGTTGGCTTCTGGGGTGGCTTTTTGAAACTCTAGATGTCAGAGGTCGTTCAGGTGGGCTGGCAGTGGGGTGGAACGAAAGATTGATTAAGTCCTTGAATTCTTGGGGCATGGAGTCGGTTCTTGGTCTAAATTTCTTGACACTGGAGTTAAGTGAATCGTTTTCCATTTTTAATATCTATGGCCTGTATCTTAATATAAGGATCCCTTTTTGAGATTATCTTCTCAGTAACCCTTTTCTCAATGGGGACTCGATGATCCTGGGTGGGGATCTCAATTTCTCAATGGGCCAGTCAGAGGTCTGGGGGCCTCATGCACAAGCTGATTTTTTGACTGGTTACTTTAAACAGAAATTGGAGGAGAAGAATTTGGTAGAAATTGAGCCCTAAAGCTCAAACCTACCTGGAAGAATGATAGATGCGGTGAAGGCAGAGTTGTGAAGAGGCTTTATCGTTTCCTGGTGGCTGAACAGGTAGTGGATAGGCTTCTTCAAATCAGATAATGGTTTGGTAGTGGAGGTGCCTCGGATCACTTTCCCGTATTTATGGAGATTAAAAAATGGCCTCTAAAGCCCTCGAGCCCTTTAAAGTTCAACATTATCTGGCTCAAGGACGAGTCTTTCAAGATTTTAGTTCACTCCACGTGGACTCCTTTCAATCCAGCTAATCCATGTTCTTTGGCATTCCAGTTCACTGATAATTTCAAGAGGCTCAAGAGTGCCATATCGGAGTGGTTAGTGGCTAAGAGGCATAGGGAGGATAGATGATTGAAGTAGTTGGAAGAAGACCTTCTCCAGATTTATGAAGAGAATGGAGGGGGTCTTATAACTCAAGAGGCAAAGGACTCACTGGTTCGTCTAAGGAACACCCTCCTCTTGGAGAAGGAGGATTCTTGGAGACTGAGGAGAAGAGCTACTTGGTTGGAATGTGGGGATGATAATGCAAAAAAAAATCATGCTTATGCTAAAGGAAGGAAGGCAACTAATACTATTTGGAGCTTGACTGATGATCAGGGAACTGGGCATACTTATTTGAAGTGAAGTCGAAGATGGGGGTTGACCATTTCAAGGCTCTTTTTAAAGCTCCAATTCAGGCCTCGATTGCGGAAATTATTAGAGTTGCTCAGTTGTTTCCGCGGTTTGTGGAGGAGGGAGACAACAAGGCTTTGATGGAAGAGGTGTTGGAGGACGAACTAAAGGCACTGCTCCAAAGCTTTAAAAAAGACAAAAGTCCTGGGCCAGATGGCTGGACAATTGAATTCTTTTTGGATCTTTTTGACTTGCTTGGCGAGGATTTACTGAAAGTGGTCGAAGATACCAGAGCATCTAAGCAGATTCCAGCTAGTTTTAACTCTTCCTTCATTGCTCTTATTTCGAAAGTTGATAATCCTCTTTCCCTGAATGATTTTAGGCCTATCTCACTCTGCAACTAAATTTATAAGGTGGTATCTAAGGTCATCGCCAGAAGACTCAAGAGCATCCTTTCAGTACATATCTTAGGTGAACAGTTTGGCTTCTTGGAAGGTCAGAAAATTCATGAAGCCATTGGGGTAGCTCAGGAAGGCATTCACAGTCTGGAAACAAAGAACCTCAAAGGGGCGGTCTTGAAAATTGACCTTTCCAAAGCCTATGATAAAGTAAGTTGGATATATATTCATATTCTTTTGACCCATCTTGGTTTTGGTATTGGATTTATCAGCGGGATTATGAGCTGTATTACCACTGTATCTTTTTCAGTTTTGATGTTGAAAGAGGGCTCCGCCAAGGTTTCCCTCTGTCTCCTTTGTTGTTCTTGTTGGTAGTGGACGGTCTGAGCAGGGCTCTCATGGAGGCCAAGAGACAAGGGACCCTGAAGGGCATTCAGATCTCCCCAAATAATTTTATAACACACCTCCTCTTCATGGTTGATGTCTTAATTTTATGTTATGGATCTGAGAGGGATACTCATACTCTAAGGGATATTTTGGACCTGTTTTCCAAGGCTACTAGTATGGAGGTAAACGCTAGTAAGTCTTCCCTTACCACCCATTTATTAAGGGCTCAGGAGAGGCTTGAACTCATTCAGGTCTTTCCTTTTAACCCTTCAGGGTTAGATGATGGCCTTAAATACTTGGGTTTTCATTTAAAACCAAATGAATACAAAAAATATGTTTGGAAGTGGCTCTTGGAAAATCTTGAAAAGAGGTTAAAAATGTGGAGCCACAAATGGCTTTCATGTGCTGGGAGGTTGGTCTTGGTAAAGTCGGTGTTGGAGGCAATTCCTGTGTATTGGATGTCTCTTTCATGGATTCCTAAAGGCATCCTCGAAGCTGCTCATTGGGTTTGCTTTAGATTTCTTTGGAGTGGGAAGAAGGAGTCCGAGGTGACCCCTTGGGTTAGATGGGAAAGAATTGTGGTGCCCAAAGGGCTGGGGGGCTAGGGCCTTAAGAACATGTTCCTTTTTTCTCAAGCCCTTGCTGCAAAAGGTGGGTGGAGAATTATCAATTTGGTTAGCCTTTGGACCCAGGGGATTGATCAGAAATATCTTGAACCCGATTGCATAGAAGATTGGAATATAAATCCAAGGAAGTCACATGCATGAGGGTCGGTGATTTGGAAGGAAGTGGTAAAATCTTTTCATATTATGGAATCTAATCTGGTCTAGAATGTGGGCAGTGGAAGGAGGTTAAAAGTGGGATAGGATCTGTGGATGGGCAGTGTTCAGCAACACTTACTTCTGGGCCATACGATTGAGGCTTTGAGGCAGAGGGGGATTATGTTTCTCTTCCATCTTGCAGATCTAGTTCAAAGACAGCCTTGGGTTCAGTCTTGGAGAATGGATTCCTCTCTTGGATTAGATGTTCAGGATGAAAGAGATCTAGAATTATACATTTGAGAATTAAACCTTGCGCATATTCAGCTTCGGGAGAGGGATGATGAAATTGTGTGGGACTTCGGTACTTCGGGGATCTATACTCCCAAGTCTGGCTACTTAAAGCTGAGTGTTGATGGGGTTTAAAGGGAAGAAATTTGGTGGTGGAGGAAACTGTGGAAGCTCAAATGCCCTCTTAAGACTTTCCTCTTTATGTGGTGTGTTTTGGAAAACAAGGCCCCTACCTGGGAAAATTTGTAGAAAAGGAGTTTTCAGGGGCTCGAGTGGTGTGTCCTATGCAAATCAGAGGTGGAATCGGGCACCCATATTTTTCTCACCTGTTCTTATATCAAAGAGGCGTGGAAGTAATGCTCGAGGATGTTGGGCTTTCCTTGCAGATAGGAGGGTATTTCAGTGACTCAAGCTTGGGAGTCTTGGTGGGCCTCTTCTGTTGAATCATCTCACAGATCTCTGCCTCTTCTTTTTATCTGGGTTGCTGGCTGGCCCGAAATAATCTGATTTTCGAAGAGAAAGCTTGTACTCCTGAAATCACTGGTGCTATTGCTGCTGGTTTTTTTTTTTGCGCTTCCTCAACATATTCGTGATGCAAATCAAAGGGAGGTCTTGGATCTAGAGATCGACAGGGAGATCCCTTGGGGATTTTTTTATGGGCAGTGAAGAATAATGCTTGTGGGTGTGGAGCTCTCCTTTTTCTATCTGTTTCTCATTTCTTTGAGCTATCTGTCGGCCTTGGGGAGTGTTATAACAACTATGCTGAGCTGTTGAGTCTCAAACTTCTTCACATATTTGTAGTAGAAAAAGGTTTCCGGAGTATCAATATCTGTGGTGACTCCATGAACATTATCAATTGGACAAGGTGAATTCAACAATGTAGAAATATTACACTTGCCAATCTATTAACTTCAATAAGGGAGATTATTCTCAGTCTTGACTCTTTCACATGCCGACATGTATATAGGGAAAACAATGAGAATGTAGATCGAGCCTCTAAGGAGGGCCTGCAGATGGCGGTGGGGATCTGGAAGGTGAAATAGGTAAGGGACGAACACACACATGAATACTTTCACAGGCCTCTCTTCGTTTGAGCAAGCTGACTCCTCGTCCATCAGGATTCTGATTTAGATGTGTCGTGGGATTTATAAGGCGTAATTGGCCTCGTTTCTGGCATCTTCTGTCATAGTTTTCATTTGCTGTTTGTTTACATATGTTGTCGGGCCTGTTATATCACAGCTCTTCGAATCATACATCTTCTGTCTTTTGTTATAAACCCAATGCGATGGGGATTTCTTGTTTGGATTGGCGATCACATTATTTTTCATTCCATTACTTTTTCATATGGACTATATATTTTTCTTTGATATGAGCTGTAGCAATATGGCCGACCAACCATCCTTCTATTGTGAGTGTATCTACAACTCTTATCCACAGTGCCTGTAGACTTTCATGTCTCTGCAATCGATCTTAGTATCGACAGCAAAACACAGTTATGTGTTTTATTCTGAATGTAATATGTGTAGATCTACAAATATTATCCACAATGCCTATAGAATTTCATGTCTCTGCAATCGATCTTAGTATTGATTGCAAAACACAGTTATGCGTTTTCTTCTGAATGTAATTTTGTTCTCGACTGATGAAATAAAATTGCGCTTTTTTTTTTTTTTTCTTCTGAGGAAAAAAAAAGGTTTCCAACTTAATATTTGTTGGACTACAATTTACACATGAAATATTATTTCGTCACGTCAAAACATTAACATTGTGTTTCCAAGGCATTGCAAGTGAATTCACCAAATCTGAAGACTTGACCATCAGTCTCTAAGTGTGTGTCTCATACGAGATATTGGATCTAAGGTTATCACTAGACGGGTTCTCTTCTCTCTCTCTCTTTTATTTTGTCGCTCTAGTGTTATTGTTCTCTTATTTCTTCAATTCCTGCTTCTTACCATCAATGCGAAGTTCCTTTTTTTGAAAACAAAAGAAGATGCAATGTAGAGTGTAAGACATGGAATACGATGAACACTAGAAAATAAACTAAAGTAGACTATAAATGATTTATACAACAAAATAAAAAATAAATTAAAATCCAAACATCAAAATCATG
This sequence comes from Pinus albicaulis, assembly GCA_034641835.2. Lineage (NCBI taxonomy): Eukaryota > Viridiplantae > Streptophyta > Pinopsida > Pinales > Pinaceae > Pinus > Pinus albicaulis. The sequence continues at coordinate 1,480,646,696 of CM076575.1, forward strand.
AGAAAGAATTAAGGTTTTTCTGGACGAGCCGCCTCCTATTGCGTCCTGTTTCTCTGCGCAGCTTGAGCCTGGGTGCTGCCCTCTCGACCGTCCCTGCTCCCATTCCTGGACCTCTCGTCCTCAGGGACTCACGGATCTGACTGGATCCGCTTTTTTTCTTCCTGCTCCTGCCTTAGGGACTCACAGATCCGTTTGATCGGCCTTCCCCTGGCTTGATCTGCTCGGATCCGTTCCACTTGCCTCGGGGCCTCATTCTGCAGGATCTGATTGGATCCTTTCCAGCTATACTTCGGCTCTGAGATGCTTCGCCTCCTGCTGTTACATAGTGCAGATTGGGTTTGCCGCTGCTGATCAGATCTCCTCGGCCATGGAGACCCAGGGCTCGCCCCTCGTTCCTTCGTAGTCTTCTCCCCCTGACGCTGAAGCTGCCTTCTCCTCTTTGCTAGCTTTGTTGCCTAAGAAGAAGAAGTCTGAAGCCGCCAAGTTTGTCAAAAATCTTACTGATGTTCCTGAGGTAAACCTCCCTCTTGAGGGCCCGATCTAGGTCGCTTTGTCCCTGGCAGATCGAGCTCTGGTGGGTCAATTCACGGGCCTTTGGCCCTTGCCAAAAACAATGGAGAACTGGGTAGTTAAGAACTGGATCTCGCTGATCAAGAACAAAGTCACTTCATACTTCCTGGGAAGAGGTTACTTCCAGTTTGAGTTCAATACTAAGGAGGACAAAGACTTGATATTGAGGAATGGGCCCTATTTCATGGGACCTCAGGGTCTTTATCTCAATAAATGGACCCCTGACTTTGATCCGACCGTGGATGTCCCGATGGCAGTCCCTGTCTAGGTTCGGCTCCCAAATCTCCCAGTGCACTGTTGGAACTGGGATTCCCTCAAGAACATAGGCAATGCCTTGGGAAAGTTCATTGACAGAGAAAACAACAACGACCAGTATGACTGTGCTCGAATCTGTGTCGAGGTAGACTTAGAGGTGGGACTTCCGGAGGCTATCAAAATAAATGTTGGCAGTTGGACGCATGTGCAAGTGCTGGACTATGAGTAGCTCCCTTTCAAATGCCGTAAATTTCATATCTACGGTCATTTTGCAAGAGGGTGTCCGAACAAAGAAGCAGAGAAAGGAAAGGACAATGGTTGGAATCAAGTTAAGAGGCCAAAGACCTCTCACAAGAAATTTGGGGCCCCAAATGGCCAAGGCCTCCAGCCTGCCTCCGCCCAAAATGGACCTCCGCCAAAAAGTCAAGAAAACAGGTATGAAATATTAAGCTCTGCAGAAGAGGTTCCACAAGAAGAAGATATGCAAGATAAACCCTTAGAAAAAATGACCTCAGCAGGATCAAAACCTGAAGAAAGTGCAACAGCAAGAAATAAGGAAAATCAAATAGAAGCCTCCGAGGAGGAACATGACTCGGAGGAGTCAGAGGAGGAAGGAGAAATAGGAGATACACAGACATCGGTCAGAAGATCATCAAGGGGCTGCAAAACTGCTAGAGAAAAGAGAGATCAGGAACCTACAAAGACAAGCTTCAGGGTAGTCAGCCCACTCTGGAGAAACTCCTTGGCAAAAATCCGAAGATGCCTAAAAACCAAGCATAGGGCTCCAAGGGAGCCCATCACCATAAAAATAAATGATGAATATTGTCTCCTGGAATTGCAGAGGAATGGGGAGTAAAGTGAAAGAAGAAGCGACGAGAAGCCTTATAAGAAGAGAAGCCCCAGATATTCTTCTGATTCAGGAGACCAAAATGGAGGGCAATGAGTTTCTCCAAACCAGTAAAAATTTTTGGAAGGGAGGCAGAGGTCAAGCAGTTTCAGCACGGGGAGGCTCTAGGGGGCTGGGCTTTGTCTGGAATCCTTTCAAGTATAGGTTGGTCACTAAGATACACAATACCCACTGGTTGTTCCTGAAGTTACAACCTGTGGACTCGAGGGAGACAATCTGTCTTTTTAATGTCTATGTCCCAGCAAATATAAGGGAGAAAAGGGAGTATTGGGACTCCATTAGACAATTGTCGGAGTCAGATAATTTGGAAAACATCATTGTTGCAGGAGATATAAATCTCACTCTGCGCACAGAGGAAAAGCGAGGAGGCACAATCATAAGGGATCCAGCAAGGGAGTGGGTGGACGATCTCATGCAGGACTGGGATATGCTCGATATCTCCCAAAAAAATGGTAAGTACACATGGTCCAATAAAAGAATAGGCCCCAACCACATTGCTGCTAGACTTGATAGATGTTTGGTGCAGAGCTCTTTCCTTTTGCTGGGCTTAGAATCCAGATTGCATATCCTCCCTTGTAGTGTTTCAGATCATAAGCCTATTATGATTGAGATTTTGGACCACAAGGATCTAGGCCCCATACCTTTCAGATTCAATCCTCTCTGGATCAAGGAACCTGAGTTTCTGAATTTGGTTCAGGACAGTTGGAAATTTCCGGTTAAGGGTTCACCTTTCTTCATTTGGGAAGAAAATCTTAGAAGACTGAAAGCTGTTCTCAAATCATGGGCCAAATCCCTCCCCAACCCTGCAAAAGAGAAAAAGCAGGCCCAAGACAGACTTGCTCAGCATCATGCCCAAAGTGAAGATGTAGAAATCACTAAAGAAGTGTTAGATAAGGAAGCTGAGCTACAATTTTTTTTTCATAAAGCATGCCTTTCGGAGGAAGAACATTGGAGACAAAAGTCTAGGAGTTTATGGCTTAAAGCGGGAGACAGAAACTATGCCTTATTTCACAAACAAACTCAAGCTAGAAAGAGCTTCAATTCTCTTGCAGAAATCAAGGAAGGAAACTCGACCCACAAAGACTTTGGGAGCCTTAAGAAAGCAACTTTCAATCACTTTAAAAATCTGTACAGTGAAGAGGGAGTGACTGACCCAAACTCTAAATTTTTGGAAACAGTTCCTCCTAAGATATCCCCTATAATGAATCAACATCTTGAAGCTAAGATCACTATAAAAGAAATAAAATATGCTCTCACCGACATGGAGCCCGACAAAGCCCCAGGACTGGATGGCTACACTGCGAGCTTCCTCCAAACCTGTTGGCAGATTGTGGAGAAAGACCTCTACAAAATGATGTTGAAATCTCAAAATCGTCAGAAAATAGGGGGCAGCACTAACTCTGCCTTCCTTGCCCTCATTCCCAAGGAAAAGGGCGTTAAGGAATTCAATCGGTTCCGCCCCATCTCTCTTTTTAACATTGGATATAAATTAATCACAAAGGTGATCGCAAATAGACTAAAAGGCATCCTCCCCGCCATCATTCCAGAGAATCAAGGCGGGTTTGTTCAGGGGAGACAGCTTGCTGAAAATTTCATCCTAGTGCAAGAGGCGATTCATTCGAGCCAACAATGCAAAGAGAAAGGTATGATAATTAAACTAGACTTGGAAAATGCTTTTGATCGTGTCAGACTTAGTTTTGTTTGGGAAGTATTGCACAAATTTGGCTTTGGAATGAGCTTTATGAATTGGATCCGAGCTTGTATTGTCGATCCCTTGGTGAACGGGAGAGCATCTGACTTTTTCAAAGCTTCAAGAGGGCTTAGGCAGGGTTTCCCCCTCTCTCCGCTTCTCTTTGTCCTCCATGTTTCTGTCTTGAGTTTCTATCTAGGTCAGAAACTGGTTGATCAAGAGATCTTGGGGCTCAACATTGCCAGAGGGGTAAAAAATGTAAATCATACACTGTTTGCTGATGATATCCTCTTGTTAGGGGCTGCCTCTGTCCGATCCACCTTAAGGTTCAAGGAGGTTTTGGACGATTATAGTGAAGCTACAGGCAGCAGTTTAAACAAAGGTAAATGCAAAGTTTTTTGTTGGAATATCTTTGCCTCCATTCTCTCTGCCATCTCCAGAACTCTTGGCTTTTCTGCCTCCCTTAGTTGGTCCTCTTTTACCTATCTGGGCCTTCCTATCTTCCGTAAGCCGGCTTACAGCAGAGATTGGATCCCTATGTTGGATAAATTCAAGGCAAAAATTCAAGCATGGGGATTCTCATGGTTAAATCTTGCCGGCAAAACTATCCTCATCAAATCCATTCTCAGTAGTCTCTCCATATTTCAATTCTCTGTAATCCTAGCTCCTATTGGCATCATTAAGAAAATGGAAGCCTTCATACGCAAATTCTTCTGGAAAGGTGGCAATCACAATGACAGGAAAATCCCTTTGGTAAGCTGGGAGAAAATCTGTAATTCTCAGAATGAAGGAGGCCTAAATTTCAAAGATATCAGTCTCCAAAACACAGCCATGGGAGCCAATATTTTCTGGAGAATCATTGGTCCACACCCAGGTTGGGCGCAAAGAGCTTTATGGAGGAAGTATTTCACAGGGAAGCGGAAAAGATGTCTGGACAATTCACTGCCCACCACAAGATCGCAATTGATTAAACTCTGTCACAAAGCAACTCCTTTAATTAGACACAGAGCGTATTGGATATCTGGCAACGGCAAAGAAGTCAAGTTATGGGAGGATAGCATCATGATGCATCCCCCATTATCGAGCTACAGTTCACTGCAAGCGCTGCGATCGTGGCTGGACAGAGTTGGTTGCGTTACACTATGGGACATTTCGCTGTGGGCTGGCAGCAACTGGCTACGGTGGAGCCTTCCGCATGTTCCTCTAGAGCTGAACCAAGAACGCGACCTCCTTCTCACTCTGTTGAATGGTAAGGCGCCTCTGCGCGTTGGAAGGAAGGACGCCCGTGGTTGGGGAGCCGCCCCAAGGCTGTATACAGTTGCGCAGGGGTATAAAAGTCTGCAAGAACGTCCACACGTCCCTCCAGACCCTACTATGTGGAAGGGTCTTTGGAATTACAAGACCATGCCAAAATTGGACTCATTCTACTGGCTGTTATGCCACAAAGGAATTCTAACAAAAGACAGGTTGAAAAAGTAAGGGTTCCAAGGTGCCTCATGTTGCCATTTGTGCTGTGACAGTGAAGAGAATGCCCAACACATTATGTTAGATTGCAAATATTCAAAAGAAATCTGGCAGAACCTCTTGAGCCATTGGAAAACAAAATTCATCTTACCTATGTCTATCTTTGACTTATTTGCAAACTGGCGAAACTTCTACCCAGAAACGCTCCCAAAAAACGAAAATTTTAAAGCTGCATGGCTCTCCTTGCCAAAATTTATCTGCCGGAAAATTTGGCTTGAGAGAAATAGAAGAGTCTTCAGAGATGAAAGATTAAAACCGTAGTTCACCATCATCAAAATAAAAAGTCTATGGAAAGAAAGTCTGGGTGAGCACTTGTCGGACTCGAATCTAAGTCAGCAGGACTTAGACTGGGGCGCTTCGTTGGATCTCCAATTCTCTGGAGAAACAAGGCAACATAAGGATACAAAAGAATGGAAATTCAGAGGGAAGGAGAATGAGCTATCTGATTTTCTCCTCAGGCAATCCAGATACACTCTGTTCTTCGATGGGGCAGTGAAAGGCAACCTCGGATTGGCTGGGGCAGGAGGAGTTATAAAGAACAAGGATGGTAGAATTGTGACTAAGTTCGCTTGGGGATTAGGGAAATCCACCAGCTTTCAAGCTGAAGCCTTGGCACTTCTTCAAGGTCTCAAGCAAGGGTAGGCCATTGGTCTATCAAATGTTAATATTATAGGAGATTCTCAGTCCATTATTAAAGTCTTATTGGAGGATTCCTCTCCTGCAGATCTTAGATTGGCAAGAGTGGTTTCAAGAATCAGAATTCTGGTGAAATCTCTTCAGACTGCAAATTTCCTTCATGTCTTGAGGGGGAACAATAAAGAAGCTGACCTGGAAGCCAACAGAGCGGTGCCACTTCCCGCTAGCTCTCTCTTGAAAGACGAAACTGAGGAGTGGGACTCCATACCATAAAACTGATTCATGTTTTACTGCATCATACTGAAACAGTTTGTTTGTATATTCAAGATAGGAAAAATAACGGAGATAGATTCTCTAGTCTCGAGTAAGAAACGTGGGTCTCCAAATTTTGGGGCCTATGAACATTTAGTGGAAGAAAGTTTAAGGGCTTTGCCCGACCTATTGTAACCGGTGAAAGGCATTTTGGCCAAATATCTAATATAAATCCATACCCGTTTTTGTAAAAAAAAAATCATGAGAAAGAAATTAAATTAGATGAGGTAAAATTTTAAGGGAATACCTTTATTAAAATCATGACCAAAAGAGGGTTATAGTGGCTATGTGATCATTTTTCATGACATGCAAACATTTAGATAAGATTAATCCATTATTAACTTCACAATAGTTGAAAAAATAAAAATCCTATATATTTTTTGGAATCAAGAATGTGTTTCAAACCTAATATAAATTATCATGATTGATATGTTGTAAGAAATTAAGTATAAACCCACAATTGATGGCCACATTTTCATGACATTAAGAAAATAAATGTGAAGGCTGTAAAATTGTAGATATCTAATATTATAACCTCACCTCAAAAGTTATATTTTGATACACATCAACACATGTTAATCCAAAAGGATTAGTTCATTGAACCTTGTGTTTGAATTGTAGCTCGACTACAATCTCCAAAGAGTTCCTGCAAGAAAGCACAATAAACATTAAATTTCCTATAGAAAAAAAACCTATCGTGAACCAGCCCATGGTTTCCTTGGGTCTGTAGAGTCAAAAGCTAGGCTTTCAAATTTATACATGCCACACTCTCAATATAAATAAATCTATTGCTTTCTTTATCCTAGAAACCAAGACTACTTTAGTGGACATCAACATGGATAGTAGATACTTGAATGAGACTTGCTAGGCTTGCAAATATTTTTGCATGCAAATGTTCATAACATTTTTCCACTAGGATTCAGGGCCTCCGTTGGACCTTCATATCCAACACCACTACATATCCCCAACTTCAAAAACTTTACAAAGCCACAACTTCTCCAAATGGTGCTTGGTCAATACCTATTTATTGTGGTCTTGGAGTCAATGTTAGACCTTATGACGTAGATATGAAATCTAAGGCTTCAATACGAAATTTGTTGGTTCATGCAATCCACACAACTCTTAAACAACAATTTTAAGTCAGAAATAATAGTTCTATTCAAATTTTGTTGTTATATTCTTATGAAATGGAAAAAATAGCCCAAAAGCAACAACATTATGAATGCCAACCATCCTACAAAGTCTGTTAGACCTAGACAAGGACGAACATGTAATATTAGACCTTGGTGGTTTTACATAATTTAAGGTATTATTAGATCTTACAATAGTTCTTTTATGTAGGAGAGAGTCATAGAGATATTTATATGCCAAGAAATAACCATTGATAAAATAATACCTTAATGCTTTAGAATTCATTTTTGATTCTTAGATACTGACTAAAAAAAAATTCATATTGTAGTGAGCCAAGAGCAACATATTAATGGGTTATGAGGCACAAAAGAAACACATTAGTCATATGCAAAGTCATTATGACATAGTAGTCACAATCCACTACTATGAAAAATGAGTTGTTTTTCTTGGATGTCTAATTTGATGATTAAATTTACCTGAAACAATTTCCTTAGTGCCACCTAACAAACGTTTTCAGATATCAGTAACTAGGTAGATTTGATTTATTCTTGAATACAATATTTTCAAAGACAAAACGAGGGAATAATATTTAAGACTTGTTATATCTACAAAATAATTGCAAGAAATTAGCCTAATATCACTTTCTAATTACTCTTCCCTTTAAACTTGTGCCTTTACATTCATAAGGGGGTGTCCTCAGTGATGGTATTTTGTCAATAACTTAAGAAAAATGTGTAAAACAAAAAAATGATCATCACATGAAATATTTGTCATCAAGATGCATGCAAGGAACCAAGGGCACAATAAAACTCAATCAAATAATACGAGGGAGATATGTGCACCCACAACACTGTAAAAAGAGCACAGTTATTCAACGACAAGACTGAAAGAGAAAATGGCATAATCAAAACGTATTTGTATATCAATCAAAATATTGTTTGCATCATAATGATGAATACAACATTGGATGTATAACTAACAGTGCATGTAGTGAGGGAAACAACGAAAATGGCTGGAAAAGGATGAATAAAATTATGAGCACCCAGAGAACTGTAATAAGACACAACTATTAAACTGTTAAACTTGTTTGACACCCTACATAAACACTTCATTACCCCAAATTTGGTCACTGTTTGGTCATTGTTATCTCTATTAGGAATTTTTATATTGTGAAAATTCAACAAACAAAAAATAAGAAGACCAAGATCAAAATATTCTCAAGACATTTTCTTTTTGTTAAGCTATTTGTATATCTTTATTTTTTTACTTTCCTATTTTTTCTTTATTTTTTACCAAAGTCAGTCAAACTCGACTCTTCTACATCACCAAGTTTTGCACAATTCCAAGTGTAGTAACTTTATGGATACATCAGAAATCTGGACAAAAGGTAGAAAAAACCCACTTCAGATTCATTTTATTTTCATTCATCTAGATCTTGTAACATGCTCAATAATATTCGTATATAAATTCAAACTTCATTTGCTCAAGACTACATAAATACAAAAACAAGGATTTAGATAAAAGGTGTCCTACATACCGATCTGATGTATTTTCCAATAACATCACCTAACCCTAGATTTTACTTAAGCATGAATCAAATGGGAGCCTCCATATACACTACTCATTTATACATCCATCAGTCTATTTCATGCTATAGAAATAATCAAAGAGTTATCCACATAGAACACAAACACTCTATTTGTCATCAACATGCACTGTCACTTCCTCATTATATTTTTTATCCAAAGTTGTTTACATATGGAAGAAAGTAGGAACAACCTCAGACTAACCATCTATGAGACACTCAATGTGGTGATCTTTGTTTATGACTCTTAGATACAATTTGATTTCAAGGCACATGCCAATCCATGAGATTTTTTTGCTCTTCTTAAAACTTGGAGCGCAAACCACACGTCGTGCATTGTCTTGGAAAATCCTCATACAATACACTTAGAAAAACTTAATGACAAACTTAAGTGTATTTTAATTGAATTGAGCTCCAATGATATCCCGAGTAGCAACTGATGCTTTAGTTGGAAGAAAATTTGGAGGTGTTTCATTCAAAGATGGGGCTGGAAATAATGATGTCGTAGTAGAAACTACAAGTGTAGTTGCATTTTTTTTATCGGAATTGATTTGGTATTACATCCAAAGAAACATGTATAGATGGATTAGAAGAAGAGGTGGCTAAAGTTTCTACACATATTACACTGTGTGCCATTAGCACTCCTAAAACCTAGGAAGAAAAGCTATTGGGCCCTACAGGAAGTAAAGCAGGCCTTGATGCTAAGCCTGAATTAGGATTCATCATGCTACTACTCACAACAGATCCCATTGTTTGGGATGCCCATAACTTAGCTATGATTTTTGTGGAGGTTAGGATTGTGTCGATGCCGGAGCAAAGTAATATGTTGAAATGGAGTACAAAGAATTGGTTGTACTTCCTAAGGTATTGGTAACTGTTGTGGAATTTGGGTACCTTGTGAATTGTTGTGTGGTAACTGATTCAACAACTTTGGAGGAATTTTAAATTATGACACTTGTTGTAACCATGGTAGCTATTGAATAATTTCTTGAACATGTTCTAATTGAAGTGGATATTGTTGAAAGGACAATGAAGAATTGCCTTGGAAATGAATGGAGAGAAGGAATTTGAACTTATGATTGACCATGATTCATGAAATTAATCTGATGCTAATGGTTAGTGGTTGAAACTGTTGATGTTGAAGGGGCAGTGCAGATGGAGGTAGAGGTGGAAGAATTTGCATAGAAGGTAGTACAAATTGTGTGATAGGAGATAAAGAAGCAAGTCTTTGTGATTGTTGCCTTTGTGAGAAAGGAATGTCGCTTGATTATGGTGTCACAAGCGATAGGAATTCAAATCTCAGGGGATCAGAGCCAAGGGAAGATCCAAAATTTACCCAATATTTTGGTACCATCCCTAATGGTATTTTTGTACCTATTAACCTAGATTCATTCGCTGAAGCCACAAGGTGACCAAAGGAATGAGTTAAATTGAATGAATATGCCAATCCAAAATTGGAATTTTTGTGGCTAGGAACAAGAATTTGAAGAGTTCTCAACCTAGATCGTGAATTTGTGCTATGATTTTTATTTTTCAAGTTAAGAGGCTGACCGATTACATTTCTATGTCCTAATGCACCTTGAATACTTTGCAGCAAAGACAATGTCTCAATGGAAGTATCTATAATATCTCAAGACACAATACCTCATTTCAAAAGAGAAGATGGCTAGTGATCTTCAGAATCCTACGTTAAGATGCAAAAACTCTGGAGCAATTTCAAATTATGACACTTGTAACTATGGTAGCTATTGAATAATTTCTTAAACATGTTATAATTGAAGTGGAGATTGTTGAAATGACTATGAAGAATGAGCTTGGAAATGAATGGAGAGAAGGAAGTTGAACTTGTGATTGATCACGATTCATGAAATTAGTTTGATGCTGATGGTTTAGTGGTTGAAACTATTGATGTTGAAGGGGTGGTGCAGATGGAGGTAGAGGTTGCAACATTTGCGTAGAAGGTAGTACAAAAGGAGATAGAGAAGCAAGTATTCATGACAAACAAAAGTATAATTGAATTGAATTAAGCTATAATGATATCCTGAGTAGAAACTGATGCTTCATCTGGAACAAAATTTGGAGTTGTTTCATTCAAAGATGGGGCTGGAAATAACGATGTCGTAGTAGAAACTACAAGTATAGTTGAATTTTTATTTGGGAATTGATTTGGTAGCTATTAAATAATTTCTTGAACATGTTCTCATTGAAGTGGAGATTGTTGAAAGGACTATGAAGAAAGAACATTGTGAAATGAATGGAGATAAGGAAGTTGAATTTGAAGGGGTGGTGCAAATGGAGGTATAGGTGGCAACATTCACACAGAAGGTATTACAAATTGTGTGATAGGATACATAGAAGCAAGTCTTTGTGATTCTTGCCTTTGTGAGAAAGGAATGTCACTTGATTATGGTTGCACGGGTGACAAGAATTCAAAGCTCAGGAGATCAGAGCTAAGGGAATATCCAAATTTACCCGAGATTTTGGTACCAAGGAAATCATAAACAATTCATGAAAAACTTATCAACCTTAAAAGATATGAAGTTAGTGGTGGGCCAGGTGGAAGACGAGGTTGCACTCCTAAAACCTAAGAAGTCAAGCTATTGGGCCATATAGGAAGTAAAGTGGGCCTTGATGCTAATCTTGAATTAGGATTCATCATGCTACTACCCACTTTGTCATACACCAAGTGACATCCTTACATAAATTTAATATTGAATCCATGTTTTTAAAACAAGATAAATTCATATGGTATAAATGGCTTTGCAAAAGGAAAAAATATTGTATTGTATATTGTTGCATTTTTTTGGAGGAATTTATATTGTTATAAAGCAGAATATATCAGAAGGAAAAAAGTAACAATGTTGATTGATTCCGATAGTACACATCATTGTGTTAAAATTTGGCAGCCTCAAGACAAATTTCCCTAAGGAAAACCCTACTTCCCCAAAAGAAAGTCTATTGTACCCTAAGCCAGATTCAAGTGTTGATCAAAAAAATTATTGAATTAGAATGGTCAAAAGAAAAAAGGGAAAATTTTAAAATTAAATTGAATATTAAAAGTGAAATTTGAATTTAAGTTCCCTCCAATATTGCAAAGTCGGCTTCTCTATTAGGATAGCATTGGCACATAAAGGCACTCATCAAATCACATATAAAGAACATTTATGTTTTATTTTGAGAGAAAAAAAAAGAGAGATCGATCTTCAACATTAGATAGCTCACTATTCTAATATTCTCACAGTCAGACCAGGATAACTGGGTAATGTCCAAGTTCTGGCATATAGAAATGGCCCATGTTCTCCTGAAGCGATGGATGCCTCTTTTTGAGCTTGACAAAGAAAATTTGGGCGTAAGCCCTATCTGGGTAATGATTCTAGGATTTCCACTTCATTTCTAGTCCGAGGATGTATTCCAAACCATTGGCGATGACTTGGGCATATATCTTGATCATGATAGATCTTATACAGATTCGAGGAATATGGCTATTTCTAGTATACTTGTTCATCTGGATACCAGGGATGGGCTTGTTGAAAGCATGAATCTTCAATACCAGGGACACACCAAGCTACAGATCCTCGATTATGAGGGAGTTCCTTTTCGTTGCAGACGTTGTCATAAGGTAGGTCACCTATATAAGGATTGCCCATTTCATAACAATGAATCCAGGGACATGATTCCAACTTTGGCTATGATAGGCACTCAGACTGTGGATAAGGGTTGCAATATACCCAATTCGACTCCTCATACATATACACCTTCATGAACAATGGATACTAGCGATCGCCCTCAGAGACTAGTAGCTCAACCACCTTTAGCAAGGGTCACCCGATCACACTCTTCTGGAGCTGGTCCGCTTCCGAGTATTTTTACCTCATCCCAATCTCTACATACATCACTCAATTTATTTCCTTCTTTTAACTCTGCATGTATATCTCTTTCTGAGCATATGATTACTTCCTATAATTTGAATTCCTCTGCCTTTCCTTTAGTATTGGCCACCCCTAGCATACCCATGCATATTCCCGCCTCCCTTAGTGTTGGCATCCAAAAGCCTAATGCCAATGAACCCTCATCAAACTCTAGCACCTATCAACGATACAACCTTAAATCTTGAGGTAAACCCAATTTGGCTTCATCCTCCGCGTATGGCATTGGTGAGGCATCCCCTCCCAAGGTTCCTAGATCGTTCAGGGGTAGACACTCCAACATTTCAAAAGAAATTCACCAAGCCAGGATTGAAGTAGAATCCAGAAAGAAAAATCCTATCGATAGGGTTCTTAGAGCAAGAAGCAACCCTGATGGTGTTACCTCATGAAGTGCTTGTATTTCAACTACAGCGGCCTGGCCAACTTGGATAAAAAATTGGCCCTTAAGAGACTTATGGAATCCAAGAATTTGGATGTATTATTTCTACAAGAAACTCTAGGAGATGGTATGCAAATCAGTAATGTAATATTAAAAGCGATCCTTCCAGGATGGTCCTTTGATACCCTAGATGCAGAATGAAGGTCAGGTGGATGTGTTGTAGGATTCAACAACAGATCGATGAAGATTGTCAATATTTGGGGTAGGGAGGGGGTTTAGTCTAGACTCCATAGTGAAACCATACAATAACTTGGACTAACAACTACAAGATGGTCAATAACATCATTTTTTTTTACTCTTTCATCCTCTTGCAAGGAAATTGTTCCTTGATTGAAATATTTTCTATTCCTAATTGTCTCCTTTGTTATATTTTGAATTTCATCACTTTTATCATGATTTACATTGTCATAAGACTCTGTTTTCTCCAACGGTATTTTTAGTGTGTCCTATGGATATAATCTCACCATATCTGGCTGTTGTTTTTAAGATGTGCAAAAAGGATGATAACGACAGAAAGGACAACAATTTAGATATTATTTTCAATAGATGTTGAAGAAGCCATATTCGTGCCAATGTTGCTGTCTTCTCTATTGTTAGATGGAATGTGACAACACTACTTGTTAGTGGCAGCTCTTCTGTGTGCTATTCCGACAGGTATTACAAGTTTTTGTGATGCATCGTTTTTTGGACAGACCAATGGACATAATTGCAAGCTTTGCTCTAATCCATGGAAGATGTTCACACACGTTTCATAACAAGCATCATTGTTGTTTCTTTCCCCAGGTTTCCTATTCACTCATCCATTGGGTTTGTGTTTCCCTTAGGTGGCCACTTTGTTTTCTCCAACGAGATTTGTTTCAAATCTTCAAAAAAATTGTTTTTTATTTGGTCTTGATCAAATAAAGTTGGTGCAGTTTGGACATGTATTAAGTCGACATTGGACAAAAAAAGTAAGCTCAGTTGCATTGTTCCTATTCTAAAACGTATTCAAAGGCAATTTGAGTGCGTTCTAAGGTAACCTCATCCCCCTGAAGAAGGTTTTTGTGCTTATTTGGGGTTTGATCGATTTTTTTGTCTAAAGACTCTGGGGGTTTGTTTCATTCTCCAAGGTAATGAGAAACCTAAACCCCCCGATAAACCTATTATAGTTTCTTTTTTGGAGCATAGAAAGGAATATAGATCGCGCCACCGCTATAGTGCAGTGCAACAATGCTCATGTTGGTTGGGATAGGTGAGTAAAAATGGAATAGTTTAGTAAATAGATTAGAGAAAACAACAGGCAAAGCACACCCATCCATTGACATAACTGTTATGTTCCATGACTCAATCTTCTATACATGAGTTGGGATAGGTGAGTAAAAAAGGAATAATTGAGTAAATGGATTAGAGCGAACAACAGGCAGAGCACACCCATCCATTGAAAGCACTGTTCTGTTCCATGACTCGATCTTCTATATATATTAGAGCGAACAACACCCTTTTTGAAACTATGGGTAACAATTGAGATCAAGGTTGGGTTATGTGGACCCTGCTTATTGATAGAGATTAGTTACTGCTATCTCACTCGCTCACCCGTATGAGGATAATCAGCGAGGAAGACCATATCACTCACAAGGCCAAAACATGAGGCATTTAGAACATGTATGGACTGGCTTAACGGAAAAAGGTATTTCCGGAGTTGCTATAGCGAAAAAGAATCAAAGCTTAAAATATGGAAATTACAAAAAATGAAAGCGAAGATGCAGTAGTTTAAATCACCATAAATCACCATATATTGAGCAGTAAAAAATCACTGAACAGAGGGGTCCATTTTCCCACTCTACTCTACATCCATTGTCAGTTGATCCTTACCAAAAGAAAACAAAAATTCGTAGAACCAACAAAAAAAATCGTAGAACAAACAGAGGAAATACAAATGCAAGAAATAGAAAATATAAATCTATAAATCCAACTAACATGTGATTCCAAGTCTGCAAACTTCAATTGTGAATTTTTTGTTGCCCGCCTCTTCAAAAGCCTCAAATTTATTTCTAATGCTTTTTTATCCATGACAGAAGCTATTATTATATTGAAAAATTTGCAAGCCCTAAAAATCTTTAAGCACATTATCAATTTCTCTCAAAATATATCAAAACCATCCCTCTAATAGAAAAAATTTGGCGCCAAAGAGTTAGAACATCCAGTTTTCATCTAAAATTTAGAACCAACGGCAAAAATTTGGTGCCAAAGAGCCAGAACATCCATTGGTAAACCTCTTCATGGACCTCTTCATGAACCAATTTTCATTTGGCGGGGTAATAACAATGAGTTTTCCAATCTTAGTTATTGTTCTTGGGGTTTTAGACCCAGTGATCAGATTTGGATCAAGGACCTAACTGATAGCTCAAATTTAAAAGTGTTCAAAAGTGTGTCGAACCTAAGCGACCAGATAGATCTCGTCTTCCTGATTCCGGCACCGCGAATGGTTCGAAAAACTGACATCGTATGAAGAAGTTATCGCGATTTTAAAAATCCAATAAACTGCAAATTTTGGCTTTTGACTAGGTTTGATTGGGTTTTTGGAAATTCAAAAAAATAATATTCCAGGGAATATTCCTTCCGGGCCAGTCTAATTTTGACAAGTGGCAGGATATGATTCGTGGTTTGGTTGTACGTGTTTTTGAACATCCAATGACAGGGTGACACGTGGCCAGCCTTGAGGCCGCCACATGTCCCTGGGACTACGTTTTAAAATTTTGGTGGAGGGCCAAAGGTTCAATCGGGCGACCTCTCGTGTAGCATGCCAACGCCTTGCCATACGGGCTATCAGTGTTTCTTAACCATATAGGTCACGCGTTGTATTTAAAGTTTAATGCGTTTTCATTTGGGGAAGCGGAGGGGCCAACCCCTCCCAATATTCCTTAGCCCATGAACCATGGGCCAAATATCAGCGCGCAAAACATTAACCCTCCGCAGTTATGGCTAAAGCCTATCACATGGCACGATTTGCGGCATATCCGCCGGTGGTTACGGTTCCGATAATAGTTTTGAAGATCGCGTGGTTTGGGCATGTGCCCAACCACTAACCGGACAATTAAATGCTAATGGTTATCCTGGCAGGTAATCTGGCCATCGTGCCATTTTTGGCAGAGAAGTCTAAATTTAGATTTTTAACTGCAGTTGCTCCAGATTTGGTGGAGCTGATTTAGGGGTCACTGGAAAAAATTTGTTTAGGCTCTATCTTGAGCTAGAATTTACCATTCTGAGAGTTTGAATAGTCAATTTCGACTATCTTAGACATTCTAGACTCATTGGTGAGGGTTTCAGATGCATCAGAGGAATTTTGAGCAATTTTTTTCTTCAAAGAATTTCTAGGGGCCAGCATAAGTTTGAGGCTTAGCCAGGGCAGCTAGAGGCCTTTCTCAAAAATACAATAGTCAATTTTTTATGTTTTAGACATTCTGTAACTAATGGTGTGGTTTTTAGAGCTTGTAGAGGACTTTTGAAGGCCGAGTTGCTTCATAGAAGTTCTAGGGGCAACTAGGGCCATCTAGTGCCAGCAGGAGAATGAGGCCTATCGAGAGCAGCCAATATCCATTCTCAACAAACCAATAGTCTATTCTGACTATTTTGAACCTTATGAATCCAATGGAGGGATTTTCAGAAGCTTTTGAGGACTTTTGAAGGCTGATATGCTTCATATAAGTTTTCAGTGAACTTAGAGCCAAGGGGTGCCACCAGGTGTTGGAGGCATAACCAGAGCAGCCAGAGGAAAATTTATGCAAGTGAATAGTCTATTATGACTATTTTTGACATTATGAATCCATTAAATGGATTTTTAGATTCATTGGGAGACTTATAGAGTTTGAGAAGCCACAAAGAAGTTTCGGACAGCCTAGGGCCAACAATGGATGGAGGCCTAGATTAGGTAGCCAGTGCTCATTTTGAGCAAATGATCAGTCTATTTTGGATGTATGATGTATGCTAGAGATAATATAAAAGGTTTCAGGGACAGAAAATGATTTCTAATGGAGTTAGTGCCACAGAGAAGCTCAGGGAAGCTTAAGGGCACCGACTCAAGGAGACAAGTCTAAGGGAGCCGAGGTTCATCTTCTTTATTTTATGTTGTAAATTTTTCTACCACATATCATATTTTAAATATCATTTATCTATATAATGTGGAGTCAATATTTCTTTCATACAATGCCTGCAAAAATTTGAATCTTTTAGGATGGACGTCTGTTAACTGCAGTTGCTCCAGATTTGGTGGAGCTAATTTAGGGGTCACTGGACAAAATTTGTTTAGGCTCTATCTTGAGCTAGAATTGACCATTCTGAGAGTTTGAATAGTCAATTTCGACTATCTTAGACATTCTAGACTCATTGGTGAGGGTTTCAGATGCATCAGAGGAATTTTGAGGAGTTTTTTTCTTCAAATATTTTTTAGGGGCCAACATAAGTTTGAGGCTTAGCCAGGGCAGCTAGAGGCCTTTCTAAAAAATACAATAGTCAATTTTTTATGTTTCAGACATTCTGTAACTAATGGTGTGGTTTTTAGAGCCCATAGAGGACTTTTGAAGGCCTAGTTTCTTCATAGAAGTTCTAGGGGCAACTAGGGCCATTTAGTGCCAGCAGGAGAATGAGGCCTATCGAGAGCAGCCAATATCCATTCTCAACAAACCAGTAGTCTATTCTGACTGTTTTGAACCTTATTAATCCAATGGAGGGATTTTTAGAAGCTTTTGAGGACTTTTGAAGGCCGATATGCTTCATAGAAGTTTTCAGTGAACTTAGAGCCAAGGGGTGCCACCAGGTGTTGGAGGCATAACCAGAGTAGCTAGAGGAAAATTTATGCAAGTGAATAGTCTATTATGACTATTTTTGACATTATGAATCCATTAAATGGATTTTTAGATTCATTGGGAGACTTATAGAGTTTTAGAAGCCACAAAGAAGTTTCGGACAGCCCAGGGCCAACAATGGATGGAGGCCTAGATTAGGTAGCCAGTGCTCATTTTGAGAAAATGATCAGTCTATTTTGGATGTATGATGTATGCTAGAGATAGTAGAAAAGGTTTCAGGGACAGAAAATGATTTCTAATGGAGTTAGTGCCATAGAGAAGCTCAGGGAAGCTTAAGGGCACCGACTCAAGGAGACAAGTCTAAGGGAGCCGAGGTTCATCTTCTTTATTTTATGTTGTAAATTTTTCTACCACATATCATATTTTAAATATCATTTATCTATATAATGTGGAGTCAATATTTCTTTCATACAATGCCTGCAAAAATTTGAATCTTTTAGGATGGATGTGTTCATCCAACAAGTCACCTGCAATTGCATGCTTACAAAAATATGTTCCTTGTTGGGTTGCACAAAAAAAAACAAGACACCTATGACCTTGTTTTTACAAACATAATTGACACACCAAAGACATGACTTCAAGTTCACTTTACTTTGACTCTAAATTTTCTTTTCTTTTGAATCCAAACTTTCAACAACACTCATTACCATAAATTCAAATATTGGGTGTCGAGTAACACTGACCATGCACCCATTTTTACAACTAATGAAACATTCCATGATTCACTTTTCTTGACTCCCAATTCATTCAAACTTGACTTCTTAACTTTAAATATTTACACCAATATCTTCAAATTTAACTCCAATTTAACTGTATTTCATTACATGAAAAAAACCTTGACTCGAAAAACTTTCACCTCTAATTTATTTTGACTTCAATTTTCTCAATATTGATTTGACTCAATAGTACATCGAATTAAAAAAATATCAAAATTTCTCTTGACTCAAGCACTTTACATCAACAAACTTCATTATAGCTAGTATTAATACAAATACCATGCTGTGGGGAGGAATTTTGATTTGAAGTCTTTGGTTCTGTGGGAAGAAGTAAATTGGAATGAAGCTATTGGTTATGTGCTGGAGGTTATGACTCTCACGTGGGGATGGTTTGCCTTCAATTTCTTGCAAGCAGAGCATTCGCTGTGGGTGTTATATCAGAACTGGGCTTTGGATCATTCTCCTCTGCCCCTTAAGCCCTGAAATCCTCTTTTTGATGGTGGTAGGGAGAGGGTGGATTCAGTTCCTTTGTGGGTGCAGTTTCCTGGTTTGCCTCTCCACTATTGGAATGAGGAACACTTCCGCAACATTGGGAATATTCTCGGGACATTCCTTGAAGCTAACCTTTATTTTCTAGAGACTAATAAAAGACAAGTGGCTCTGCTACTGGTCAATATAAGTGTCATAGAAGGTCTTGCGGAAGTATGAATCTCAGTTGGGGGCCTTGTGTGATAAAGCAGGTGCTGGATTACAAAAATGTACCATTTAGGTGTAGAATATGTCATGCCTATGGTCATCTAGCCTCGAATTGCAGGCTTCCTTTCCGCTCATTAAATAGATGAGGATTTTGAAGGAGTGATAAGGAGAAGGGCACAAAAGAGGAAGGTTCAAGTTTACCCTTTACTCAGGCTTCATCTTCTTAGGAACCTAGCAGCGATTCGATAAGTGAAGAGGTGGAAAAAAACAGGCAAGAGGAGGAAGTTTTTTCCTCTCAGCCGGTGGTGGATAATGGAATGTTGATGGAAGGTCAGAATCTGCTGGGGTCCCCCTTCCTGGGCACTTCCTGTATCCCCCTCTCTTCGTCCATAAAATTTTATCTCAAAAATGTTTCTCTCTTGGGGTTGGATTGGTTAGAGGGTCTAAAGCATTTATCCCTTTCCTCCTAGATCCCTCAATCTTCCACTTCCTTTCTTGTCTCTCCCGTAGCCTCTATGGAGGGCCTCCCACTCATTTTGGATCCCGATCCATTTGTAGTAGAGCTGGACCCAAATCTTTCAATGTCAGGTTCCTCGGATTCTGGATATTTTCTGAGGTCAAGTGCAAAAAAAGCTTCTGGTGGGTTGGGAAAGAGGAAGGTCCCAACCTCAAAAGGAAGGGGCAGGAAATCCTATATGGCTAAGGCTCAATGTAGGGCTAAAATGGATCTTTAAGATGGGAAGCATTTATCAATTGAACGGATGCTTAGAGCATATTGAGCCCAGCGAAAGGGTTGTAGATGAATATTATGTCATTAAATTGTCGGGGTTTGGCTGGTCCCCATAAAATATCAACATTCATGAGGGTGATTAATCTTGAAAACCCATATATCATTATGTTACAAGAGACCTTAGGAGTAGGAGAAGTTGTCAAAGCTAGATTGGAAAGTTGGCTTCCGGGGTGGATTTTTGAAACTCTGGATGTTAGAGGTTGTTTAGGTGGGTTGGCAGTGGGGTGGAACGAAAGATCGATTAAGTCCTTGAATTCTTGGGGCATGGTGTCGGTTCTTGGTCTAAATTTCTTGGTGCTGGAGTTAGGTGAATCATTTTCCATTTTTAATATCTATGGCCCGTACCTTAATAGGATCCCTTTCTGAGATTATCTTCTTAGTAACCCTTTGCTCAGTGGGGACTCGATGATCCTGGGTGGGGATATCAATTTATCAATGGGCCAGTTAGAGGTCTGGGGGCCTCATGCACAAGCTGATTTTTTGACTGTTTACTTTAAACAGAAACTGGAGGAGAATAATTTTCTAGAAATTGAACCCATAAAGCTCAAACCTACTTGGAAGAATAATAGATGCAATGAAGGTAGAGTTGCGAAGAGGCTTGATTGTTTCCTGGTGGCTGAACAGGTAGTGGATAGGCTTCTTCAAATCAGACAATGGTTTGGTAGTGGAGGTGCCTCGGATCACTTTCCCGTATTTATGGAGATTAAAAAAGGGCCTCTAAAGCCCTCAAGCCCTTTAAAGTTCAACATTATCTGGCTCAAGGATGAGTCTCTCAAGCTTTTAGTTCACTTCAGGTGGACTCCTTTCAATCTGAATAATCCACGTTCTTTGGCGTTCCAGTTCGCTGATAATTTCAAGAGGCTCAAGAGTGCCATCTCGAAGTGGTCAGTGGCTAAGAGGTAGGGGGATGATAGAGGATTGAAGCAGGTGGAAGAAGACCTTCTCCAGATTTATGAAGGGGATGGAGGGGGTCTTATAACTTAAGAGGCAAAGGACTCACTGGATCGTCTAAGGAACACCCTCCTTTTGGAGAAGGAAGAGTCTTGGAGACTGAAGAGAAGAGCTACCTGGTTGGAATGTGGGGATGATAATACAAAAAAAATTTCATGCTTATGCTAAAGGAAGGAAGGCAACTAATACTATTTGGAGCTTGATTGATGATTAGGGAACCGAACATACTTCTTTTGAAGCGAAGTCGAAGCTGGGGGTTGACCATTTCAAGGCTCTTTTTAAAGCTCCAATTCAGGCCTCCATTGCGGAAGTCGTTAGAGTTGCTCACTTGTTTCCACGGTTTGTGGAGGAGGAAGACAACAGGGCTTTGATGGAAGAGGTGTCGGAGGATGAACTAAAGGCACTGCTCCAAAGCTTTCAAAAAGACAAGAGTCTTGGGCTATATGGTTGGACAATTGAATTATTTTTGGATCTTTTTAACTTGCTTGGCGAGTATTTACTGAAAGTGGTCGAAGGTACGAGAGCATCTAGGTAGATTCCAGCTAGTTTTAACTCTTCCTTCATTTCTCTTATTTCAAAAGTTGACAATCCTCTTTCCCTGAATGATTTCAGGCCTATCTCACTCTGCACTACATTTATAAGGTGGTATCTAAGGTCATCGCCAGAAGACTCAAGAGCATCCTTTCAGCACATATCTTAGGTGAATAGTTTGGCTTCTTGGAAGGTTAGAAAATTCATGAAGCCATTGGGGTTGCTTAGGAAGGCATTCACAATCTGAAAAAAAAGAACCTCAAAGGGGCGGTCTTGAAAATTTACCTCTCCAAAGCCTATGATAAAGCAAGCTGGCTGTATATTCGTATTCTTTTGACCCATATTGGTTTTGGTATTAGATTTATCAAGTGGATTATGAGTTGTATTACCACTGTATCTTTTTCAGTTTTGATTAATGGGGTAGCCTCCCCTTTCTTTCATGCTGAAAGAGGGCTTCCCCAAGGTTTCGCTCTGTCTCCTTTGTTGTTCTTGTTGGTAGTGGAGGGTCTGAGCAGGGCTTTCATGGAGGCCAAGAGACAAGGGACCATGAAGGGCATTCAGATCTCCCCAAATCCGTTTATAACACACCTCCTCTTCATGGATGTTGTCTTAATTTTATGTTATGGATCTGTGAGGGATACTCATACTCTAAGGGAGATTTTGGACCTGTTTTCCAAGGCTACTAGTATGGAGGTGAAAGCTAGTAAGTCTTCCCTTACCACCCATTTATTAAGGGTTGAGGAGAGGCTTGAACTCATTCAGGTCTTTCATTTTAACCATTCAGGGTTAGATGATGGCCTTAAATACTTGGGTTTTCATTTAAAACCAAATGACTACAAAAAATATGATTGGAAGTGGTTCTTGGAAAAGCTAGAAAAGAGGTTAAAAGTGTGGAGCCAAAAATGGCTTTCACGTGTTGGGAGGTTGGTCTTGGTAAAGTCGGTGTTGGAGGCAATTCCTGTTTATTGGATGTCTCTTTCATGGATTCCTAAAGGCATCCTCGAAGCTGCTCGCCGGGTTTGCTTTAGATTTCTTTGGAGTGGGAAGAAGGAGTCCCAGGTGACCCCTTGGGTTAGATGGGAAAGAATTGTGGTGCCCAAAGGGCTGGGGGGCTGGGGTCTTAAGAATATATTCCTTTTTTCTCAAGTCCTTGCTGCAAAGGGTAGGTGGAGAATTATCAATTTGGTTAGCATTTGGACCCTGGTGATTGCTCAAAAATATCTTGAACCCAATTCCATTGAAGATTGGATTAGAAATCCAAGGAAGTCACATGCAGGAGGGTCGGTGATTTGGAAGGAAGTGGTAAAATATTTTCATATTATGGAATCTAATCTGGTCTAGAATGTGGGCAGTGGAAGGAGGTTAAAAGTGGGATAGGATCTATGGATGGGCAGTGTTCAGCAACACTTACTTCTGGGCCGTACAATTGAGGCTTTGAGGCAGAGGGGGATTATCTTTCTCTTCCATATTGCAGATCCAGTTCAAAGACAGCCTTGGGTTCAGTCTTGGAGAATGGATTCCTCCCTTGGATTGGATGTTCAGGATGAAAGAGATCTGGAACTGTACATTAGATAATTAAACCTTGCACATATTCAACTTCGGGAGAGGGATGATGGAATTGTGTGGGACTTCGATACTTTGGGGATCTATACTCCCAAGTCTAGCTACTTAAAGAAGAGTTCTGATGGGGTTGAAAGGGAAGAAATTTGGTGGTGGAGGAAACTGTGGAAGCTCAAATTCCCTCCTAAGACTCGCCTCTTTATGTGGTGTGTTTTGGAAAACAAGGACCTTACCTGGGAAAATTTGCAGAAAAGGAGTTTTTTCAGGGGCTCGGGTGGTGTGTCCTATGCAAATCAGAGGTGGAATCAGGCACTCATATTTTTCTCACCTGTTCCTATATCAAAGAGGCGTGGAAGGAATGCTCAAGGCTGTTGGGATTTCCCTGCAGATGGGAGGGTATTTCAGTGACTCAAGCTTGGGAGTCTTGGTGGGCCTCTTCTGTTGAATCATCTCATAGATCTCTGCCTCTTATTGTTATCTAGGGTTGTTGGCTGGCTCGAAATAATTTGATTGCTGAAGAGAAATCCTGTACTCCTGAAGTCACTGGTGCTATGGCTGCTGGTTTTTTTTTTTTCTTCGCTTCCTCAACATATTCGTGCTGCAAATCAAAGGGAGGTCTTGGATCTGGAGATCGATAGGGAGATCCCTTGGGGATTTTTTTTATGGGCAGTGAGTAATAATGCTTGTGGGGGTCGAGCTCTCCTTTTTCTATCTGTTTCTCATTTATTTGAGCTATCTGTCGGCCTTAGGGAGGGTCTCGAACTTATTCTCATATTTGTAGTAGAAAAGGGTTGCCGGAGTATCAATATCTGTGGTGACTCCATGAACGTTATCAATTAGACAAGGGGAATTCAGCAATGCAGAAATCTTACACTTGCCTGTCTGTTAACTTCAATAAGGGAGATTATTCTCATTCTTGACTCTTTCACATGCCGACATGTATACATGGAAAACAATGAGAATGCAGATTGAGCCTCTAAGGAGGGGTTGCAGATGGCGGTGGGGATATGGAAGGTGAAAGAGGTAAGGGAAGAACGCACACATGAATACTTTCATAGGCCTCTCTTTGTTTGAGCAAGATGACTCCTCGTCCATCAGGATTCTAATTTAGATGTTTCGTGGGATTTCTAAGGCGTAATTGGCCTCGTTTCTAGCGTCTTCTCTAATAGTTTTCATTTACTGTTTGTTTACATCTGCTGTCGGGGCTGTTATATCACAGCTCTTCGAATCATACAACCTCTGTCTTTTGTTATAAACCCAATGCGATGGGGATTTCTTGTTTGGATTGGCGATCACATTATTTGTCATTCCATTACTTCTATATATGGACTATATATTTTTCTATGATATGAGCTATAACAATATGGCCGACCAACCATCCTTGTATTGTGAGTAGATCTACAACTCTTATCCACAGTGCCTGTTGACTTTCATGTCTCTCCAATCGATCTTAGTATTGATAGCAAAATACAGTTATGTGTTTTTATTCTGAATGTAATATGTGTAGATCTACAAATATTATCCACAAAGCCTGTAGACTTTCATGTCTCTGCAATCGATCTTAGTATTGATTTCAAAACACAGTTATGTGTTTTCTTCTGAATGTAATTTTGTTCTCGACTAATGAAATAAAATTACGCTTTTTTTTCTGAGGGAAAAAAAAGTTTCCAACTTAATATTTGTTGGACTACAATTTACACATGAAGTATTGTTTCATCGCTTCAAAACATTATCATTGTGTTTCCAAGGCATTGCAAGTGAATTCACCAAATCTGAAGACTTGACCATCAGTCTCTAAGTGTGTGTCTCATACGAGATATTGGCTCTAAGGTTATCACTAGATCAATTCTCTTCTCTCTCTCTCTCTTTTATTTTGTCGCTCTAGTGTTATTGTTCTCTTCTTTCTTCAATTCCTGCTTCTTACCATCAACGTTGAGTTCCTTTTTCTGAAAACAAAAGAAGAGGCAATGTAGAGTGTAAGACACGGAATACGATGAACACTAGAATATAAACTAAAGTAGACAATAAATGATTTATACAACAAAATAAAAAATACATTAAAATCCAAACATCAAAATCATGAGAAAGAAATTAAATTAGATGAGGTGAAATTTTAAGGGAATAACTCTATTAAAATCATGACCAAAAGAGGGTTATAGTGGCTATGTGATCATTTTTCATGACATGCAAACATTTAGATAAGATTAGTCCATTATTAAATTCACAATAGTTGAAAAAATACAAATCCTATATATTTTTTGGAATCAAGAATGTGTTTCAAACCTAATATAAATTATCATGATTGATATGTTATAAGAAATTAAGAATAAACCCACAATTGATGGCCACATTTTCATGACATTAAGAAAATAAATGTAAAGGCTGTAAAATTGTAGATATCTAATATTATAACCTCACCTCAACAGTTATATTTTGATACACATTAACACATGTTAATCCAAAAGGATTAGTTCATTGAACCTTGTGTTTGAATTGTAGCTCGACTACAATCTCCAAAGAGTTCCTGCAAGCAAGCACAATAAAGATTAATTTTCCTATAGAAAAAAACCTATCGTGAACCAGCCCATAGTTTCCTTGGGTCTGTAGAGTCGAAAGCTAGGCTTTCAATTTTATACATGCCACACTCTCAATATAAACAAATCTCTTGCTTTCTTTATCCTAGAAACCAAGACTACTTTAGTGGACAACAACATGGATACTTGAATGAGACTTTCTAGGCTTGCAAATATTTTTGCATGCAAATGTTCATTACATTTTTCCACTAGGATTTAGGGCCTCCATTGGACCTTCATATCCAACACCACTACATATCCCCAACTTCAAAAACTTTACAAAGACCACAACTTATCCAAATGATGCTTGATCAATACCTATTTATTGTGGTCTTGGAGTCAATGTTAGACCTTATGAAGTAGATATGAAATCTAAGGCTTCAATACGAAATTTGTTGGTTCAGGAAATCCACACAACTCTTAAACAAAAATTTTAAGTCAGACCTAGACAAGGACGAACATGTAATATTAGACCTTGGTGGTTTTACATAATTTAAGGTATTATTAGATCTTACAATAGTTCTTTTATGTAGGAGAGAGTCATAGAGATATTTATATGCCAAGAAATAACCATTGATAAAAGAATACCTTAATGCTTTAGAATTCATTTTTGATTCTTAGATACCGACTAAAAAAATATTCATATTGTAGTGAGCCAAGAGCAGACTTTTAATGGGTTCTGAGGCACAAAATAAATACATTAGTCATATGCAAATTCATTATGACATAGTAGTCACAATCCACTACTATGAAAAATGAGTTTTTTTTTCTTGGATGTCTAATTTGATGATTAAATTTACCTAAAACAATCTCCTTAGTGCCACCTAACAAATGTTTTCAGATATTAGTAACTAGGTAGATTTGATTTATTCTTGAATACAATATTTCAAAAGACAAAATGAGGGAATACTATTTAAGACTTGTTATATCTACAAAATAATTGCAAGAAATTAGCCTAATATCACTTTCTAGTTACTCTTCCCTTTGAACTTGTGCCTTTACAGTCATAAGGGGGTGTCCTCAGTGATGGTATGTTGTCAAAAACATAAGAAAAATGTGTAAAACAAAAAAGTCATCATCACATGAAATATTTGTCATCGAGATGCATGCAAGGAACCAAGGGCACAAGAAAACTCAGCCAAATAATACGAGGGAGATATGTGCACCCACAACACTGTAAAAAGAGCACAATTATTCAACAACAAGACTGAAAGAGCAAATGGCATAATCAAAACGTATTTGTATACCAATCAAAATATTGTTTGCATCATAATGATGAATACAACATTGGCTGCATAACTAACAACGCATGTAGTGAGGGAAACATCGAAAATGGATGGAAAAGGATGAATAAAAATTATGAGCACCCAGAGAACTGTAATAAGACACAACTATTAAACTATTAAAATTCTTTGAAAACCTACATAAACACTTCATTACCCCAAATTTGGTCACTGTTTGGTCATTGTTATCTCTATTGGGAATTTTTTTATTGTGAAAATTCAACAAACAAAAATGAAGAAGACCAAGATCAAAATATTCTTAAGACATTTTCTTTTTGTTAAGCTATTTGTATATCTTTATTTTTGCACTTTCCTATTTTTTCTTGATTTTTTACCAAAGTCAGTCAAACTCGACTCTTCTGCATCACCAAGTTTTGCACAATTCCAAGTATAGTAACTTTATGGATACATCAGAAATCTGACAGTGAATTAAAAAAGTTATGTGGTTTTTTCCTGCATGCAAATCAATTGGGGTAGCACTGTTCACAAGTATACTAGTTGTGGCAGGAACAAAGGCACAAGTTGGACAAAAGGTAGACAAAACCCACTTCAGATTCATTTTATTTTCATTCATCTAGATCTTTTAACATGCTCAATAATATTCATATATAAATTCAAACTTCATTTGCTCAAGACTACATAAATATAAAAACAAGGATTTAGATAAAAGGTGTCCTACATACCGATCTGATGTATTTTCTAATATCATCACCTAACCCTAGATTTTACTTAAGCATGAATCAAATGGGAGCCTGCATATACACTACTCCTTTATACATCCATTAGTCTATTGCATGCTATATAAATAATCAAATAGTTATCCACATAGAACACAAACACTCTATTTGTCATCAACATGCACTGTCACCTCCTCACTATATTTTTTATTCAAATTTGTTTACATATGGAAGAAAGTAGGAACAACCTCAGACTGACCATCTATGAGACACTCAATGTGGTGATATTTTTCTATGACTCTTAGATACAATTTGGTTTCAAGGCACATGCCAATCCATGAGATTGTTGTGCTCTTCTTAAAACTTGGAGCGCAAACCACACGTTGTGCATTGTCTTGGAAAATCCTCATACAATACACTGTTAGGTCCTTATATCACTAGTATAGTCCCTTATTATTGTTAGTGTAACCCCCTTATTGTTATTATTGTACCCTTGTAACCCCCATTTTGTTATTATTGTGCCCTTAAATTATTATTGTTAGGTCGGCTAGGATTACATTGTGGCCCACTAGGATTACATTATGGCCCCATGGACTCCTACATATAGAAAGGAGGTTTTGTAAATTGTATCATCCAAGAATTGTTCATTTATGTAATGTATTGGAGGTTGCCCCCTCGAAGTGGCTTATTTCTAAGGCGTTCATATCTCTTTTTCTTCTATTTTTTGAAGTCAAGTTACACAAACATTTGTATCAGAGCTTTGGATTCTAAGGTTTCGCTGCTCCAAATAGGTCATCGTGGTATTTTCGCTATAACTTGTTTTCTACGAAGCTTCAAAAGCTGAAATAGTTAGGGTACGAAGCCGAAAGCCTGAGTAACATTTTCAAAAACATTTCAGAGTTTGGTTCGGTAATATTTTCGGAGATAAGGATCCATGAATCTAGGTCTTTTTTCGTGCTCCTAAACAGTCATCGTGGTAATGAAAAATGGATAAATTTTTTGCAGGCCGAAGGTTCAAAATTTGAAATTCATATGGTGCGAAGCTGAAATCCTGAGGAAAGTCGTCAAAAAATTTCAGATCTTGGTTCACAATATTTTTGGAGATATTATCTTTGGAAGGTAGTGCTTTTTCAGGCTCCTTAATTTCATCTCAAAGAGGTGATCGTGGAAAAAGTTCAATAACTCTCTCTCTGGGCATCGGATTGGAGTGCTGTAAAAAGTGGTTGCAAGTACATAGAATTTAGTTTCTTGGCTATCAATTTCAAAGAAAAAGGACAAAACAGTGACACGTGGAAAGTCTTACAAGTTCGCTCTACTGAACTAGTCCATAATTAGGTCATTGTGGGAGATTGGACACAACTTTGTCTTGGAGAATCCAAATCAGGTCAGACCTGTGGCATTCAAAAGAGAATTCAGAGGGCTACTGCTTATTTTCAGATATATAAGAGCTGCAATCACAGAGATAATACAATTTCAATATCGAGCTCCTCAAAAGCAAGTAAAAGGTGTGTATTTTTTTTCCGAATTGCATAAGTCTTGTTTGAAGAATCAAGTTGAATTGATTGCAAGGGCATATTGTAGAATAGATATCAGTATTGGATTATAAAATGGCCCAAAAAAAGAATTCAACACCCATTAAGCCTTTGGAAAGCTCTACTATGACTCATGAAGACGAAGAATTGCAACATGATCTATCAAAATTACAAGAGCAAGTGCAACAAATTTCACTCTCGCAAAGAGCAACAAAAAATGAAATGGAAGTTTTGAAGAAAGGCATGGAAGCTAAGATGGATGGCGTGCAAGCTAATATGGATGGCATGGAAGCTAAGATGGATGACATGGAGGCTGGCATGGAATCTAAGATGGATGACATGGAAGCTAAGATCGATGAGAAAATGGAAAACATGAAGAATTTTCTAAAAGCAGAGATGGAAGGTTTGACAAAGTTTATACAAGAAAGGTTTCCTAATGGTGAAAAGATAGTAGAAGAACCTCATGATGAGAACAAAATAAATGTTAATTTTGATTTCATAAACTTTAATGTTGGTGGGAAGAACCACCATATTCCAAAGATGGATATGAGGAAGTTTGATGGAAAGGATCCTGTAACATCGATACTACAGATGGAGCAATATTTGATCTCCATAACGTGCAAAACACACAAAAGGTACGCATTGCAACTTTACATTTAGAACAAAATACATTTGTATGGTATCAATGGCTTTGCTCCCGTAAAAAAATTGTCACTTGGTCAATTTTTACTGAGGAAATGATAGCACATTATGAGGATACAAAGAGCAACACCTTCTTTACCCAATTGATAAATCTCAAACAAAAGGGTTTAGTGGGGCAGCACATTGAGGACTTCCAAAAATTGAATATAAGGGTAACTGATATTCCAGAGGGACACAGGATTGATCTCTTCCTAGGCACTTCAAAGGATAACATCCAACATGAAGTTCGCGTTTTGGAACCTGATTCATTGGAGAAGGCATTCAGGTTGGCAAGAAAAGTTGAATGTAAAATTATGGCGACAAGGAAGCCTACCACTCAATTCTATAAAGAAGGAAGTTTTGCTACGCCTAGATTTCCACAACCTACAAGGTTGACACCACAACAATTGGAAGAAAAAAGAGAAAAAGGGCTTTGCTATAGTTGTGATAGCAAATACACTAAAGGTCATAAGTGTGCTGAAAATAAATTATTTTAGATAGATTGTAAAGAAGAAGAAGAAAATGAACAATAAGAGGATACACACCAGGAACCAGCCATAGAAGAGGAAGAAATGAATCCGATCACATCATGTAATGCACTGGCAGGAATTACCACTCCGCAAACTCTCAAGATAGCGGGACAGATCAAGAAGAAAAAGGTAATAGTGTTGATTGATTCAGGTAGCACCCATAATTTTATTCATTGTAAGGTAGCCAAGGAATTAAATTGTTTCCTATACCCAGCACCAGAATGCCAAGTGATGGTTGCAAATGGAGGAACTATAAATTGCTCTGGGAAATGCCATAATACCAAGCTAACCATGGGGGAATATGTATTGACTAGTCCAATGCTTTCCATTCCTATGGGAGGTGCTGATGTTGTACTAGGAGTACAATGGTTACAATCTTTGGGGACAGTAGCTTTTAACTTTCAAGAACTTTTCTTGAATTTTTTTTCAGAAGCAAAGGAAGTCGAATTACGGGGTATTGAAGGGAAGCCAAGAAGGATAATAAGCTCTAATGTCATGACAAATCTTCTAAAGAAATAACAACGAGGCGTAATTTCACAATTATGCTCACTAGAAGTTCCGACATCAAAATCATCTATTTCTGCAGATCTCCAACAAGTCTTGGACAATCATTCCAAGGTGTTTGAAACTCCCAAAGGACTCCCACCTATTCGTGAGCATGATCATGCTATTCATTTGATTCCAGGAAGTGTTCCTCCAAACATCAGGCCTTATAGATATCCTTACTTCCAAAAGAGCGAAATTGAACGTATGATCGCAGAAATGTTAGAGGCGGGTATAATTCAACCTAGTCAAAGTTCTTTCTCTGCTCCTGTAGTATTGGTACACAAGAAGGATGGATCATGGCGAATGTGTCCGGATTATAGGGAGTTCAATAAGCTCACCATTAAAGATAAATTTCCCATTCCTGTGATTGATGAATTATTGGATGAATTACATGGAGCAATTTATTTTAACAAGTTGGATCTTCGTTCAGGATATCATCAAATTAGAATGAAGACTGAAGATATTCCAAAAACAACATTTCGAACTCATGAGGGTCATTATGAATTTTTGGTCATGCCTTTTGGCCTTACCAATGCACCTTCACATTTCAAGGGTTGATGAATTCCATTTTCAAACCCTTCCTTAGAAAATTTGTGCTAGTATTTTTTGATGATATACTAATCTACAACAGGTCTTGGAAAGATCATGTTCAACATGTTGACAGGGTGCTCAAACTATTGCAGGAGAAACAATTATATGAAAAAACATCCAAATGTTTCTTTGGAGTACAAGAGGTGGAATATCTGGGTCATACTGTATCTCACGAGGGTGTTAAGGTAGACCCTAACAAAATTAAAGCCATTAAGGAATGGAAAGTCCCCACAACCATAAAGCAGTTGCGAGGATTTCTCGGGTTAACAGGGTATTATCGCAAGTTTGTTAAGAATTATGGGAGAATAGCAGCATCTCTAACAACATTATTGAAGAAAGATGCATTTTCATGGACTCCTGAAGCAACTAAGGCCTTTGAACATCTTAAAGAGGCAATGTGCCTAGCACCGGTCTTAGCTACACCCGACTTCACAAAAACCTTTATTGTGGAATGTGATGCCTCAGGAAATGGAATTGGTGCAGTTTTAATGCAGGAAGGAAGACCCATTGCTTTTGAAAGTCGTCCAATCAAAGGAAAGTATTTACAGAAACCTATTTATGAGAAGGGAATGTTAGCAATACTGCATGCACTAAAGAAATGGCGAACTTACCTAATGGGAAGACACTTCAAGGTAAAAACTGATCATGATAGTCTTAAACACTTTTTGGAACAAAGACTATCGTTAGAAGAGTAGCAAAAATGGGTCGCAAAGATGTTGGGTTATGACTTTGAAATAATCTACAAAAAAGGAAAGCTTAATGTTGTTGCAGATGCACTCTCAAGAAAGAATGAAGAGGTGGAAGCATTGCTTTGTGCCATTTCTATTATCCAACCAGATTGGATAACTGAAGCAAGAGATGAATGGAAGAAGGACAAAGATGTATGGACACTCATCCAAAAGTTTCAGCAAGATCCTAGTACATCTGATACATTTAGTTGGAAAAATGATTCCTTATGGTACAAAGATCGCTTATATCTTTGTAAGAATTCCCAACTAAAACAAAATATTCTTTTGGAATTGCGCACTTCTCCTTTAGGAGGACACTCAGGATTTTTAAAAACTTACCACAGGGTGAAGAAAGAATTTTTTTGGGATGGCCTTAAATCTGATATTCAAAAGTTTGTGGCAGAATGTTTGGTTTGCCAGCAGAATAAAGTGGAGATAATTAAGACCCCGGGACTTCTACAACCTTTATCCATTCCAAGTCAACGTTGGGAGGAGATTTCAATGAATTTTATCACAGGTTTACCGAAGTCTGAAGGCAAGAATGTCATCATGGTGGTAGTTGATAGACTTACCAAGTATGCACACTTTTGTGCATTATCTCATCCATTTAAAGCAAGTACAGTTGCTACTACATTTATGGACAGAATTCAAAAGCTACGTGGAAGCCCAAGGGTTATTGTGAGCGACAGAGATCCCATTTTTACTGGAAATTTTTGGACGGAGTTATTTTCTTGTTTGGGTACTCAATTAGCTCATGGCTCATCTTATCATCCTCAATCTGATGGTCAAACTGAGATCGTAAATAAATGTTTGGAAGGATATCTTCGTTGTTTTGTATCTGATAAACAAACACAATGGGTCAAGTGGTTACCTCTTGCTGAATGGTGGTATAACACTTCCTTCCATACCGCAGCAAAAATGACCCCATTTATGGCACTTTATGGATATCATCCACCATCCATCACATCATCTTTAAGGGAAAATTCGAAGGTTCAAGCAGTGGAAGATCACATCGAGCATCAGCAAGAAGTTCTCCAACTCTTAAAGGATAACCCGAATTTGGCACAAAATCGAATGAAACAACAGGCAGATCAACATCGCAGCGAGAGAAGTTTTGATGTAGGAGATTGGGTATTTTTACTGCTACAACCATACAAACAAATGTCCCTCAAGCAAGCTAAGAAGGATAATAAATTATCACCAAAGTACTATGGTCCTTACAAGGTGTTGCAAAATATTGGTACTATGGCATACAAATTGGAGCTTCTCGCTTCTTCGCGAGTACATCCAGTTTTCCATGTTTCATGCTTAAAGAAGGTTATAGGTGAAAATCTTCCAGTTCAAACAATATTGCCAGAACTTGATGAGGAAGGAAAATCATATTGGAACCTGAAGCGGTCATGGAAACAAGAACTCGACAGCTACGGAATCGATCAATTTCAGAGTATCTCATCAAGTGGAAGAACTTACCCACTGAAGATTCTACATGTGAGGATGAGAATTTTATACAGAAGCACCCGGAGCTACTCAAGCGTTGAGGACAACACTTTTTTGAAGGAGAGGGGCATGTTAGGTCCCTATATCACTAGTATAGTCCCTTATTATTGTTAGTGTAACCCCCTTATTGTTATTATTGAACCCTTGTAACCCCCATTTTGTTATTATTGTGCCCTTAAGTTATTATTGTTAGGTCGGCTAGGATTACATTGTGGCCCACTAGGATTACATTATGGCCCCATGGACTCCTATATATAGAAAGGAGGTTTTGTAAATTGTATCATCCAAGAATTGTGCATTTATGTAATGTATTGGAGGTTGCCCCCTCAAAGTGGCTTATTTCTAAGGCGTTGATATCTCTTTTCTTCTATTTTTGAAGCTGGTTACACAACATACACTTAGAAAAAATTAATGACAAACTTAATTGTATTTTAATTGAATTGAGCTGCAATGATATCCCGAGTAGCAACTGATGCTTCAGCTGGAACAAAATTTGGAGGTGTTTCATTCAAAGATGGGGCTGGAAAGGACAATGCCGTAGTAGAAACTACAAGTATAGTTGCATTTTTTATATCGGAATTGATTTGGTATTACATCCAAAGAAACATGTATAGATGGATTAGAAGAAGAGGTGGTTAAAGTTTCTACACATATTACACTGTGTGCCATTAGCACTCCTAAAACCTAGGAAGAAAAGCTATTGGGCCCTACAGGAAGTAAAGCAGGACTTGATGCTAAGGCTGAATTAGGATTCATCATGCTACTACTCACAACAGATCCCATTGTTTGGGATGCCCATAACTTAACTATGATTTTTGTGGAGGTTAGGATTGTGTCAATTCCTGAGATGAAGTAATATGTTGAAATGGAGTACGGAGAATTGGTTTTACTTCCTAAGGTATTGGTTTTACTTCCAAGTCTACAAACTTTAATTGTGAATTTGCTGTTGCCCGCCTCTTCAAAAGCCTCAAATTTATTTCTAATTCTTTTTTATCCATGACAGAAGCTATTATTATATAGAAAAATTTGAAAGCCCTAAAAATATTTAACCACATTATCAATTTCTCTCAAAATATATCAAAACCCTCCCTCTAATAGAAAAAATTTGGCGCCAAAGAGTTAGAACATCCATTTTTCATCTAAAATTTAGAACCAATGGCAAAAATTTGGTGCCAAAGAGCTAGAACATCCATTGGTAAACCTCTTCATGGACCTCTTTGTGAAACAATTTGCATATGGCAGGGTAAGAACAGTGAGTTTTCCAAACTTAGTTTTTGTTCTTAGGCTTTTAGACCCAGTGATTAGATTTGGATCAAGGACCTAAGTGATAGCTCAAATTTAAAAATGTTCAAAAGTGTGTCGAACCTGAGTGACCAGATATATCTCGTCTTCCTGATTCCGATGCCACGAATGGTTCGAAAAACTGACACTGTATGAAGAAGTTATCGCGATTTGAAAAATTGACAAAATTTGGCTTTTGACCAGGTTTGAATTGGTTTTTGGAAATTCAGAAAAAAGAATATTCCTTCTGGGCCAGTAGAATTTTGACAAGTGGCAGGATATGATTCTTGGTTTGGTTGTACGTGTTTTTGAACAACCAATGACAAGGTGAGACGTGGCCAGCCCTGAGGCCACTATGTGTCCCCGGGACTGCATTTTAAAATTTTTGTGGAGGGCCGAAGGTTCGATCGGGCGACCTCCAACATAGCACGCCAACGCCTTACCATACGGGCCATCGGTGTTTCTTAATCGTATAGGTCACGCGTTGTATTTAAATTTTAATGTGTTTTCATTTGGGGAAGTGGAGGGGCCAACCCCTCCCAATATGCCTTAGCCCATGAACCGTGGGCCAAATATCAACACACAAAACATTAACCCTCCACAGTTATATCTAAACCCTATCACATGCCACAGTTTGCGGCATATCCGCTAGTGGTTACGGTTCCAATAACAATTTTGAAGACCGCGTGGTTTGGGCATGTGCCCAAACACTAACCCGACCATTAAATGCTAATGGTTATCCTGGAGGGTAATCTGGCTAGCACGCCATTTTTGTTGGAGAAGTCTAAATTTAGTTTTTTAATTGCAGTTGCTCCAAATTTGATGGAGCTGATTTAGGGGTCACTGGACAAAATTTTCTTAGGCTCTATCTTGAGCTAGATTTGACCATTCTGAGAGTTTGAATAGTCAATTTAGACTATCTTACACATTCCGGACTCATTGGTGAGGGTTTCAGATGCACCAGAGGAATTTTGAGCAGTTGTTTGCTTCAGAGAAGTTCTAGGAGCCAACAATCATTTTGAGGCTTAGCCAGGGCAACTAGAGGATTTTCTCAACAATAAAATAGTTAATTTTGGATGTTTCAGACATTCTGGAACTAATGGTGTGGTTTTAAGAGCCTATAGAGGACTTTTTAAGGCTGAGTTTCTTCATAGAAGTTCCAGGGGCCACTACGGCCATCTAGTGCCAGTAGGAGAATGAGGCCTATCCAGCGCAGCCAGTATCCATTCTCAGTAAACCAATAATCTATTCTAACTATTTTGAACCTTATGAATCCAATGGAGGGATTTTTAGAAGCTTTTGAGGACTTCTGAAGGCCGATATGCTTCATAGAAGTTTTCAGTGAACCTAGAGCCAAGGGGTGCCACCAGGTGTTGGAGGCATAACCGGAGTAGTTGAAGGCCAATTTATGCAAGTGAATAGTTTATTATGACTATTTTTGACATTATGAATCCATTAAATGGATTTTCATAGTCACTGGGAGACTTATAGAGTTTGAGAATCCACAAAGAAGTTTCGGGCAACCTAGGGTCAACAGTGGATGGAGGCCTAGATTGGGGAGCCAGTGCTCATTTTGAGCAAATGATCAGTCTATTTTGGATGTATGATGTATGATAGAGGCAACAGAAAAGGTTTCAGGGACAGAAAATTATTTCTAAGGGATTTAGTGCCACAGAGAAGCTCAGGGAAGCTTAAGGGCACTGACTCATGGAGACAAGTCTAAGGAAGTCGAGGTTCATCTTCAGAGATATTTCAGCCATTCTAGGGATATAAATGGTATTATAAACCCTTTGGTTCAGTTCAGATAACCATTGGAGTTGAGTTTGTAACTTGTAAAAGAATTTTCCATCCTAATCCCAAAGAGCCAAGTCAGTTGACAAAGGCTCAAGGAGACGTAGCCCACGATATTCGGGTGAAATCATTTATTAAATTTGCTGTTATGTGTTGATGCTTATTTGCCGCATAGTCATGTATAAGCAAGATCATTTATTTTTTTAACTGAGTGGGAGGTGCTTGTGCATAAGCATTTCAAGTTATCCACCCATTTTCAGATCACCCTATGACAACAATTTTAGTTTGACTTTTATATGATGGCTTTGATAGCTATTTTTAATGAAATCGCATTCGACCTAATCTAATTTATTGACTATTAAAAAATAATTAAATTATAAATATTAATATTTACTATTTTAATTAGTAATTAAATATAAACCTATAAAGCCACAATATATTTAAAGTTTAATTTCATTAATATAATTAAAACCAATAAGATATAAATATAAATATTTACTATTTTAATTAAATATAAAACCTATAAAACCACAATATATTGTTTTATTTAAATTTTAATTTCGTACAATATAATTAAAAAATAATTAAAATATAAAGATTAATATTTACTACTTTAATTATTAATCAAATATAAAACCAATAATATTGTTTTATTTAAAGCTTAATTTCATATAATCATTTAAATTATTTATTAAATGAAATAAATATATTCATTTTTACAATTATCATAGAAATTGATAAAACTAAACACATTTATCCATTATTACACAATAAACCATACTTAAATATTTTGAATTACATATTTATAATCATTAATAAAGGTTTATATATTATTAAAAAATTAAATAAAGTTCATAGCTAAACAATTAACAAATGTTCATAATACCATTAAAAGTTAACCAAGGTTCATATCAAACAATTAATAAAAGTTCAAAAACCATTAAAAATTTAATTAAGGTTCACCTGTTAAATTTGTGCATAGCTTCTGTATATGTGCATTTATGAAAATTGTGCATATAGGGTAGATGCAAATATCACATATCTTCTGTATATGCACAACTTTCATATATGTGCATATCTTCCAATATGCACATGTCTCTTGTATATGTGCAAATTCCATATATGCACATACACAGAAACTATGAAACTTACATAATATGCATATACGGTAGTCTCCAAATATACATAGCTTTTGTATATGTGCATATCGTCTGTATATGTCCAACTTTCATATATGAATATATCTTCCATATATGCGCAACTTCCATATATGAATATATCTTCCATATATGCGCAACTTCCATGTATGTTTTTCTTCTAAATATGCACATATACAAAATATGAAATGCATATATGGAAAATATGTGCATATACAGAAGTAGGGCACATACTAAAGATATCTGCATATATAGAAGTCGTGCATATCTGAAGATTGTTGTATATGCATATTATTGAAGTTATGCACAACTTTTGTATATGTAAATATACGAAAGTTGCACATATATGGAAGATGTACATATCTTCTGTGTATGCACAACTTTTATATGTATGCATATCTTCCATATATGTGCATATCTTTTGTATATATGCAACTTTTATATGTGCACATATCATGAAAGATATGTACATAAATGGAAGTTGTGTATATACGAAGGCTGCGTATATACGAAATTTGAGGTTGTGCATAGCTTCTATATATGCACATATATGGAAGTTGTGTATATACAATATATGCAAATATATGGAAGATCTTCCGTATAAGTACAACTTTCGCATATCTGCATATCTTTTATATATGCACATATACAGAAACTACAAAATTTTTGTAATATGTATATACTGTAGTCTTCAAATATGCAAAACTTCTGTATATGTGCATATCTTCTATATATGTATAACTTTTATATATGTGCATATTTTATGTATAGGTGTAACTTTTGTATATGCGCATATCTTTCGTAAATACACAATTTTGATATATGTGCATCTATTTTATATGCACAACTTCTAGATAGATGCATATATGGAAGATATGCACATATACATAATATATGCACATATACGAAAGTTGTGCATATCTGGATATTGTTGTATATGTATATTATAGAAGTTATGCACAGTCTGTATATTCGTAGCTTCAGTATATGCCTATATACCCAATTTGCGCATATATGAAAATGTGCATCTTCGTTATATGAACAACTTACGTATATATATGCGTATCTTTTGTATATGTGAAACTTCTATATTTGAACATATACAAAATTTATGCTCATATACAGAAGTTGTGCGCAACTTCTGTAATATGCATATACAGTAATCTCCAAATATTTGTAATATACATATATGATAGTCTCCAAATATACATAGTTTCTATATATGTGCATATCTTCTGTATATACAGAGGTTGAAGTTGTGCACAAATTTTGTATATGTGCATATATGGAAGTTCTTCCTATACGATAGATGCAAATATATTGAAGTTGCACATATAAATAAAATTCGCATATCTTCCATATATGCACAACTTTCGTATATGCGTCTAGATTTTGTATATGTATAACTTTCTTATATGCACATAGACTCTATATATGTACATACACAGAAATTGTGCAACCTCCATAATATGCGTACTCGGTAGTCTCCAAATATGCACAACTTTTATATATGTGCATATTTTTTTGTATATGTGCATATATAGAAGATATTCACATATATGAAAGAAGCACATATACGAAATATATACACATATATGGAAGTTGGACATATACATAAATTGTGCATATACAAAAGATACGGGCATATACGAAAGTTGGGCATATCTGGAGACTATTATATATGCATATTATGGAAGTTGCACACAACTTATGTATATGTGCATATATAGAATTTGCGCATATACAGAATTTGTGCATATCTTCTGTGTATGAACAACTTCTATATATGCGCATATATTTTGTATATGTGCAACTTCCGTATATGTTAGGTCCCTATAATGCTAGTGTATCCCTTTATTTTTATTGTTAGTGTAGCACCCTTATTGTTATTTTTGTGCCCATGTAGTTCCCATATTGTTATTATTGTGCCACATAGAAGCCCATTATTGTTATTTTTGTGCGATTACATTATTATTGTTATGTTGGCTAGGATTAAATTGTGACCCCTTGGACTCCTATATATAGAAAGGAGGTTTTTTCATTTGAATCATCGAATAATTGTTCACTTATGTAATCTAAAGGAGGTTTACCCCTCGAAGAGGTTTACTTCTAAGTCGTTGATCTGTCTTTCTTCTATTTTTTGAATTGGTTTCATAACATTTGGTATCAAAGCTTTGGATTCTAAGGTTTTGTTGTTGCAAACAGGTCATCGTGGAATTTTTGATATAACTTTTGTTCTACAAAGTTTCATATGTTAAAAAAAAAATCCATTTGAGCCAAAATCCTTAGGAACATCTTGTAAAAATTTGAGATCTTGGTTTGCTATATTTTTGGAGATATGATCTACGGAAGTTAGGGTTTTTGCAGGCTCCAAAATTTCATCTCAAAGACGTGCCCTTGGGAAAATTTTCATAACTTTCTCTCTGAGCATCGGATTCGAATTCTGTAAAAAGTGGCTGAAATTGTACGGACTATAGTTTCTTGTGTATAAATTTCATAGTCAAAATACGAAATAGTGACACGTTTCACATCGTAAAAGTTTGCTCTACTGAACTAGTCCATAATTAGGTCATTGTGGGAGATTGGGCATAAATTTGCCTTGAAGAATCCAAATCAGGTCTGACCTGTGGCATTGGAAAGAAGAATTAGAGGAATATTACAAGGCTAAAGATAAAATCTTAGGGATATGAAATCATAGAGATACATCAATTTCAATATCGAGCGTCTCAAACGAAAGAAAAATTGTGTAACTTTTTTTTTAATTGCATAATTTTTGTTTGAAAAATCAGTCTGAAGTAATTCCAATGGAATATTGAAGCACAAATATTAGTATTGGGTTCTATAATGCCTCCCAAAAATAATTTCACACCCATTAAGCCCTCAGAATTCTCTACTATTATGCATGAATGTTGGGGCCTTTGTTTTTGGATAAAGGATGAAACCGGTTTTGAGTAGCGGACGAGGCAAGTTGCGGAGAGCCATTGCTAGAGGCTGAGAGTCGTTGCGGGTTTCAGATGGTTGTTGGGTAGGTGGTGGAGTGCGAACAGGCAGTGGCACAAGTGGAAAGAACAGTCGAAAACAAACAGGAAGAAAGACTCCATGAAGCAGAGCTAAGTGTGGAACAGAATGAGGAACGACGGAGCGCAGCAGGTCAGCCAAATGGAAAATAAGCAAATACTGCCAGTGCTGAGAGAAGTGATAGATAAGCAAGGAAGAGAAATAAGGAGCCAATTATTTATGGGTTTTAGGTTGTTGTGAATCGAGCTCTGCGAAGACTCTGAATGTAATGTGCTGCAATGAATTATTAATATACAGAGATGTATTTTGTGGTCCTAAGTTGTGTATCAAATGAATGATTGTCAATGTATGGTGTTTATGGTATTATTTAAAAAAATTATGATATCTTTGTCTGATGTATTGATTGTAATAGTTCCTTCATCGAATGTTATGTGTTAAGAGTTGTTTCCTGCATATTCATAACACATTGATGTTAGACCATAGAAGGTTAGTTTCGATGTGATTTTGTGGTTCTATTTCGCCTATCTCAGTAAGGTCATGGCATGCCTCAGGTGAGACTCCTCCCTCTCCTTTGAGCAAGGTGAAAATTTCGGCGTTGTCATAGACTACAACAGGATCTTGTTAGCCTATAATCCCAAACCTGGGTTTTTCCCAGAAGTCATCCTTTCGCCAACAATGAAGAAGAAGAAGTTCAACATGATATATCAAAATTATGAGACCAAGTGCAACAAATTTCGTTTTCATAAAGAGTAACCAAAAATGAAATGGAAGCTTAGATGGATGGTTTGAAGAAAGACATAATGGATTGAATAATGATGTGGAATCTAAGATCGTTGGTATAGAAGTAAAACTAAAAGGCGACATGGAAGACACAAAATCAGACATGGAAGGTTTGAAGGAAGGCTTGACAAAGTTGCTACAAGAATGATTCCTAATGGCGAAAATGTACTAAAGGAAACTCATTATGAGAAAAAATAAATGTTAATCATGATTTCATAAACTCTAACATTGGATTAAAGACCTTACATATTCCAAAGATCGATATGAGGAAGTTTGACGGCAAGGATCCAATAGCATGGATACTATAGATGGAGCAAGTCTCAATTCAAAAAATATTGCCAGAACTTGACGAGGAAGGAAAAATCATATTGGAACCTAAAGCAGTCACAAAATAATAACTCGAAAGCTACGAAATCGATCAATTTCAGAGTATTTCATCAAGTGGAGGAACTTAACAACTGAATATTCTATATGGGAGGATGATAATTTTATACAGAAGCACCCAGAAGTAATCAAGCATTGAGGACAACAGTTTTTTGAAGGAGAGGTGCATGCTAGGTCCCTATAGTACTAGTGTATCCCCTTATTATTATGTTTAGTGTAGCCCCTGTATTGTTATTGTTGTGCCTATGTAGTCCCCATACTGTTATTATTGTGCCCCATAGTAGCCCACTATTGTTATCATTGTGCCCTTACATTTTTATTGTTATGTCGACTAGGATTATATTGTGAACCCTATATATAGAAATGAGGTTTTTTCATTTGAATCATAAAAGAATTGTTCATTTATGTAATGTAAAGGAAGTTTCCCCCTCAAAAAGGTTTATTTCTAAGTCATTGAACTATCTTTTCTTCTATTTTGTGAGCTGGTTTTATAACTGTATATGTGCATAACTTCCGTACATGCACATATAAAGAAATTATGTGCAACTTCTATAATATGCATATACGATAGCCTCCAAATATTTGTAATATGCATATACGGTAGTCTCCAAATATGCACAATTTTCATATATTCACATATCTTTTGTTTATGTGCAACTTCTGTATATGTGTATATCTTCCATATATTTACATCTACCATTTATCAAAATCTACTTTATATGCGCAACTTCTACATATGCGCATATACGGAAGATATGCAC
The DNA here is from genome assembly GCA_034641835.2 of Pinus albicaulis. Taxonomy (NCBI): domain Eukaryota; kingdom Viridiplantae; phylum Streptophyta; class Pinopsida; order Pinales; family Pinaceae; genus Pinus; species Pinus albicaulis. The sequence continues at coordinate 1,480,689,566 of CM076575.1, forward strand.
ATATACAAAAGACATGCGTATATATGAAAGCTGTGCATATCCAGAGACTGTTGTATATGCATATTATGAAATTTGTGTGTATACATAAGTTATGAATATTTGGACACTGTTGTATATTCATATTACAGAAGTTATGCACAACTTTTGTATATGCACAACTTTTTTATATGTGCATATACAGAAGTTGCGCATATATAAAAAATATGTACATATACGAAAATTGCGCATATACAGAAAATATGTGCATATAAAGAAATTGTGCATATATGGAAAATATGCACATATACGAAAGTTGTGCATATATGGAAGATATGTGTATCTTATGTATATGTGCAACTTTCATATATGTGCATATACATAAGTTGTGCTCAACTTCAACTTTTGTATATAAATAGCCTCCATATATGCTCATACATTCCTTATATGCGCAAATCCTATATATGTGCATATAAGGAAGATATATAATACAAAATATCCACATATATAAAATTTTCATGAATTTTGAATATGGGCAGCTTCTGTATAAGTGCAACTTTTATATATGTGCATTTTTTATGTATGTGTAACTATTATATATGCAAAACTTCCATATATGCGCATATAAAAAATGTATGGACGGTGATACACCCCCATCAGTTGTACAATAGTGGGAATCACTTTAGGGCAGAGAATCATCTATGCGTTTTTTTTTGCATGAACTCGTCCAACAATTTAAAATTGTAGTTTATCTTTCCTTGATTTTGACTTGTGACCAAATCATCTTTTCATATTAACCGAGCTCAGGAAATTATGTTTTCTCTTGGTAGTGATCTTGGATTGAGTTATCATATTGAAAAACCCTTTGTTGTATTCTTGACATGCTCTATCTATCAATTTGTTCAATATATATGCTTGTTCCAAATTTGTAGGTATTATGGCTCGGTAATACAGTAATCTTAAATGTATTTAATACTCTATAGCTCCAATAATGTAAGGGCTTATCGATTTCAAGAATATGACAGAGCTACTACCCATGGTGGCTTAGGGTTTACAGTCCACCCAGCGCCAGAGGTCGTTCATGGCTCTTCAACCTTGATCCTGATGTGACGCTCCTTGCATCTGCGCTTTGAAGAGGTTGGCTGACATGGAGGCTCTCGATGGAGGGATAGAGGCTCCACCCCATTCTTCTCACTCACCTACAAACAATGAGAAAGCGGGATCTGACATCGCTACTCGGAATGGTCCGGACGTGCAAGCCAGCCCCATAGGGATGCCTGACCCCCTAAAAAACTCGCAAATGGACAAATCTGCTCAGAAGAAAGCATCCCCGTCAACATGCATATCCAAAGCGGCGGAAAGACCCAAGATCTACCTTTAAGCACAACGCATCAATGGAAGAATACAATACATGAAGGACCGCGTGCTCATCGGTAAGTTCATTAGCTTCTAGCCCACAGAGAAAGCCCTTCTGGGCTGGATCGCTTCAAAGTGGAAGCCAAAAGGAAAAATCGCTCTCTAACTAGGCCTGAAAGGTTTTTTCAACATCATATTCATATGCCTAGATGAAAAGAATCGAATCATGGATGGGGGACCTTACTTCTTCAACTCAGCGGGACTTTCCTTCAGAAACTGGGTGGAAAGATTCAATCCTGACAAAGAGGACTTTAACTGGGCACTGGTATGGATGGGTTTGTACTCCCTCCCTCAGGACTACTAGGATGATCTCTCTCTCAAAGACATTCGCAACCATCTAGGAGAATTCTCCAAAATAGGAGAAGAGAACAACATCAACTGATACACTGCCTATGCCAGGATCTGCGTTTACATGGACATATCCAACACCCTCCCTGACTCGGTATGTTTGCTCCACGATGATTTTGAATGGGTTCAAACAATTGAATATGAACATGTTCCTTTTCATTGTCACAAATTTCATGAGCATGGGAATCTCTTCAGAGGTTGCCCCCTCAATCACAGCCAGAGAACCAATTCGGACTTGAACGACATAGATCCATATGGTTTCACAAAGATCACTAGCCACAAACGACATGCAAGAAAACCCACTTCTGCCCCAAAGGCCTCACAACCCTCCACCAGCAAAAACTTTGATGTTTTAGCCAGTCAACCCTCCTAGAAAGCCCCTACCTCTTCACCTCCCGAGCCTCCCTTGAATCTAGCCAATCCCCCTCTTGATGCCAGCAATCCCCAGTCATCTCATATCCACCCTTCTCCTACCTCTCCTCCTGAACCAAATCAGGCTCAAGCCTTGCATGAAAATAGGGCCAACAAAGGGAAAAAACATAGCTAGAGCAACCCTCTGCCATGGATGAAGAGACAAAGAGCATCGACTCTGGCGAACTTGAAATCCTAAGCCTGGAGGAAGCATGCAAAAGTAGAGAATTTCACATGATTCCCACTCAGCAGATCCAATCTCTAGAGGAATTTCTCTTTAGAGCTCAACAACTACCAGCTCTTCGCATCCAAGGAGTTACCTTACTAGATACAAAAAAAATCATGAAATAATCCATAAAAAGAGGGAGGCACACTGATCTGCAACGTCTCATCGTGCTTGGAGGCCAGCTCGTTGAATCGGGAATATATCCCAAGTTAACTAGGTTATGAACCATGATTCCTCATAGTTGTCAATGAAACTCATATCATGGAACATCAAAGGGCTCAACAACCCCTCCAAGCATCATCTCATTAAGAAAATAATTTCCCTAGAAAATCCCACTATCTTCTTTATGCAAGAAACCAAATGTTCTAGCACCACCTTGAACACTATTTTATCAAAATTATGGAATGGTTTCAGTACCACTACTGTAGACGCTCTTGGTGCCTCAGGAGGCCTAACTATTTCCTGGAACCCTCTCCAGATCACTCTGACTAACATTCATCCCTCTCACAATTTCATTCAGGCCTCTTTCCATCTCCTAGGCACCAACATTCACGACCATCTCACTAACTTTTATTTCCCCCAACCAACAACTCAAAAAATTGAACTCCTTGACTCCATTGAAAAAATTAACTCTCATTGAACCCACCCTCTCTGGGTTTTGGGCGGAGATTTTAACATGGTCACCAGCTTGGAGGAAAAAAGAGGAGGTTGCTCCAAGATTGAAGCAAATAGCCACATATTTAAGGAGTTCATTCAGATCAACCAACTCATCGATCTCCAAACTTCCAATGGAACTCACACTGGGAACAACCATCGAGGAGGATCCCACCAAATGTCCTCGCGCCTTGACAGATTCCTCATTTCGGATAAATCCATCCATCTAGGTGGGGATATAACCTCCACCATTCTACCCACTTAGGGGTCTAATCATTGGCCTATAGAACTGCAATGGTCCCACCTTGGTGTAGCAAGCAACAAGCCCTTCCGCTTTGAAAAATTTTGGTTAACACATCCTGGCTTCAAGGATTTGGTTACCAATTGGTGGTGCAACATCGCCCTACCAATGGGTTCCAAAATGTTTCAATTCCAGCAGAAAGTCAAAGCCCTCAAAGTCCATCTCAAGAAATGGAATCAGTCATCCTTTGGTAACATCTTCAAAAATCAACTAGATTTGGAAGCTTAGATGGCTTGTATCCAGCAAAATATCATTATGGAAGGTCGCACAGATGCTCAGGTGGACCAGGAGAAAAATCTAATGGGAAAGTTGGAAGATCACAGGAAACATGAGGAAATTCTTTGGAAACATAAATCCAGAATTGGATGGCTCAAAGAGGGGGAAAAATACAAAATTTTTCCATCGCTCAACCATCCAACGCTAAATGCACAATCGCATCTCAATCCTTAATAATGAACATGGTGACCGACTTGAAGCACACAATGATATTGAACAGGAAATGTTGGACTATTTCAAGGACACTCTCAAAGAACCCAACATAGATCACTAGCCTGCCATCAACAGAATCACCCAACATATTCCAAGGATCATCACGGATGATCACAATCAAATGTTGCTACAACCCACCACGTTGAAAGAGGTTGAACAACCTATGTCGCAACTCAAAGATGGGAAACTCCAGGTCCAAATGGTTTTACCTCCAACTTCTTTCACTACTTTTGGGATGTGATCAAGAAGGAGATCTGGGATTTGGTTGAAGAATTTAGAAGCATGCACTAGGTTCTACCGGCCCTCAACACCACCTTCCTCACCTTGATTCCGAAAGAGGAACAAGTTGATACTCCGGGTAAGTATCGCCCCATATCCCTTTGCAACATCATTTACAAGCTCATATAAAAAATGATAGCCAATAGGCTTAAACCTCCCCTCCTACTGCTCATATCACCTGAGAAAACATGATATGTGGAAGGAAGACAGATATTGGATGGTATCATCCTAATGAATGAAGTCATCCACTCTATGAAAATGGAGAAAAAGCCATGTATGCTTCTCTAAATTGTTCCGATCTCTAAAGAATTTGATAAACTTAGTTAGACTTATATCCAACATGTGATCTATGCCTTCGGCTTCAGTCCCACGTGGATTAGATGGATCATGAGTATGCTCTCCTCCCCTTTGTTCTCCATTCTTGTTAATGGTTTACCCTCTCCCACCTTCTCTCCCTCAAGAGGTATCCATTAGGGTGACCCTCTCTCCCCTTTCCTTTTTTTCCTTATGGCGGAAGGATTGCGTCATTTAATCCGACATACCATCAACTCTCAATCCCTCAGAGGCATCTCCATTCACAATAGCCCCCCACTCTCCCATCAACAATCTGTGGACGACAACATGCTTTTAGGCCATCCTTCTGTCCAGGAAGCCAACTCCTTTAAATCTCTGCTCAATTGATTCTTCGAAGCTTCTAGAACTACTATCAATGCCGAAAAAACGTAGCTCTTTTTATTTAATACCCCTACTGTCACTTAACGCAACATTGCGTGGATCCTTGGTTTCTCCATTGCATCTCCCCCCTCAAAATACCTAGGAGCTTCGCTCATTGACTCAGCCATCAAGCATACTTCTTGGAAGGAGCTCCTGGACAAGCTACAAGCAATACTTTACTCTTGGACCCATCAGGCTCTCAACATCATTGGTTGTCTTGTGCTGATCAATTATTTCCTCCAATCCATGTCGCTTTACCTATTCTCAGTGTTGGCTGCTCCAAAATGGGGTTTGAAATCCATTTGTAATATCCAGTGCACCTTTCTATGGGGTGGCAACAAAGACACCATGAAATGGGCCTTAGTTAAATGGTATGAGGTCTGCTCACCCAAACACTTGGAAGGATTGGGTTTGAGGGACCCGGAGCAAAGCAATATCGTCATGGGATCTTGCATTTCGTGGAAATGGGTATCCAGTCCTCATACACCCTGGGCACAACTCTGGCAACTAAATATGCAGAAAAATAGCCACAATAGGATCTTATACACTACAATTTAGAAATCACGGCTCCCAAATCTGGAAATATACCAATCATCATAAGTTCCTCATCCAATCTCACAACTTTTGGGAAATTTGTTTGGGATCCCAGGATCGTCTTTGGAAGACTCATGGCAGTAGCAGTCTAAGTTTGCAACACTTTTTCAAAAACCGAGGTGGAAATCTACTCTTCAAGACAGGGAGAACATTCAAATCAAGAATTTCTGGACATCGTTGAACACTAAAGGATTTCGCCAATGACTTCCCACCATTCAGTGGAAAGAAAATTGGCATGAGGAAACCCACAATGATATTTGGATGGAACTTAAAAAAAGGAAAATTCGATATTCAGATGGATCGTATATCCTCAGATGGGGTCATACTCCCCAAGGAGTCTTCACTACTAAGGAGGCCTATCAATTGCTCCATCCAACCGACCCAAATCAAGTTGATACAAGTTGGTCACAAATATGGAACTCCAGCATATGGCCCAAAGTCTCTACCTTCCTCTGGTTTCTCAGTAAACGCTCTATCTTAACTTGGGACAATCTATTGAAAAGAGGGTTCATTGGCCCTTCATGGTGCTCCATTTTTCAAAGTCGGGAGGAAACCATAGATCATCTGATGGATACATGCCCTTTGCAAGCACTCTTTGGGACAGAGTCGCCATTCTCTGTCGTAGGACCAAAATAAGGCGAGGGGATGTCACCAACACAATCTGTCATTAGCAAAAAGCCCCATTCACCATCAATATCCTCAAATTTCTCTGGTTGCTCATCCCTGGGCTACTTCTTTGGACAATCTGGAAGGAGAGGAATCATCGAATATTCAAAGATCACACAACGCCTCAAGAGATTATTTGGAACAAATTCTGCAATAACATAAAGGATACCTTAGCCCTCCATCAATGGAGGGACACAGATCTCCCATACTACCTTTAGAACACCACATAAGGGTCAACTAGAACCTCTCTATCCCTTGCAACTCCGCCATCTCTCCTTCCTCTAATCCATATTCAAAATCTTCTAGATCTTGGAGTCCCCCTCCTAAGTATCTCTACAAACTCAACTTTAACGAAGCCTCAAAAGGAAATCCGAGCAAAGATGGCTTTGGAGGAATATTTCGTGACTTTGAAGGCACTCCCTTGCTAATATTATTTGGATCCATTGGATGTGATAGCAACAACTCCAATGAACTGGAAGGACTCACCCAAGTCCTCCACCTTACTCAAGAGAACAATCTCTTCCCCCTGGAGGTTGAAGGGTGCTCTCAAATCATCATTAATGCAGCCCATCACCTTCTTCATGGTTCCTCCTCATCCAAAATCTCAAAGAGCTGGCGGTTAGCCTATAGGCTGGAAAATCTAGAGCAATGGATTCAACTCCACAAAGCCATTACCTTCATGCATGTGCATAGATCAGCTAATGAAGTAGTGGATCTCTTAGCCAATAGAGGTGTGAATCAGGACTCTCCTCTTATCTCTAGCAGATTCCATTCCATTTCTGATGAATATTTGTGCATTGATTTCACTCAATTGGTCCTCAAAGATCTTCAACCCCCTAATGTGGGTGATTCATGAGATCAAAGTAGGTTTCCACCTAGTCTCTCAAAGCAGGCGCACCTGGCCTCTCCATATGGCCACACCTTCCTCCCTCGTGAAGGTCTTAAATTCGAAGAGGATGTTGGCACTGGCGGAATTCACTCCTCCCCCTCGACCTCCGCTCATGCAACTTGCATCTTTGCCATTTATGGCTGATGGCTCATGTTTTCATTCTCATATGTGATTCTGATTTTCATTCTCTACAGACCTCCTCTATCACAGCTCTGCCCGTTTCTCTACTCCTCGCCTTCCTCCCTCTGATCTTTCTGCTCCAGCCCTGTAGACCCTCCATCCTACGGATTCAATGCCAAGAAGACACTGAATGGGGTGTCGTCGAGGAGGCGGCAGAGGCTGTCCCTCCCACCCTCTAGTTACTGCAATGTCTGTGTACTCCTTGTCCATCTCTATTGATGTGGTAGAATCTGAGGTTCTCGACCCCCAATTTCTCTCAACCCAGCTCTCGATTCACCTCTCGGAGGAGCAACATTACCTCTTTGGCTCTAGAAGAAGAAACAATCGTGAAAATCAACATTTTTGCTCTCATCCTCCCCTCTGCCATGAAAATTCCTCGGCCTCCTTGTTTAACACTTTTTGAAAGACTTGGATAGCAGTGGGAGCAGCCCATCGGAGGACACTGGGAAAAAAGATGCAGAAGAAGACAATCCACCTCGCTCAGCTTTGGGCAAGCAAACCGATATGGTCTCCACTTTGACACCGCAGCTGGACCCCCAGCTCTCAAAGAAGGATATCAAGACCATTTCCAACTATGATTGTTTCATAATTGAAAAGAATCCTCATCGGGAGAACCATGACGCCGAGAATCGGTAGCTGCAACTCCTTGGAGCTCCTCCTTTTCGGTTTATATATGTTCCTTTATAGTTTTTATGTCTATCTTCATCTCTTCCTACAAATTTTGTCACTCATGTTTATGCTAATGGTCGGTTTCCTCTTGAAGGACGACCTATTTTTTGAATTTATGAACTCATTAAGGGTTAGTTTCCCCCAAAAGGGCAGCCCATTTTTTGAATTTTTGAACTGTCTTCATCCAACAGGGGTTGACTAATCCAGCAACCCTTGTCGTGGAGTATGATTGTAATTTTTTACATTATAATATAAATTAGCATAACTTAGAAAAAAAAATACACTATAGCTCTGTAAATATTGCTTGCACTAAAACTTTGGCCTATTTTTAATTCGATTATCTAATTTACTTCAATTTATCTAATTTATCTATTGATTCCATAACTATATTTAAATTTTAAGTAATGAGCACATAAAAACTTAATACTTACAATATAACAAGTTTCTTAATATTTGTTACAATACCATGGCTAATCAATACCAAATTCCACAAAACCATAACTTATTTCACAATGAAAAATTAAAATGTAGTGTGTTTTAGACATTATATATAGCATTGATTACATAGAGTGAAAATTCTCCATCGTATGGATGGGGAGAGGGGGGGGGGGGAAAGAGAGGGAGAGGAGGGGAGAGAGAGAGAGAGAGAGAGAGAGAGAGAGAGAGAGAGAGAGAGATGGAGTTGGAGGGGGGGGGAGAAGGAGGGAATAACAAAGACATAGAGATATATAGGTAGAGAGAGAGGGAGTGACAAGGGAGAGATTGAGAGAGAGGGAGAGAGGAGAGGAGGGAATGCATAGAGAAGGAGAGGAGAGAGAGAGAGGGAGAGAAAGATAAAGAGAGGGAGAGGAAGGAAGAGAAAGAATACTTAAGAGAGAGGGAGCAAGAGTGGAGTTGGGGGGGGGAGAGAGACAGAGGGAGTGACAAGGGAGAGATGGAGTGAGAGTGAGTGAGAGAGGGGAGGAGGGAAGAGAGATAAGGAGAGGAGAGAGAGGGAGAGAAGGGAAAGAGTGAGAGAGGGAGACATAGAGATGGAGGGGGGAGAGAAGGGGAGAGAGAGAAGGAGATAGGGAGGGAGATATTGATAGTGTTGGAGGGAAGAGAGAGAGAGGGGGTGATAGAGAGATATGGGGAGGAGAGAGAGAGGGAGGTGGGAGAGAAAGGGAGAGAGAGGAAGGAAAAGGGAGAGGACTTGACAAAGAGAAGGAGAGATGGAGAGAGAGAGAGAGAGAGATATGGAGTTGGAATGGGAGAGAGGGGGGAAGAATAAATACATAAAGAGAGAAAGGTGGAGAGAGAGAGAGGGAGAGAGTAAAGTGAGAGGAAAAAGAGATAGAGAGGAGAGAGAGAAGGAGAGATGGGTCCAACCTAGATATGGTATGTGTGTATATAAAAACCAACCTAGATCTATCTTAACCCCAAATCCATCAAGTGCTAAGAGGGATCAAATCTCTTGAGGTGCAAACCTTTCCTCAATTTTTACACTAAAAAAATAGGTTTGCATCTTAGGATATTTGATCTCTCTCTATGCTTGATAGATCTGGGGTTAAGATGGATCTAGGTCGGTTTGATACATTTGATTTAAAGGGTAGAGTGATATTAATTAAATTAAGATTTTTTATACATAAGATAGAGCCAAACATTGTTTGTTTAACTCTTTTATATTAAAAATATATATCTCAATTTAGTTATATAAATGGGTTTAACTTAACTTTTTTTAAAGTTATATTGTTTTTGTAAAATTTAATATAAGTTTGTTTCTAAAACTATTATTTAATTCATGGATATGATCTTTATCATATACATGATAATATTTTTAATTCATATAAATATTTTGGAGTTGATATTGATCATAGATTTAACGTGATTTATAGTATTGGGAAAAAGTTTAATGGAGGATGGAAAACTTAGTTTGATCTCAGAAAACAACTTATATTTGACATAATTAGTTGCCCATTAACTTACTCATGCTTGATGAGGGTCGATAGAAGATCAATATATAGAATGTTACGATTATCTTTTCATTGCGGTAATTTAATAAGGATGATTTGTTCGATATTTAAGGGTGACATTATGTGCTTGATACTTAAGAATAATGTCTTTCGATACTTAAGAATAATGTGTTTGATATTGCATGATATGATTGTGTTAATTGTTAATTTGTGCATTAACAATTAAGGAAAAAGCACTACATCCATAGATTTGAAACATATAATAAATTTTTAACAATAACAATCAAAAAAATATTTATAATAAAACTAGGACCAATTCAATTTGATTTTATTTTAAGATAGCTTGTGTTATGAGTGACAAAACTTTCTAGAGAAACCTATTATTTCTTATCACAATTACAACACTTAACATTATATTTATGCTTAAGCTTGAAAAAAATCAAATAAATTCTAAAACTACCACACTTACCAAGCATGTTTAGTATTTTTACTAATGTACATTTTCTTTGGTGCACTCTCACTATGCATGCATATTTCTTCTTTCTATTCTCACCATACATACTTTTTGTGCCCTTTGATAAATAAATCAAGGAACTTTATATATATATATATATATATATATATATCTAACAAAAAATATATATATATATAAAATAATACTAGAGCTACTTGCCGATAAAAGTTTCATCTTTAGATGTTAGTATTGAAGTGGTAAAGGTTCAAATTTTTATCTATTTTTGCATATTTTATTATAAGACATGTATATTGTTTCATAAATTCAAATATATATATATATATATATATATATATATATATATATATATATATTCTCTTCATGTACATGATACATCTGTTATTATAACAAAGCAAAGTTTCATGGTAATGATATGTTCGTCCATGAATGCAACATCGAGTAAGATATAAATATAAAAGTAGTTTAATTTGCCAAAAAAAAAAAAATCTAACTACATTCATCAAAATTAATGTAACATCGATATAATATAACATCAAATCCACATCATGAATTCAAATTTCAATGAAGAGGATGTCATGTACAGAAGTTCAAATTCATGTATTTGTTTTCAAAATTGGTCTAGCTTTTTCTTGATCCAATTTTGAATATCACTTTTTTTATCAATAAATATTTGTAAGAATAATAAAGGTTTCCCATCCTTTGTTTTTAACCTACCTTGTTGCAAGATATTGAAGTTTCCTTAATGGATTATTGGATTATATTTTATCACTTTGCATATGATTGTAGGCTATCTTCTATGTGACTATATCTGTTAAGTATTGTGGTTGATTCTTTTTTCTTTTTCTTTTCCTTTCTCTCTCTCTCTTTTTTTTTTTTAAATTGTGTAGCTAGTAAGAAAGGCCTATAAGCCAATACTAGTAAGAATTTGTGTGTTGGAAAGAGTTGATACATCAAAAGACAATCCCATATGGGGGTGCAATTCAAGAAGGATGCCTACTCATCAAGCCTCATCACAACAGGCTGATATTAATCATTCAACATGTACATGCTCCATCCCTCTTTGGGTTTGAACCTAATAATGGATTCCAAAGAGGAAACATGTATTCTTAACTATTAGGCTAACTATTCTCTTGTTTATTGCAATACTCATTTATCTTTCTTCTTTTTTTTGCTCACTTAAGAGTTACAACAATATGGTTTAATTAGAGATTAAGCTATCTTGTGAATCTACATTGTCTTTAAACATATTTATATTAAAAATTGTGAACTATTCTCTCATTTGATGTGCACAACATCACATTTACTCATAGATTTGTTCTTTTATATTCATTGTAATAGTAATGCATTCTTCAGTCTACATCATAAATGTGAAATAAGAAAAACAAAATAAAACTCTAACCTTATAACATTAATTTAGAAACTAGTACCATAAATTGTAAAGTCCACTTATAAATCATAAGAACCCATATTGAATATTGTATCTCAATAAATTTATCTATATTAACAAGCATCAATAGTCGTCTCTTTTTCAAAGACTCCCTTTCCTCCCCGACCCTGGTGGCAGGTGAAAGTGCTGCCATCTACACGACCTCCTCATCCACTTCTTCAACTACTAGTCCCAGGTGAGTGCTGAATGAAATCATACTTCCTGATATTCCTTGGGCCTATTTTGATGGAGCAGCTGCTCAGGGGCTATGTGGGGCTGTCATGGTCATTCACAAAAACTAAAACATTTCTTTTGCGGCCTCTGTTGGTCTTGGAGCGAGGACAAACAATTTTTCAGAGCTACAAACCTTAAAACTCTTGTTGTGATGGCTTCTTCACTTGGATATCACCTCGATTCAAATCTTTGGGGACTCATTGAATGTCATAAATTGGTTTAACAACTTGCAGAGATGTCAAAATTATTTATTAATGCATATTCTTGATGAGATTCTATTACTAAAAGCACATTTTAAGTGGATTTCTGTTTGCCATATTTACAGGGAACGAAACCAACATGTAGACGATTTGTCTAAGATCGGTCTTAGATAAGTTCAAGGCACGTGGTCGATAAAATAAAAGGATGGTATATTGGTCCATGTGTTGGACACTAGACCATACTGATGGAGGGCCTTCCCTCATCTTGCAGAGTCTTGCTTTAATTTAATTTTTATTTTCTCCAGCACTGCTATATCTTCTAGAGCTATGTATATATGTTGCCACATGTATTCAACAAACATATCAGTTTTTTATATATTTTTGGAACTCACTATTTTTTAAACTCATTATTATTTTTGAACTGACCGGTCTCTATGCTTTGGAGAGGTCGGGTTTTGGATGGCATTATGCCATTGTCATATCTGTCGGGTGTTTCTCCTTATTCGGAAGCCCGTAGTGCTGACTTGCTTATGGTTGCTATGCTATTTTACCACTTTAGCAGGTCTTCTGCATAATATGGCCTCTGAGTGTTCATGGTTTCACAACTGGTGCCTTCTCACCTAAGGGTTTTGGTTGGCTGGTATTTTTTCCTTGATCCCCCTTTGGGGACAAGGACTTATGGAATGTTACAGCATATGCAATGTAACTTTTTGCTTCCGATAATATAAAGTTTGATTTTTTCTCGGGGAAAAAATCAATAGTCATCTCTAATAAAATCTTTGTGAATTTTAGAAAAATATTAAAAGTCAACTTTGATGAAACATTTGAAATTTTTTAAACACCAATTTTTTTGAAAAAACAAATATTTAGCTTAAAAAATAATAATAATAAAAAACCTAACTAATCACTCTAAAATAAAAACTAAATTAAATAAATTATTTTATAATATAAATAATTAAATTATTTTATTATATAACTTAAACTTCATTATACATAACAATATTCAATTGATAAACTTATCTCATCCCATTTACATATCCGAAGCCTGAAATAAACTTATTATAAAATTTAAATATTGATGATAAAAAAAATTAATAATTTCTTTTGAATACCACTTCTTCTAGATCTTACAAAATTGTGATTTTTTTATTTTTTATTTTTAAATTTAAAATAATAATAATAATATAAAAGATAATAACACAAAAATTTATTATAAAATTTAAAATTTAAAATTTAAATGTTGATGATAAAAAAGCATCTAACAATTTTTTTTGAATACCACCTCTTCTGTGATTTTCTTACTTTTAAATTTAAAATAATAATAATAATATAAAAACCGATAACACCAAAAATAAAATTAAAGTCAACCCAGCGACCCTTAGTTATACGACTTGTCCGGTGTGTTGATTTATTTAAGATAGAAGGACGGTGACAAATAAGCTTACCATTTATTGTTTTATATTAGAAGTTAAAAATATTTTTTTTTGTAAATATCGTAGGTCCATTCTATTGACTATTTTCCATTGAAAAGAAGGTTACAAAAATGAAAGTTTCAACTGTAGCCTCAACCTGCCCGAAGGAAACCAGGTCTGTTGGCCATCGATAAGCATGAAATGCGTTCCAAAACTGGAAAAGTTTCATTGTTCTATGTCCTACATTAGCTAACTGTTCCAAAATATTACTTTCTAACTGCTGTCTTTTAATTATATAGCATAATCCTATAAACATTCAACATCAGTAAAGAGAAACTAAGCATCAGAACTTGAAACAGGGGCAGGATCTTTCAGCGTAGACCCGGGCATGTCCACTTGTTGCAGTTGTTGTAATTGCTTTTCCATGCGGGCTACTTTGTCGTCCATTCGGTTCATCCTGTCTGCTGTCTGATATTGGGTGACCTTGATATGCGAAAGCTGGTCCTGCATATCTTCCAGTTTGTCCATTATTCTGGCTTCCATCTTTATTATATCCATGCTTTGCATACCCGGGGGATAGCTTTGTATGGCTTTTGCTAACAGACATTTCATAGTCCAATATGTATGAATAGATTGCTGAAACAGTGAGAGGCGACCTCTGGTATTCGCTGGATCGTTGATGAAATCTAGCGCTTCTTCTTCTACTGCAATATCTTCTTGTTCTATTTGAATCTCCTTTTCCCAACCTCTAATTTCCTGTCTGGTCCTGGAAGTATTTGTTTGAACATAACTATCTAGCAGAGTTTCCATCCTTTCCTGGGTCGATTTCCATCCGCGTTTCTTCGGCTTTGATTCTTCTTTCTTTACCTGTTTTCCTTTCCCAGATTGATTGTTTGCACGACGTTTCCCCATCTTTCCTCGGTTATACAGCTGTAACATGCATAGATAATGAACTTTAGTTACAGTCCTAATCCCGTCAGCTATCCAAAATTCATTACCTGTTTGCTGGATACGATAGCGTCAAAAACACATCATTGCTATTAAAAATATATCTTCGATGCGTTGATACGAAAGAAAGGGAAGGCTAGCGACTTGTCCGATGTTTTGATTTAAGACCGAAAGACGGTGTCCAATAAGCTTTTCATTGGCCCTTCTCATGTTTTATATATATATTATATATATATGTGTGTGTAATGCTTATGAGTAATGCATGATGCTGTAATTATATTGGTTGATGAGTGAGTTTGTTTTTTTATTTGTTTGTGGAGAGACACTGTAAAAATATGATTTTGATATTAATATTTATTTAGTGGGCTTTTGTTTTTATTAATGGATTTATTTATTTATTTAAGATATTGATATTGAGATGGGTTGTTAGTTATGTTGTATAAGATTTTATTTCTTATAAGTTGAAAGTGCAAAAAAATAATGTATTAAAAAAAATTAAATGTTTTAAGTTTTAAAATGGGTTTTAAAGGTTTTTAAAATTTATTTATTACGCCGTAAGGCGTATTTATTTGAAAACAACTTTGCTGAGTGCCTTTCTGTCTTAATATTTGCCATCGGATCTCTTGTTAGACGATTGAGTCAAAATGAGTCGTTGATTGAAAGAGCGACAGTTAAAGCTAATTTAGTTAATATCCTTTCAGGATTCTCTTCCTCTTCTTGCATTGCAATGCATTCTCTCACTCTAGGTGCTCTTCTGCTCTGTCTCTAAGGCGAGGCTGTGATGTCTTGTCTTGTCGAGCGATCCTCCTCGTTTGTTTTGTGTTGTTTTTTTAATCTGTATCAGTGACTCTGTGTTGTGACTATTGGTATGTAGTAGTTTCTGTTGTCTACCTCTGTTTTTTGTTTGGACATTCAGTCTGCGTTTTATGTTAAATGACGAGTCTGGGAGACACAGAGAGATACACCTTTCTGTCAAGAAGCCTTTTGATGGCCAAAATCAGACGCTGAAAATAGCTGCAGGATGTAATGATGATCTCCGCTGGCCTCAATGGTGATGGAGAGTTTTGAATTTCAATTAAGGGAGGAAGTTGATCTGTATTTTTATTGGATGTGTTATTTATAAAGATAATAGATTAGGTCATAAGGAAAATTCTGATCAATTGATTTCTATTTCCACAATAAGGAAGAATTTATGCAAGAGCGGCAATCATAATAAGAGAGTAAAACAAGAAGAAATAGAGAACCATTTGTAAGCAAGCAGTAAGCAAGAAGTAGAGAACCTGTAAGCAGATTTAAAGGATAATGTTATGCCAGGGTATATTTTTCTTTTTCACTGTTTGAATTTTTAATTGTTTATCTTTCAGATCCATTCCTTTAAAGCAAAGGAAGCGTTCAAGTCCTGTGCAGAGAAATGAAGATGGCTAGAGTAGCATTGTAACAACATGAAATTCCAAGGAATTGCCCTCAAACGGAAACGGATTCAGGTAGGTCGCTCTATTCACTAATCCTACCGATAGTTTATTGGGTTTTCCATTTTCCAACATGAAAAAGTAAAGTCAGTTGATATGTGTTTATAAGATAATTAACTGATGGTCAGACTGCTAAAATTTTCAAGAGAATATAGAAGTATACGCATATTCACTGAAAAAATCTTTACCTACCTCCAGATTATATGACAAGGCAGCCTGAAATCAATGACAGCATGAGGGGAGTTATGGTTGATTGGGTAATAGAGGTACATATTTGTTCATATGCTGATTCTATTTGCTGGCATGCTTAGATCTAGAAGAGGGTTATATGGGCTATTTCTTAGAGTTCACTTCCAAATTTTACAGGTGCATCGAAAATTTCATCTAATGCCAGAAACATTGTATCTCATTGTAAACATCTTCGATAGATACCTCTCTATTCAGAGTGTTACAAAGAAAGAATTACAATTAGCGTGTGCCACTGCAATATTTATTTCTTCCAAATATGAAGAAATCTTTCCTCCAGAGGTACGATGACTTTCTCTCTATCTATGAGAATGGGTAAAAGGAAATCTTTAGTGTATATTGCTAGTTTATACAAGCCATGATACTGAAAACAACTTTGCTTAGTGCCTTTCTGCCTTAATATTTGCCATCCACATCTCTTGTTACATCTATCGAGTCAAATGAGTCGTTGATTGAAAGAGCGACAAGCACATGTTTAAAGCTAATTTAGTTAATATCCTTTCAGGATTCTCTTCCTCTTCTTGCATTGCAATGCATTCTCTCACTCTAGGTGCTCTTCTGCTTTGTCTCTCAGGCGAGGCTGTGATGTCTTGTCTTGTCGAGCGATCCTCCTTGTTTGTTTTGTGTTGTGTTTTTTAAATCTATATTAGTGACTCTGTGTTGTGACTATTGGTATGTAGTAGTTTCTGTTGTCTACCTCTGTTTTTTGTTTGGACATTCAGTCTGCGTTTTATGTTAAATGACGAGTCTGGGAGACACAGACATATACACCTTTCTGTCAAGAAGCCTTTTGATGGCCAAAATCAGAGGCTGAAAATAGCTGCAGGATGTAATGATGATCTCTGCTAGCCTCAATGGTGATGGAGAGTTTTGAATTTCAATTAAGGGAGGAAGTTGATCTGTATTTTTATTGGATGTGTTATTTATAATGATAATAGATTAGGTCATAAGGAAAATTCTGATCAATTGATTTCTATTTCCACAATAAGGAAGAATTTATGCAAGAGCGGAAATCATAATAAGAGAGTAAAACAAGAAGAAATAGAGAACCATTTGTAAGCAAGCAGTAAGCAAGAAGTAGAGAACCTGTAAGCAGATTTAAAGGATAATGTTATGCCAGGGTATATTTTTCTTTTTCACTGTTTGAATTTTTAATTGTTCATCTTTCAGATCCATTCCTTTAAAGCAAAGGAAGCGTTCAAGTCCTGTGCAGAGAAATGAAGATGGCTAGAGTAGCATTGTAACAACATGAAATTCCAAGGAATTGCCCTCAAACGGATTCAGGTAGGTCGCTCTATTCACTAATCCTACCGATAG
Source organism: Pinus albicaulis (assembly GCA_034641835.2). Classification (NCBI taxonomy): domain Eukaryota; kingdom Viridiplantae; phylum Streptophyta; class Pinopsida; order Pinales; family Pinaceae; genus Pinus; species Pinus albicaulis. Next base: position 1,480,707,057 of record CM076575.1, read on the forward strand.
TTTATTGGGTTTTCCATTTTCCAACATGAAAAAGTAAAGTCAGTTGATATGTGTTTATAAGATAATTAACTGATGGTCAGACTGCTAAAATTTTCAAGAGAATATAGAAGTATACGCATATTCACTGAAAAAATCTTTACCTACCTCCAGATTATATGACAAGGCAGCCTGAAATCAATGACAGCATGAGGGGAGTTATGGTTGATTGGGTAATAGAGGTACATATTTGTTCATATGCTGATTCTATTTGCTGGCATGCTTAGATCTAGAAGAGGGTTATATGGGCTATTTCTTAGAGTTCACTTCCAAATTTTACAGGTGCATCGAAAATTTCATCTAATGCCAGAAACATTGTATCTCATTGTAAACATCTTCGATAGATACCTCTCTATTCAGAGTGTTACAAAGAAAGAATTACAATTAGCGTGTGCCACTGCAATATTTATTTCTTCCAAATATGAAGAAATCTTTCCTCCAGAGGTACGATGACTTTCTCTCTATCTATGAGAATGGGTAAAAGGAAATCTTTAGTGTATATTGCTAGTTTATACAAGCCATGATATTTGAAAAACAATCCTTTGCTTCAGTGCCTTTCTCGTCTTAATATTTGCCATCCGATCTCTTGTTAGACGATTGAGTCAAAATGAGTCGTTGATTGAAAGAGCCGACGCTATTTACGCAGTTAATTTAGCAGTCTTTCAGATTCTCTTCCTCTTTTTCTTGCATTGTGTAAATGTGTCTTCACTCTAGGTGCTCTTCTGCTCTGTCTCTCAGGCGAGGCTGTGATGTCTTGTCTTGTCGAGCGATCCTCCTTGTTTGTTTTGTGTTGTTTTTTTTAATCTGTATCAGTGACTTTGTGTTGTGACTATTGGTATGTAGTAGTTTTTGTTGTCTACCTCTGTTTTTTGTTTGGACATTCAGTCTGCGTTTTATGTTGAATGATGAGTCTGGGAGACACAGACAGATACACCTTTCTGTCAAGAAGCCTTTTGATGGCCAAAATCAAAGGCTGAAAATAGCTGCAGGATGTAATGATGATCTCCGCTGGCCTCAATGGTGATGGAGAGTTTTGAATTTCAATTAAGGGAGGAATTTGATCTGTATTTTTATTGGATGTGTTATTTATAATGATAATAGATTAGGTCATAAGGAAAATTTTGATCAATTGATTTCTATTTCCACAATAAGGAAGAATTTATGCAAGAGCGGCAATCATAATAAGAGAGTAAAACAAGAAGAAATAGAGAACCATTTGTAAGCAAGCAGTAAGCAAGAAGTAGAGAACCTGTAAGCAGATTTAAAGGATAATGTTATGTCAGGGTATATTTTTCTTTTTCACTCTTTGAATTTTTAATTGTTCATCTTTCAGATCCATTCCTTTAAAGCAAAGGAAACATTCAAGTCCTGTGCAGAGAAATGAAGATGGCTAGAGTAGCATTGTAACAACATGAAATTCCAAGGAATTGCCTCATTCGGAAACGGATTCGTAGGTCGCTTCTTATTCACTAATCCTACCGATAGTTTATTGATATTAAGCGCATTTTCCAACCTAACATGAAAAAGTAAAGTCATATCACTTGATAGGTTTATATATGATAATTAATCGATGGTCGTACCGTAAAATTTTCAAGAGAATATAGAAGTATACGCATATTCACTGAAAAATCTTTACTGCATCCATTATATGACAAGGCAGCCCTAAATCAATGACAAGATGAAGGGGAGTTATGGTTGATTGCAATATGTATATTGCTCGTAAAGTACGATTCATAATGGCATATTTAGATCTAGAAGAGGGTTATATGGGCTATTTCTTAGAGTTCACTTCCAAAATTTTACGTGCATCGAAAATTTCATCTAATGCCAGAAACATTGTATCTCATTGTAAACATCTTCGATAGATACCTCTCTATTCAGAGTGTTACAAAGAAAGAATTACAATTAGCGTGTGCCACTGCAATATTTATTTCTTCCAAATATGAAGAAATCTTTCCTCCAGAGGTACGATGACTTTCTCTCTATCTATGAGAATGGGTAAAAGGAAATCTTTAGTGTATATTGCTAGTTTATACAAGCCATGATTGGCTCTTGAAAATTATGTGCACATTTCCACATACTCTCAGTTAATAGGGGAACAACAATCTCTGCCCCAGAGAAGATTACCCTTAGTCCTGACACCAGCACAAAGAATATCTCATGATGGCTTACAGATTATTGACATAAGAACAACTGGTTCATTCTTGGCTACAGATCAAGGATTTAGTCTTCATCATGGAAGATGCATATACATCAACACAGATAGTGAATATGGTAATTAGCTAGAACTGCTATTTGTTTCTTTCATTGGATTACGACATAGTCTCCAATGGTAATCAGCTAGAACTGCTATTTGACTGATAAATTGATTATACTACCTGGCAGGAGCATACAATATTAAATCGACTGAAATATAAGCTCACAGTTCCCACTCCATATGTATTCCTTCTCAGGTTTCTTAAGGCAGCTGGTTCAGACAATGTGGTAAAGATCTGAACCCTGCCACCTTTTTAATATTGTCAGAATAATTCCCTGATTTTCTGATCAAATCTTCGTTCAAATTTCCTCCAGATATCCAGCATTATTCTTGGTTTAGATGTCTTTTCTTCTTTGTATTCCTGCTAATACTCTGCTGTGCTGATAAGTCTTAAAATCATTTATCGATGCTTCAGATGAAAAATCTGGCATTCTTCTTGGTTGACCTGTGTTTGCTTCATTACAAAATGATCAAATACAGTCCATCAATGCTTGCTGCTGCAGCTGTCTACACTGCTCAATGCACTTTGAAGAAGCATCCATGTTGGAATAAAACACTCACCCTTCACACTGGCTACTTGGAAGCAGACCTCAGGTAAGTCTTCTAGTTTTTAAAGCATCATGTTTCTAATGAGTTTATTGTTCTAAAGTTGCCTACTCCTAGACATCTTGGGTTTCCTCATCAGTTACAGGCAGGCAAACTGTAGATTATAATATCTAAAACATTGATCAGCTGCAGAAAATTGTTGAAAACATGGCGCATTGATCAGCTATGTTTTGGCATTAATCTACTCATGTCCTGTGCGAATTGTATCTAATTCTAGACAACGTAATGAGATAACAACATTAATTTGACTTCTTGCAGGGAATGCGCACACTTAATGGTTGATTTCCACCGGAAGGCAGAAAGAAGTAAACTCAAAGCTGTTTGCCAGAAGTATTCATATCCAGATTTTGGCTCTGTTGCTTCTGTAAGGCCTGCCAACATACCTGCGGGAACAGTTGCAGCTCCAGCAATTGATAAATGTGCACACCAGATTTACTTCAGGAACCCTCGTTTGAAGTTTGCCGATTCTTGCGACCGGTTGAAAACATATCTCTGGTGGTGCCGCTGAGATAATCTTTCCCGATTATGTGTATGTAAAATTGTAGATAGCCCCTTACGTGACATGTAAATTTCTGGTTATTTTTCATACATCGAAATTCTCATTAAATTCTGAACAATTAGCTTTCATTACCAAGATAAATGCTAGATGCTTTGAACTGGCATAGACTGCTAACATCCCCGGGCTTCTTAATTTCAAGGCGATACGGTTTATATCCGAGAAAGCATTGGTTCATTTAAATTCATAAAGGAAAATACTGTGTCTCATAAAAAGCTATTTGGGTCACGTTTGAGAAAAATGGATCTCGATTCTCAAAGAATCCAATTCTCTTCACCATGCCTTTGCAACCCGGACTGTTATTGCATGAACAGAGCATCCCGGAATGTTATTGCATGGACAGACTCGTAAAGAAATTTCTTCCTTCAATTATTTAGTAAATATATATTTTTATTATATATCGTAATATATATGTCATGTAGCACTAAATTATTATTTTTAAATAAATTAAGAATTGATTGACTTTTTTTTAAATTTTAATTAAACACACTTTTTTTTATAACCAATTCTCATTTATACCTGAATTTAGTAATCAGAATTTTGAATTCATTCTTAAGCCATGAAAGTTGATAGTATATTACATAAGATATTACATACAAGACACCTGTGAATTACATTTAAAATTGTCAATGAAAAAAACGTTTCACCTAAGAAAATACATATTATACATATTACAAGACACCTGTGAATTTAATTATCAATGAAAAAAAAATTAATTATCTTTCCGCTAAGAAAATACATATTACAAGTTTTTTTTTTTAATACACATCTATTTTAGATTATAGCATTATTCATTTTTTTTCTCAATTATTCTCAATTAAGAGTTTGATGAACTCTTTTTCAAAATATAATTATTGGATTATAGTATTATCTATATTTCTTGTATTATAATTTTTTTTTTCAAAATATAACTATTACATATGTCTAATGTTATAATTTAAAACTCGAGTTTTCTCAATTTTTCCATTTGTGATTATATATATGGGAATATTAAATTAGTATATAATTAATATCCCTTTAGAGTTTAAAATATTTAGAAAAAAACTAATATATAGTTAAAAAACATATGAGAATATCAAATTAATATATAATTATATCACTTTAGAGTCTAAAATATTCTGAAAAAAAACTAATATATAGTTAAAATTATTATTTGGATTTGTTTTATAAAAAGAAACTATTTAATTTTTTTTTTTAATATATATTTTATGATTCAAACTTATATGCAATCAAATAATAGTCTTAGGAATTTTATCTATTTTTTAAATTTTACTCGTTTGTATATTAAAATAATTTTTATATAGAATTTCAAGAAAAATATTATTTTCTAGCTATAACACATTTTATGGATATTATTGCCACCTAATTTATTTTTTTTATTTGGACAAACATAAATAGCTTTCCTTTCTACTAAATATTTACTAAGTAAATTTATTATAAGAAATTTGTATATTAAAATAATTTTTTATCTAGAATTTCAAGAAAAATATTTATTAAAGTTTAACAATCAGATTATTAAAAAAGAATTATTAAATATTGAGAGAAATAATGGTGGTGCTTAAAACTATTAGTGTTAAAATTTAAATAGTTACAAAACAAATATACTTAGATTCATTCCACTTTTAAATAGCCCATATATAATTTAATTTTTAATTTTGCTTCATTTTTAGGATTAATAGTGCATTTTGGGATATAAAAGTTCTAATGTAGAAATAGCTTAGGTGTCTTGTTTCAAAATTTTAACAATCACATTACTATAAAATAGAATTATTAAATACTAGAAATGGCGGTGTGTAAAACAATTATTGTTAAGATTTAAATAGTTACAAAACAAATTTACTTAGATTCATTCCACTTTTAAATAGCCCATATATAATTTAATTTTTTTTTTGTTTTCCTTTGAAGATTAATATTTCATTTTTGGATATAAAAGTTCTAATGTACAAATAGCTTAAGTGTCTTGTATCAAAAGTTTTAACAATCATATTACTAAAAAATAGAATTATTAAATATTGAGATGTGTAAAGCTATTATTGTTAAGATACTAATAGCAATACATCTCCTCTAATATAGTGCATTTCTCAGATGTGCCCAATTAGAATACATTAGCATGTCAAGCTCAACTATATAGAGTATTGGACAGTGAAAATCCTATCACAATCTCCAATGGAATATTGTTGCTTAGCATCCAAACTTCATAAACTTCACCCAAATTTTTAGCTTCAACTACATATGTTAATCAATCCTTTTCCCTTATGTTTTCACACTTATATTTATGCCAACACCTTATCAATTTTTCATTTAAATTCTAATATGTTAAGATATCCCTAATATCGTTTATGTCTTTGATGGTGCCTTTACAAATGACATTGCATTGTTTTGGGAAATCAAATACTACAATGATATGCTTTTGGAAGTTGAACTAATGGGGAATGTCCAATATGAATTTTTCCATATGCTTTTGGAAGTTGAACTAATGGGGATTGTCCAATATAAATTGCTCCAATTTTTCATTTAAATGATAATATGTTAAGATATCCCCAATATCGTTTATGTCTTTGATGGCGCCTTTACAAATGACATTGCATTGTTTTGGGAAATCAAATACTACAAGATATGCTTTTGGAAGTTGAGCTAATGGGGAATGTCCAATATGAATTTCTCCTTTAGAAAAATAATCAAACATTCACTCCAAAACATAGGTGGTTGTTCCCTCAAAGACTCTAGTTCTATGGTGAGGAATCACTCTTCATATATGCTCCTTTTCATATGCTAGACTTGTGGGTGTTCCCTCAAAGAATCTAGTTCTATGGTGAGGAATCACTCTTCATATATGCTCTTTTTCCTATGCTAGACTTAATCACCCACTAATAGCAATACCCTCAAAGACTCTAGTTCTATGGTGAGGAATCACTCTTCATATATGCTCATTTTCATATGCTAGAATTGTGGGTTTTCCCTCAAAGAATCTAGTTCTATTGTGAGGAATCACTCTTCATATATGCTCTTTTTCATATACATCTATGAGTATGTAACTCGATCCTTTTCCTCAAATTTTCATTTAAATGCTAATATGTTATGATATCCCCAATCTCGTTTATGTCTTTAATGATGCCTTTATAAATGACTTTGCATTGTTTTGGGAAATCAAATACTATAATGATATGCTTTTGGAAGTTGAACTAATAGGGAATGTCCAATATGAATTGCTCCAACATTTCATTTAACACTTCACTATTTATCACAACACCTTATCCATTTTTCATTTAAATGCTAATATGTTAAGATATCCCCAATCTCGTTTATGTCTGTCTCTAATGGTGTCTTTATAAATGACATTGCATTGTTTTGGGAAATCAAATACTACAATGATATGCTTTTGGAAGCTGAACTAATGAGGAATGTTCAAGATGAATTGCTCTAATCTTTCATTTAAATGCTAATATGTTACTGTTTATGACAACACCTTTTATGTCTTTGATGGTGCCTTTACAAATTACATTGCATTGTTTTAGGAAATCAAATACTACAATGATATGCTTTTGGAGGTTGAACTAATGAGGAATGTCCAATATGAATTGCTCCAATTTTTCATTTAAATGCTATTATGTTAAGATATCCCCAATCTTGTTTATGTCTTTGATTATGTCTTTAGAAATGACATTGCATTGTTTTGGGAAATCAAATACTACAATGATATGCTTTTGGAAGTTGAATTAATGGGGAATGTCCAATATGAATTGCTCCTTTAGAAGAATAAGAAAACACTCACTCCAAAACAGATGTGGGTGTTCCTTCAAAGAATCTACTTCTATGGTGAGGAATCACTCTTCATATATGCTCTTTTTCATATGCTAGACTTACGGCGTTCCCTTTGCAACATTTGTAAATTGGCAGAAGTATTAGCTATATATACATAACTCTAGATTTATGCAATTTTATGAATTATATTAATTATATATTAACATATATTATTAAAGTTTGCAAAAATAATTTCAATTTTTATTATTATTTTTTAGAGTAATTAGTATTAGGTATTTCTACCTATTTTTGAAAATCACTATTTATTTCTCATATATTTTTTTTCTTAACTAATATCAAATTTTTAGAGAGTTGGATAGTTTGAGTTTGATATTGTTTATGATTTTACATTGGTGCATAAATTTATATGAGTAATGTATATGATTATTTTACAATTTAATATGAACGAAATATGTAATTTTTTGTGTGTTCAATTAAGAATTGACAGATGTCTTTTTTAAAATAATATAAAATAAATATTCATTAAATAGACCAATAATATCAATTATAATAATAGTCAAGTCTCACTAGTACAACCGGTTGAAGATGGGCCTAGTGAGCAAGGTGACCGAAGATCGAACCTCATGAGGGGTGGTTGTGCACTGTGCTAGGGGGAGGAGACATGCTAAAAAAATCCAGTCAGCTAAGGGTTGGCGTGGCTCAGACTGGGTGCGATCCTTGGGTGACTTTGACAACTTTAATGCTCGTGGGTCATAGCTCCTCAAGCCACAGGTCAAGCATGGAGGATCAGAGACAACTTAATATATATATATATATATATATATATATATATATATATATATTAGTGTAATCTAACTATTATATGTTTTGGGTTTTTTAGTTAAAGTATGGTGATCCAATTAATTCATATTTTTGAATGCATAAATGTATTTGATGTTATTCTATATTTTTTCATTTTTTATTAAAATTTGGCAATCCAACTAAATCATATTTTTTTATTGCATAAATAAATTGAATGTGCTAAAAAGAACTTTAGACATTACAAAGAGTTTAAAAACAATGAAAATGCTATGTGTTTTTCAATGACAACAACCAACATATAATTCTTAACATCAACATCTAGATTTTCTGAGATAAGATGTATCTCTCCTATTAATTCGATATTCATCTAGAATGTTGCAATTAGATTGGAGATTAGTAAGTAATTATTTTATAAATCCCTAGTTCGAAGACAATATAAAGATACATTAAGATAATAAAGTACGTTATCTAAAAATAATGAGAATTTTAATTCAAATTCGATGTTTATTTTAAAAAGCAGGTGTGGAGATTTCTCCAAAGTGGTGTGAAGCACTTAATGATTATATAGCAGCAAACAAAATCGACTGGATGTCACACTCCTTATATCACATGAGTAGCCTCCTTGAACTTTTGCATTAAGAGAAGACGGGTTCAACCAAATTCTTTCTATATAACATCCAACACAATGATTGGTTCAAGAAAACAGTAAATATTTGAAATAAAAAATGTTACTATAATTGAGAACAAGTTTGTTTGTAATCTTTTGTTTAAGGAGCAATACCTATAGGTATTACACACGTGACTCATGAATGGGTAGAAAATGTGGCTCATTATTATAAACTAGAGGTATTATGCACATATCATGACTCGTGAATAATTAAAAAAAAAGAATTATAAATAGAAAATTAATATACACATAGCATGACTCATAAATGGGCGGAAATTAAATCTTTTGTTATTGAACCGTCACAGACTTTAAGCAAAAGGCTCTTAGTTATGTGGGATAGTTTAACTGGTGTAAAAGTAAAAAGATAATTATGGATTAGGGGTATTTTAGTTACTTTAATTGGTGGAAAAAAAATAAAAAATTAAAGGTAATTTAATTAATTAAGGCTATCAAAGGAAAAATAAAATAAAATTTAAAGGTAATTTAATTAATTAAGGCTATCAAAGGCTATTAGTGTTAATGTTGTTAATTTCTTGAATTCATATAAATATTTTTTTTATTTTTTAAATTTTGGTAATGTTGTTTTGATATCATTTGTGTATAGTGATGATAAATTTTAAGAAGCCTCTGCCCCACCTAGATCTTCATCACCCAAAAAAAATGGTAGACTATGGGCAAGGGTGAGCTCACTTTTACATGTGTATCTTCAATCTGAACGAGGAGCCTCAACCCGTTGTTCCAATTCAAATTCAAAACATATTTCAATTTTCAAGTAAAACGCGACAATTAAAAATATTTAAAATTCAAATTTCAATGGATGATGTATGGATACATGAAGGGCATGTTATGGGACGACACAACATGTAGGCCATAATGGAGGTCAACTCGGTGATGGGCAAGGGACCTCTGGCGATATGCGAGGGAACTCCGAGAGATGTCATGGGCAGGGCAGGCTGTCATTTACTGTGATAACAATACTCTTTTAAGGTGTATTTAATACTCTATTGCTCCATAGATATCGATCGCCCTTCTTAAATTTTGTATTTAATACTCTATAGCTCCAGAAATATTGATCACCCTTCTTAAATTATGGTTTTCTTTTTTAGTACAGTTGTGATGCGAAGAAGAGTCCTATTTTCAATAACACCTTGCATGCAATAAAATATAAATAAAATGATGAACAATGAAGTAACTCTACCCTTCTTAAATTGGACTCTGTGCATGGTGGCCTCCTATCTCAACCCGGTAATATTGGAGATTGTCCAAAATGCTTCTTAAACTATGGTTTTCTTTTTCAGTATGGTTGTGATGGGAGGAAAGTCTTATTGTCAATAACAACTTGCACGCAATAAAATAAAAGATAAAAAGATGAACAATGAAGTAACTATACCTGTGTTAACTTGGACTCTTTGCACAATGGCCTCTTGTATCAACCATTAAATTTAAACCCGAGTCTCGACAGATACAATATAAAAAAAAATTATATCTGAAAAATGAGTGAGGTAAAACCCAAAGTCTTAGTTTAAAAAACCCACAGAATAACCCAAAAATTCTGGCAAAGATTTTTGAAAATCCTGTTTAAAGTTGTTAAACTTCAGTATTTTGGGTGCCTTAAGGTTTTTGATGGTGCTTATTCTATTTTCACCATAAAAAATGCAATTCAAACACTCCAACTCCCTAATTTTTTGAAATTTTTTTCACCATATTCCGACAAAAAGCTGTCGTCCGAGCTATTCTGTTGCGTCGATAAACAACTCCAAACCCAAACTCTAGCATTCGGAAAAATCTGACAAAAATAATAGGTATTAAAGGGATTCATTTGATAATGGTTATCTTGGCATGCATAGTGCCACCATGGATGCGAATGCCTTGAGAACACTTGGCAGGTGTACATCAAGGTGGTTTTTAATTTCTATCTAAATGTTTAAATCCGATTAGATTTTTAAGATGAAAAATTTCGATTTAAGATTTATGTCCATGATATCGCCTTCATACTTATATTAACTAGTGCAGATATATAAATTAAATGGTTGTTTAAATGGCTAATGAACATAGAAAAACTTACTTCACACACATCTTGAGCGTTCAATTTTTGTAGCTATGGTTGGTCTTCGTAATTTTGTTTTAGCCCTCCAATTATATGAGAAATTATAAATATAAATATGGGTTCCAAGTTAGCTCCAAAAGAGGGAATTTTACTTTTTGAAATTTAAATGTTTATGCCTCCAAAATTTAAGTCGACTTGCCCTCTTATCGCAACTAGTCAGGCTCCATATTTCAATATATATAGGCCATTCGTCCCCCTCCACAAGACACAAAATTTGGATCACACAAGAAGAAGATCATTTGCTTAAGAGACACAAGAAAAGAAGGTCGAAGTTGACCAGAACTTTTCAGCAATTGAATAAGCTCTTTACCTCTCTTTGTCTGACCTCACACGTGTGGTAAGAGGTTGAATTTTTTTGGGGCAATTTCATTGGAAATAGGCTTAAATTCTGAGGCAAAACATAAGGTCGAATTTCTTCCTAGTGGATCAGAGTTGACCAAATTATTTTAGGAAACAAATTTTCTTGGCTTGAATACAGTTTCACCAGGGTTTTATTGCGAGTTAGTTTGATTTTTATTTTGACTAGAAACATTAGATGTATCTCTTGTTGAATTGAATAAGATCATCTAAGAAAAGGGTTGTTGGGTTTTCCCTAAAATAGGGTTTTCCCGGGATAAAATTTGTGATATCTTTGTGCATCATTCTCTCATTGTGATCTCTACTACCCTACTACATTTTATGGTTGAATTTCTGAACTATAACTGCTTAATGATAAACTCGAAGTGTTGAAGATAATATCTATATCACTAGGAGTAATTATCGGTTTCAGGAATTTGTGTTAGTTTCTATTGCACTTTAAAATTCAACATGTTATCAAATCTTTGGTGAAGAGAGGAAATCGAGATCATTCCCTAAATACTCTCTCACTCTGAAGTAAAAGAGTCACTTCTCTAAAGCATTGTCTATGCCCAATAACTCTGAGCAAATGATTCCATCTTGTAAGTAAAGAAACAAGTTGGATGGTGCAACAAACTTCAAGGCATGGAAGACAATAATTGACCTCATTCTTGAAGAGAATGGTGTCTTACAATATGTAAAAGGAAAAGTTACTTAACCTCAAGAAGGTGAAGGGAAATCTAAGCACATAAATGCTGAAGTCAAGGAAAATAAGATTCTTATTTATTCCATCAAAGATCACTCAATTCCATTTGTTTCATAGTTAGAAACTTCAAAGCAAGTATATGTTGCTCTAGTCGGGTTCTATACCATTGAGACTATTGGTCAGAAAATGTCATTAAGAAATAAGCTTCGTGACATTCAAATGACTAGAAAAGACATTATGGCCTCCTACTGCATGAGGATAGCTCATTTAAGATATCAACTCCAAACCATTGGAGAAATTATCTTTGGAACATAATTAGTGACTACAACTATTAATGGGTTGACTAAATCATGGACTCATTTGCATCTAGTATTTTTGGCATAAAGGATATTCCAAGTTTTGAGTAACTATCAACATCCTCGGGTTTTTTAGATGCATGGGAAGGAGTCTCATATTTTCATACATAAGAAAGGTTTGTACTGAATCAAGCAGGAACCTAGATCTCGGTATTCTCATATTGATGGTTATTTGACGAGGCTTAGTTTCTCCAAAAGTGCTGTTGATCCAATTCTCTACTTCAAATTTGAGAAAGGTGAGCATGTGATTCTATTACTATTTGTTGATGACTTGTTTCTAATAGGACCAAATGATTTCATTGATCGGGTTAAGAGGGAGTTGACCTCTAAGTTTGACATGAAGTATTTGGGTTTGATGCACTATTATTTTGGATTAGAAGTATGGAAGAATCTAGGTGAAATATTCCTCGGTCAAGGTAAATATATTGTTACAATATTTCAGATATTTACGATGATGGACTACAAGTCCATGGCCACTCCCGTGGTGAATTACCTGAAGCAGTTAAGTGATTTTGAATCAAATTTGGTGGATCCATCCATGTACTGGTGTTTTATTGGTTCCTTGATGTATTTGGTTAATATCAAGCCAAACATTTGCTTCGTAATGAACACTTTGAGCCCTTTCCAAGTGTAACCAAGAAATGAGCATTGGATTGCAGTAAAGAATGTGCTACTATATCTGCATGGCACAATAAGTTATGGTTTGAGATATGTCTCAAATGGTAAAGTATAGTTGGAGGGATATGAAAATTCCGATTGGGTTGGAGGTGCAAAAGATAGGAGAAGTACATCAAGATGTTGCTTCAGTTTGGGCTCTGCTATGGTTTCTTAGATGAGTAGGAATCATACATTTGTCACACACAGTATTGTAGAGGCAGAGTGTAGAAATTATATAACTAATGCGTTATATATCCAAGATTCTCTTGATCACACATTATTTTAACTTCATGCACAATACAGAATCTATTCCACCATTGATCATCACATGTGGAAATTAAATCAATTGCAAAACACACATGAAACCATAAAAATTCACGCACATTAACACAGTTTTTTAATGGGAAAGCCTGAAGCTGAAAACCCCAACTATTTATATATAATATATGTCATAGATATCATGTAACAATCCTCATACAAAGCTTATCACAAGCTCTCAGTAGAATCCAATCGCTACACACTAATTAGGCCCGATCTAGCAAATCCATGCACCGATATTTGCCACCTAATAGCTTGCCTCTACTGTGCAATCCCTGCTGAAAAATGGCTCTGAATGAACTCGAATTCACCCTATATTGACTGCGCAATCCTCATTGGAATCTCCAATGAATGTGTGGTGCAAACTATGCAACACTATAGTCACAACTGATAGTCACAATTTCTCTTTCACTTACCTCTCCACTGGTCTCCACTGAAACTGTCCATGCACTGTAGTTAACTAATGTATTCTTCAGTTGATTAATGAGTTATTATTTAGTGAATTAATTAATAATTAATTCACACCACTCTCACTAGTGTATCAATCAGTTAGACTAGATACAATTAGCTCAACTGTGTCTAACTGAGTTAAATTGAACACAACTCCACCAACTAATTCTACAACTCCACCAAACTCTGTCACATGAGTTCTAACTGAAATCCTCCATGGAATAGCTCCAGTAAACCCTTAGGAATAGCGTAATTCCTTCTGTCAGCTCCTGTGCCACATCTGTGCACTTAACTGAACTGCTCCAAGAGAATAAGATAATGTTAGAGTCCAAATATTATTAAGAGCTAATAATATTCGACATATCTATTTTTAGACTGGCAGTCTAAAAATAGACTCCGCCCAATATGTCTAAAAATAGAAGTCCATATATTTTTCCAACTTGATCAACCATCCAAAAACAGCATCCTGCAACTCATAGAATATGATCGACATGTCTAAAAAGTAGACATAGTCTAAAAATAGACTTTGCACCAAAAATCACTTGTGTGGGCCCCACCTAGTTTAGGTGATTATTTTCCAACTAGGATCAAGGATGATGTTTCAGGATGCCTCCTTCACTGTTTCTTGTTGAAAACTTCAACACAGAGTACATTGCATCTTGTTTGAAAAGTTGTGAAGTAGTATGGCTTCGGAAACTACTCACTATATGTTTGATCACGGGCAAGAAATGATCGTGATACATTGTGATAATCAAAGTTGTGTGAAACTCTCTGAAAATCCAGTTTTCCATGATAGGTTGAAGCACATTGAAATCAACTACCATTAAATTCATGACATGGTATAGAAGGGAGCAGTGTGGCTCTAGTACATATCTACATATGAGCATATTGCTAACATTATTAGGAAGCCTCTGTCTAGAGAAAAATTTGTATACTTCAGGGACAAGCTTGGAGTAGTTGAGAATGCCTCCCTTAGTGAGAGGGAGTGTTGATGATGTAGCATAAGGGATAGACATTCTCCCTAGGTCACAGGTGTGATTAGGTTTCCATGTAGTATGGTTAGGGAGAATTTTCCAGAGATGATTTAGGCTTAGAATTACTCTATAGTAGGGTTGAGTGGGTTCCTTTAGCATTAGGACCATAATTACTCCCCTGTAGGATTGAGAGTGTGCCTTTAGCATTTAGCCCATATTACTCCCTAGATGGGTTGTGTGTGCCTAGGGTTTCACCATGGATTAGAGGTGTTGACCAACATTATGGTGAACCAGGACTATTCTGTATACCATGGGTCATAGGTATTGACCAGAATTATGGTGACTAGTTGTCGTTAATATTGGTGTTGGATGCTGATTTTTTTCACCCTTTTTCTTAAAGAGGTTTTTCAACAAGAGAACATACGAATAATTCATTATGAATGCCTCACTAACTAAGAGGGAGTGTTGAATTTTTGTAGCTATGGTTGGTCTCGATAATTTTATTTTATCCCTCCAATTATATGATAAATGATAAATATAAATGTGGGTTCCAAGTTGGCTCCAAAAGAGGGAATTTCAATTTTTGAAATTTAAAATTTTATGCCTCCAAAAGTTAAGTGTAGCCCCCCAAGAATATTAAGTCAGTCTGCCCTCTTATCACACCCTTTCAGGCTCCTCAATTCACTATATATAGGCTACTCATCCTCATCCTTAAGACACAAAATTTGGATCACACAAGAAGAATATTGTATGCTCATATATGCGAAGAATACACAAGACAATAAGGTCAAAGTTGACTAGAACCTTCTAGCATTTGACCTTGCTCTTTATCTCTCTTTGTATGACCTTGAATGTGTGGAAAGAGGCTAAATATTTCTGGGGTAGTTTCATTGGTAGCAGGACGAAATTCTAAGCATAATAGAAGGTCAAAATTATGAGGTAGAACAGGAAGTTGAATTTCCACAAGGGGCTTCACTAGGGGAGAAATATCATACCACGTGGGTTCATATTGGGGGATATATATTGAGGAAATTTTGACATAATATATTCAACATATAATAGGGGCAAATGGTTTTTATATTGGTAGGTATAAAAAAATAGAGCTCAGAGTTAATGAAAAAATATAAAGGGGTATAAAAAATGTTAATGAGAAAATGGATACGTTCAATATCTAGTGAAAGTAGGGTTTTTTTTATTGGGAAGGTGTATTTGGTTCGTATTGGTAGGGGATTAAATAATGTGATTTTTAGAGGCATTTTCCAAGATGTAGTCAAATTAGGGGTATTGTTTAGTATTCCATGAATGCACATGATATGTCAGAGGTTCATTGAATGAAGCCCCGTGCGAATTTCGTCCTAGTGGATTAAAGTTGACCGAATTATTTTGGGCAGCAATTTGGTTTGGATTGAAGACAATTTTCCCAAGTTTGACCAAGTATTTGTTGTTGGTCAGTTTGATTTTTAGTTTGACTAAAAAAATCACATGTATCTCTTGTTGAATTGAATAATCTCATCTAGGAAAAGGGTTGCTAGGTTTTTTCGTAGAAGAGGGTTTTCTCAGGATAAAATCTGTGTTGTCTTTGTGCATCATTGTCTTATTGTGATCTCTATTGTCCTACTGCATTTTATGTTTGAAGTTCTGAAGTATAACTCCTTAGTGATAAAATAGAAGTGTTAAAGAAAATATCTATTTCATTAGAAGTAATTATTAGTTTCAGAAATTTGTGTTTGTTTGTATTACACTTGAAAAATCAACATTAAGTTGTTAAAATATAAAAAATTGATAAAAAATTAACAAATTTACAAGTTTAGTTTAATTAAAATTATTAATATGAAGGTGGAGCGCGGACGATGGCAACAGTTTCAAACCCTAGTCATGGTGCTGACATGATTCAGCTGACTGTTAATGGCAGTTTTGGCCCTGGCTAAGTCTTTTTTCACTATGCCATCATGTTTTTACACTGTTATCTTATTGGTGGGCTTTAGTTTTTCTCTGGACATTTTGGATTAAGTATCATTTTGATTAGGGTTTATACCTTGGTTTCAGTGTTTTTTTATTTTTCCATTGTTTACCCCGTGAGCTCTGGGCCCGAACCCTTTGCCGACAACCTCCACTAGCTGCTGACATCCTTCTCTATGCACGACTAGGGGTCCAAGTGCTGATTTCTCCTTAATCAGTGCTCCCTGGCGGTTTCTTTCACTCCTCCCGAGTCTATTTGGAATTTTCCTGACCTTTCTAATTACCCTCTTGGCGCGTTTTTACCCTCACTGTATTACATTTGGAGCGGTTCCCATCTTTTTCGCGTGCACCTTTGTCCGGGCACGCCTGTTGTCATGGCTATATATGAGGAGGAGGTGGACTATTCCTCTGACCCGCTGGAAGGGGTTCAGATTTTCAATTGGCTGACGGATCGGGGTAAGGGTCCGATTCATGATGTGGTTTCCATGGAGGTGGGTGAGTTAGCGAACCCTTCGACCCTGCTAGCACAACCACACCCGGTAAATTCCTCGGTGGACTGTGCAAAACCGACTTTACAACAGTTGGATTCACTGTTATTTACTATCCCATCACCATCTATCTTTCAACAATGGGAACAAAAAGCACAAGAGTCGCTTGATGTCCGGCCGTGTACCAGTGCTACTCTTGGACTTGTTATCTCACGGGCTGAGGATTTGGATTTCGCGGATCTGAATATTTGCAGGGAGGAGCTTAATTACCAACAACATTCTGTACAGATAGATTTTTTTCCCATTGCAGCCTCTGGTTGTTTCGAGGGAATTCTCCTTGTTGCGCCTCCTATGGATGACCCCAAATCATCGGATTCTGATGAACCCGTAGAGCAGCACAGTGATACACAAGGTCGAACACAGTGTCGCGGTAATAAAAATACTCACTGCACCAAGTACCAGAATAGTCGTGACATAAAATTTGGTCAAGGGGTCGGTATGATGGACATTGAACATATTACGCAGATGATTCTGGTAGGTAGGTTCAGGGGCAAAAATTATACTTTTTCCAGGCTCAAGATTTAGACAGAGGAGATTTGGGGTAGCTCTTTGGAACAATTACCTACTATGGTGGATTGGGTCCTCTCCAAGTACTGGCACCTTCAGATGAATCATGTTCTGTTGAAGCGTTGGTCTCCATTATTCAACCCGGATAAGGAGAAATCTGGGGCGGGACCGAATTGGGTCCGACTTCCTGGCCTTCCATTGAAATTCTGGAATGAAGACTCACTTTGTATCATTGGGGAGGATCTTGGCTTATACTTGGATCATGATCACTCTTATATGGAGACGGGAAATATATCTGTGGCTCGTATTCTGGTCTACTTGGATATGCAGGAAGGGCTCTATGATGGATACAATATTTTCTTCAACGACATGGTCTGATATCAGGTGCTTGATTATGAAGGGGTTCCCTTCAGATGTCTTCGTTGTCATGTGGTTGGACATATTTATAAAGAATGCCCTCTTATCGTCGCGGCTGCTCCACTTACCAAAATTGTGGTTCACATGGCTACTCAAACGGATCATGTGTCCATTATTTCTTCTCCGGGAGAGGATCAGCATGGCTCCCGTCCTGAGCCAGCGAAGGTGCTACGGACTTACCCAGTCACTCGAGCTCGGTCCCATAGCCATGCGGCCTACATCCCACTGGAGGAATCGACACTTATCTCGGGTATCTCTCTTGCTCCTCCTCCTTGTTGTTATGTTATTTCTCTTCCTCCCATTTTATCTTCGAGTAATGATATTCAATTCAATATTTGTAACTTTAATCCCCTCTGTTGCCCTATTGCAACCGCCCCCCCCCCCTGCCCAATAACTCCCACCATCCCTCTCACCTCTGTTGCATCCTCCCCACCTATTCATCTCATTGACTCTGATAGTCTCTCCTCCAGTCATCGCTATTTCCTTTGCTCATCTATCCCCTCGAATGCACATCCCAATCTTGGCCTTGGAATGGACCCTGGGACCTCATCAGCTAGACCTCGAGGTTGTCCATCCGCTATCACCAAAGCCATAAGGAAGGCCGGTATGGAGGTGGCTATGGGCACTCAGAATTAAATTATTTGGGTACTTAGAGAAAGGAATTCTCGGGATTTGGTTCCCCCATGATCTGCCTCTCCTATAATTGTAGCGGTTTAGCCAGCCCTGATAAAAAATTGGCTCTCAAGCGCTTGCTTCAAATTATTCGAGTCGATGTGCTATTTTTACAATAAACTTTGGGGGATGGATTATCAATTTCTAAACTATTATCAAAACTTCTTCCAGATTGGTCCTTTGAGACCATTGACACCCGTGGCCAATCTGGGGGATACACCATGGGTATCAACAATAAATCCATCCTTGTTCAGAGGTGGTGGGGAAGGGAGGGAACCATTGGTGCTGATATCATTACTAGAGATTCAAACCTCGCGATCACCTTGATCAATGTTTATGGCCCCTGTCAACACCGCGAGGCATTTTGGGATTCCTTGTTGAGAAGCTATATTTTGCATCAGAACAACATCATTTTGGGGGGAGGCCTGAACTTCTCTATTGGAATTTCGGAATCTTGGGGGCCAAGAGCCATTTTGGACTCCTTATCGGAGTAATTTTCCAACCATTTGGAGGTGGCAGACTTATTAGACCTGGATATGCCTAAGAAGATGCCTACCTGGAGGAACAGACGTACTCGGGATGTGGCTCTGGCCTAAAGACTAGACCGCTTCCTTATCAAACTGCCCATGTTAACACATTTTGATAAAGCTAGACAATGGGTGGGTTCAGGGGGAGCCTTTGATCACTCGCCGATTTACCTGGAGCTTCTTGTTGGTGAATAGAAGCCCCAGGCCCCATTCAAATTCAATGTTGGTTGGTTGCTAGAGCCTGAATTCCACTCATTGGTCACTAAAGAGTGGAAGCACTGTGCACATTTCCCTGAGCGGGATCCCGCTAGAATCCTCAATGGCAATCTTAACCACTTTAAATCCCTCACTATCAGCTGGGCGAGGAGGAAAAGTTGTTTGGAGGATGAGGACCTTAAAAGTACTGAACAGGAGATTGCATAACTGACTGGTCTGGACTATTTGGGATTTCGATCGTCGGAATCAAAAGACCGAATTATTGCTCTGGAATCCACTAGAGCCACTATTCTAAGGAAGAGGGAGGAGGAGTGGCAACTCAAGAGCAGAGCCATTTGGTTAAAGGCCGGGGATGAGAACACAAAGTTTTTCCAACAGTGCGCTAAAGGAAGGAGGATTATCAATACAATATGGGAAATCACTGATAAAACTGGTAGAGTGGCCAATACACATGCTCAGCTTGCTGAAATGGGTATTCAATATTTATCCAAACAATGCAATGCTCTAAATAATGTAAATTTGTCGGATATTATGCACATTGCTCGTACTCTTCACAGGTTTGTTGAGGAGGAGCACTTAGAGGACCTAAATGCGCCTGTCACGTTGGGGGAAATTGAAGGGGTACTAAAATGGTTCAAGAAGGACAAAATTCCAGGGCCGGATGGATAGACCATTGAATTCTACCTAACATTCTTTGAACTCATTGGAAAGGTCCTCCTACATGTTATTGAAGATAGTAGGACTACTGGCAGAATTTATGATGGTTTTAACACCACCTTCATTGCTTTGATTCCCAAAGTGGATTTCCCCACCACTTTCAGTGACTTCAGACCGATTTCTCTCTGCAACTGTATATATAATATCATATCAAAGATCATCACCAACCGCATCAAGCCCATTCTCTCACAACACATTGCCAAGGAACAATTTTCATTCCTTCACCAGAGACAAATCCATGAAGCTATTGGCACTACACAAGATGCACTTCATTCCATTAAAACTAAAAGGCTCAAGGGCACCATTCTCAAAATTGATCTGGCCAAAGCTTTCGACCATGTAAATTGGAACTATCTGCACCTCATTCTCATCTAGATTGGCTTCCCTCATTCATTTACTAATTGGATTATGGGATGCATTCCAAATGCCACTTTCAGTATACTTATCAATGATGCAGCCTATGAATTTTTTCATGCTGGGAGGGGTCTTAGGCAAGGTTTCCCCCTCTCACCACTAATCTTCCTTCTCATCATGGAAGGCCTCTCCTCCCTCATGAATCGAGCTAAAACTGATGGATCCTTTTATGGCTTTTTATTCAATTGACTCATATATTATTTGTTGACGATGTTATTATATTTTTGGGTGGCACTTGCCAGGACAACTCTTAATTTGTCAACATATTGAATGTTTTCTGCAAAGCCACTAGGATGGCTCCCAACAACAGTAAGTCCACCATCATGATGACTCGTTGTTCGGATAATGAAACCAAGCATGCCTTGAGGTTCTTTCCTTTTGAACGAAGGCATATTGAGGACAGCCTAAAATACCTTGGGTTCCACCTCAAGCCTAACGATTACCATATAAATGACTGGAACTGGCTGATTGCAAAATTTGAGCACAGGATCAATATCTGGCAACATCGGTGGCTTTCGTAGGCTAGTAGGTTGGTGTTAATAAAATCCATCCTAGAATCTATCCCGGTTTACTAGATTTCGCTTGCATGGCTTCCTAAAGGAGTGACCAACAAACTACAATAGATTTTCAGGTAATTTCTTTGGCGGGGGTCGGGACAAGACCATGTATTTAATTTGGTGGCATGGGATCACATAACTAAGCCAAAGGGATGGGGAGGTTGCGGATTAAAGGATCTCTCAAAATTTTCCACTACACTGGTTGCTATGATGGGTTGGCACCTCATTGTTGGTCACAACCTGTGGCAAGAAGTCACAAGCCCGAAATACATTGCTCCTTGCTCTCCGTTGGACTGGATCAGAGGCAACATCCTACCTACCCTGGGGTCTTCGATTATTTGGAAAGCTATTACTAGATCCATCCATTCGATCAAGAAGGGCTTGGCATGGCATATTGGATCTGGCACTAGAGTCAGATTAGGCGAGGATTCATGGTCGGGTTGCGGTCAAAATTACAAACTGCCACTAGACATCAAGTTACATTTGGCACAATCTGGCTACTTATAACTATCTCAGGTTTCCGACCCTATTCACACCACATGGGCCTCCCAAGCTTGGCTTTCGGTACAAGATCTAAAAATACCAGTCGTTGGGCGACCCATATGGAATAGATTCATAAGGGTGCTCGAGGCCACGAACATTCGACACAGTGACCATGACGTTGAAATTCTGTGGGCACTCTCCCCCAGTGGAAAATACATCCTGAAATCTGGTTACATTTCACTTTGTGCGTCCCTGGAACCTCTAATTAAACAATGGTGGTGGCAAGCTATTTGGAAATTGTAGGCTCCTCCTAAATCTAGATTACTCATTTGGTGTATACTCACTAACTGCATCCCCACTATGGACAATATTATCAGGCACGCCTTCCATGGACCCTCTAGATGTTGCTTCTGTCTCTCACAGGCTGAAGACGTCTTGCATGTATTCCTTGATTTCCCGGTTATCAAACAGTTTTGGCTCAATGCAGCTTCTACTCTGGGATGCTCACTTACTTGGCATGGTCTCTCTATTGCATCAGCTTGGACCAATTGGTGGCAGGCTGCACCTAGACCCAAGGAAAGGAATATTCCCCTTCTTATAGCCTGGGGAGTTTGGATCAATAGGAACCGTATTATATTTATGGACAAGCCTGTCGACTAGGATCACACTTGCAGTAGTATCATTTCAATTTATCAGCTCATCCCTGATGTTGTTCATCCTGCACACAACACGACTATTGTTCCTGAAACCATTGATCACTCATATCCTTGGGCCTATTTTGATGGCGCATCAAACAATTTTGGATGTGGGGGGATGTTGTTTTACACATATCAGATACTCATTATTTTCATCTCAAGATGGGTCTGGGTCCTGGTTCAAATAACTATGTTGAACTCTTTAGCCTTCAACTTCTTCTACTATTCACCTGTAAACATGGATGCAATCGCATATAGATTTTTGGGAATTCTCAAATTATCATAAACTGGTTCAATTTACAGACTCATTGTCATACACACACTCTATCTGCATTTTTGGAGGAGGTTCTCTTGTTTAAATCACTATTTGACATTATCTCTGTCACTCACATTTACAGGCAGAGGAACCAAGTGGCCGACCAGCTATCCAAAGAAGCATTGGAGCTAGAGTGGGGTCGAAGGCACATTGTGGAGCACGGTGGTGCTCAGAAGTACCAATTCTATTATCGTCCCTTCATTGATGATCTTCAGGCGGTGGACGCAACCATCCCATGACTGCAATTTTGATTTTATATTGCACTTTTTGGCAGCATCTCATACTGTCATGTGGTGACATAACTCTATATTTATTTTTTCTTGCATTATATTATCGGCAACTATCATATATTCATTGTACATACCGTTATTAGATTAGAAGGTACACTGTTTTAGCTGATTGTCTGACATCTACTTGACTCTTCAGAGGTTTGGATCTTTGTCTACGCATACATTTGGATATGATGTTAAATGTAACATGTAATTTTTCTTATTATTAATGAAAAATTACGAATTTTTTCCTGGGAAAAAAATTTATTAACATTAATATATAAATTAATCATATATACATTTAAAAAAAAAAAAAAAAACATGTAACAAGTTTCTTAACCGTTAAGGTTCACCCCCACTTTATTATGGATATTCTTAATCTATAATTAGCTTTGTTACAATTCCATGGCTTATTAATATAACATGTCAAAAAAACCATAACTCATTTGATATGACACTTATTCATACAACATTTTTTTAATTAATGAATTTAAATAAAAGGGCAAAAAATGCTTAATTGCTTGGAAATAAATGTGAGCCTTTGATTTGTGTATGCTACTACGAATATTTTGAATATTCTATGGAGGTTAAATTCCTCTCGTCCACCTAATTATTATTTAATTATTAATACCTATGAGCATAAATTAATTGCAAATATTTCAAAAAATAATTACAAAAAATAAAAAAAATTATAAAAAATCAAGAATTATAAAAAATAAGAGATTTATCCATATTAATTAATAATTAATAAAAATTAGGAGATAGTTATCCATAGTAATTAATTATAATGGTTTATAAAAATAATTGCAAAAATTCAATAGCTAGTATTGTGCAAAAATTGCAATAAGATCTTCAAATCATCCTCCAATCACATGTTAAAAACTACTTTTTTTAATCATATTGAAAATAAATATTTTTTTTAAAGTTAAACATTATAATTTGTATTTGACAATGCTAAATTATGATCAAACCAACAAATGAATTGCTATAATCCTACTTTGGCAAGGATTAATAATAAATTAAAACTTTGGTGTTGACTATTGAGGCCCCAAATTCGCCTAGACAACGAAGTTCTCACCGCATTCAGGTGAAAAAAATAAATAAATCTAATTCCGAGAGTGTTTATGGTGGAAATAGATTCAACACCATCAGAAACCTTTTGAGGTGTCCAAAATATTGAAGCTTGAGTGTTTATGGTGGAAATAGATTCAACGCCATAAGAAACCCTTAGGGTGTCCAAAACACTAATTATTAGAGTGTTTATGGTAGAAATTGATTCAACACCATCATAAAACTTTTGGGGTGTCCAAAATATTGAACCTTGACAACCTTAACCAAGATTTCCAAAAAATTATGCCATATTTTTTTCAAAATCTCGCTAGAATTTCCATTGTTTTATGGGTGAAATTGTAGCCTCCCAAGAGTTTCAAGAGAATTGAACCCATGACCTCTCAATAACAAAAGTAATTTAAAGATGAAAATTCAACCAACTAAACTAACACTCAAAACTTAGACTAATAATTTTTTTATGATAAAGATTCATAAAATTATTAAAAATTTAATTCTCGGTATTTATTAAATCCTTCACTTTAAAGATAATTTAAAAATATTTTTTAAAAATAAATAATTAAAAATAATAATAATCTATTAGATCTAAGACTTTCGTGTTCCACAGTTTAGATAAATGTCTGTCGGGTTAATCACATCATTAGGATTTGGTCGACGTTTGGAACCATTTAAAGTGGTTCATCCTCCGGACAAGGAGAAAAAAAATGATTGACCTTAATGAATAAATAGTTAGGATGCATCCATTTAATGTGGTTCATCCTCAGGACAAGGTGAAAAAAGATGATTGATCTTAATGAATAACTAGTTAGAATGCATCATTGCCGAGAGATAGCACTTGAAACTAGCCGCTAAAAACTAGTTGTTGCAAACTAGTTGTCAATTCGTTAAGAAAATTAATTAATATATGATTTATATTAATTAAAAATATTTATCCAATTATAATAGGGTTAATGTTAATTGTTTTGAAATGTAAAAATCTCATTTTCATAAGATAATATAAAAGTTAAAACCTAATTTAATAAAAATATTAAATAAAATGGAGTGTTTTAATATTATAATATGTTAATATAGATTATTATAATAAGGTATTCATAATATATAATTATAAAAGTTAATAACAAACTTTTATTTATATATGGAGAATAAAAATCATAAGATAAAATAAAAAGTACTGAAACTAAAAGGAAATAAGGCAAGACAAAAATAAGATAAAGAAAAATTAAAAAGAAGAATAAAGGAAATCATGAGAAAGCTTGAGCTCAACTTTTACTCAATTTCCACTCATCATTCCTATTGAGATTCTTAGCATGCCTCTCAATATCAATGGCTTCCCTAAGCTTCCTATGGTGGAAGTGACCCACCCTAGCAAGGACTTTGGAATCCTCAATGCAAACATGGTGACACGATTTTTCCGCATGCTTGGCCAGAGCAAAGTGCGAGATCGATTGTGCATGGTGACACGATTTTTCCACATGCTCGGCTAGAGAAAAGTGCGGGATCGATTGTGTCTGATGTCTTCTGCATGCTTTTATTTAATATTTTTATTAAATTAGGTTTTAAATTTTATATTATCCTATGAAAATGGGTTTTTTACATTTCAAACCAATTAACTATTAACCCTATATTAATTAATTTTCTGAACTAATTAACGGCTAGTTTCACGGCTATCTCCTGACAATGATGTATCCTAACTATGTATTCATTAACATCAATCATATTTTTTCACCTTATCATGAGGATGAACCACATTAGATAGTTTGAAACGTTGAACAAATCCATGTGATTAATCCAAAAACATTTATCTAAAATAATAATATAATTATTTTATATTTTATATACTTAAATTATATTAATTTAATAATAATAAATTAAATTAATAATAAAATATTATTATTTAAAAAAAAAATAGAAATGCAAAAGTCACTCAGGAAATTGATTACATGTTTATATCTGAGAGTGGATCTTCTAAGGAGGAGCTTACTGATATTACAAAAGGATTATGTTTAAAGACAATTATTACTGTTTAACAAAATGAGTAGAGCCTATAAAACTGACCCAACAACAGAACACACTAATAGTGCGAATACATCGAAGTATTGGGAGAGTAACATCATACAGACGTTGGTTGATATCTGGGAGAGATCGACGAGATCGACTAACATGCCCGTTAGAAGGACTGGATTTCAAAGTTTAATTGTCTCTAGTCGAGCGATGGACTTGCAGTCCTCCTTCAATTTGTTGACGAAGGCGTTAAACAAGGTAGAGCAACTGCCTTTTTGCTCCCGTAATCTATAATTATTGCTACCACTAATGTTAATCAGGCAACCTGGAGGAGTTAATGAGACCTCCACAAGGTGTGAGCAGAACAACACAGAACCTCCCCACCCCCGGAAAAGCCGAAACCTGAATTGGCCAGAGAATGTATATTTTTTTTTTTTTTTTTTTGAAGAAAAAAAAACGCTGATTATATTAGTATATAAACAGTACATTGACATAAAAATCTCAGCTGAAAGAGTCCAGCGAGAATTCCACCATAAAAGGCCAAGGAATTGGTGCTCATTTATAGTGTGAATGAGCAGAAATGTAACAGATCGGCCTCCTCATAACGGGATTATATTCCATCCCTTACAAATATCCCCATCAAATGATTTAGAAATAAATATACAGGGGAAGGTGATAAGAACAAAAAAAAGGAAACGTGTAGGAAAAATGACTAATGTGATAGAAAATGAAACAGAGAGATGAGATTGATTAATGTAGGAGACCATATAAGAAGCAAGATTAATACGCCCATAATAGCCCCACTTATGAAGATGCCAGCCCCGATATAAATACACAAAGCATTTACTTGTGTCCTTCGACCGACCTGCTCGCTTGCAAAAATTGAAAGTCGTTCAAAAGCCATTGATCTCTAAGTGTATGGCATGATTAAAGTTCTGATCAGGCTCACTTGATAAGAAAAACAGGCTCGCTTGAGACATATAAACAGGCTCGCTTGATGAGAATGTGCTGGGACATAATGGCTGGAAAATGTAAACGGCGCGCTTGTATCAAATATCAGGCTCGCTTGATATGTATGATTTGGAACATGGAGGCATGATGATATCTGAATTCCTTTGTATTGTGAGCGTGCTTTGGAGTGAGGAAAAATCAGGCTCGCTTGCATAATATAAAATCAGACCCGCTTGAGTTGTGAAACCGACTCGCTTGATAGAGTTGACAAGTATAGAGCAGGCTTGCTTGCATTGGGAAGGATTGACATATGGGAGATAGAGTACCATTGATAAAAAATGCATCCTTTTAAGCAGACATACAGGTTTGATATGAGTAGAGATCCATCGGGTTCGACGTAAAGGAATAATAATTCTGAAGGATTGATAGAAGCAATACAAGTTCATCCAGCTGCCCATGATGAAAGACCTGTGTCAAAAAACAATACTGCCTGAAATAACACTGATAAGACAAAAAAGACTTGGAACTAAAAGGGAGGAATTCAAGGGATGGGAATGGAAAATTCCCTAATCTGTCTGCCATCTGATAAGTGTATAACTTTCATGGAGCCGAAATCAGCCATAAGCCCCATCTTGAAAAGCCGATCAGCCCGAGTGTTATTTTCTCGGAAAATATGATTAATGGGAGGGCGATTCAGTCTATGCCACAGCCGCAGAGTCCTGTCAATCCAGCCTATAAGATGTGGGTAATACATATGAAATCTGTTGGTGATCCAACCAATGATCAACTGAGAATTCCCATATATATAAACATCCTAGAGTTGAAGTTCGTAAGCTACAAGGAGACCCCCCAAAGCGCCATAATCTCAGCCTTGTTGTTAGAACCAGGACCTCCGTTCCAATAGATGTGGTAACGTTCTCGATCAGATATCTTGATCCATACCCCACAGCCAGTATTACCCTCAATGGAAGCCCCATCAAAATAAATGGCAGGAATGCCAATCTCATGAGGTCTAATTCGATGTGAAGCGTCAGCAACATCTACTGCCATCTGTCTAGGACTATCATCAACCCATGATTTAATGGTCGAGAATATGAGCTATGAATTGACAGAGAGCCATGAATTTAACCCTCGGAGAGGAAGTCCCACATGGAACACTATGAATGTCACGATTACTGCTCATAATTGCTAGCTCCATTGAAACAATCACTAGCAGAGGTAAGGGGTCTATGCCAAGATTAGGTCGTCGCCTTTCCTTTGTACCCAAAGCGTGGGAGGATGAAGATATGTCTCTTGTTGCATGAATCATTGTGGCACCGGATGCCATGACACCAGGGCACTTACGCCCACCATTTTTTTATCTAAAATACTAATGTTTGCATTGAAGTAATGGGATAATTGGCTTAACCAAGGATCCCAAATCATGGAGTTTTGCATGGAAGGTGGAAAGAAGGGTCAATGGGTGCCTCACCAATTCAATTTATTTCTTTTTGCCCCGTTTTGAGGAGACAAGTGTCATTGGCTTGTCTGTCCGCTTAAAAATTTTCATGTTTAAGAACGTGAAAGAAGGATTTATGTGGGAAGTCTTCCCGATTCATTTGGCTAAAAATATTGGAGCAAATGTTGAATTGTGAGGAGAGTCCTCTAGTCTTGTTTGGTATATTCAAGCTTTTAGTCTGTAATAATTCTAGTAATAAGTCATATATTTTTGTGTGGTTGTTAATTTTTTGCTCCTTTGATCCATGGGAATATTTAATTACTTGTTTTTTTTATCAAGATTGCATATAACCTATTTCTCCTACCACCCCTAATTATAAAATATTAATAAAATAATAATCATGATTAAAAATAAGAGAAAAAATCACGTAACCTCTCATGTTTCACACACGTAAATGAAACTTTTAAATTATGAAATATGATATGAGTGCGTTTTCTCTCTTTTATTTTTTCTTGCCCACATTTATCTTAAGGAAAAAAAATGAACGATGTATATTAATATAAGTGTTTTATATTTGCATTATGCACATATCTTCAATTTCTTCATATCAAATATTAGGAATACTATCTACTAAAAGATATCAAATGGATCTCATCCCCAGATAAAAGTTGAAGAAATCCATAACATAGTAGAAAAAACAACATCAACTAGAGAAGAAGTCTAATATTAGATTGTCAAAAAGGAAAATAAATGAAGTCGGTGCTTTCTCCATTGAAGATCTCCTCCACGTAAATGTGTCCAGGTTCAACTCCAATTCATTTTATAGAGAGTGTATCCACTTCATGATTGATCTCCAGGAATATGTGTGTGAAGTTAAGATATCTAAATGAAACCTTAAGTCCATAAATCCTTTCTTTCCAATGATCAAGATGTGAAGCATTAATAGTACTAATGTTGTTTTCCCATGCAACAATAATTTAGGAAAACCCAAATATGTGCATCGAATAAATGACAAAAGACCTTGAAAAATGTAGAATACCCCATAATGCACAAATCCTCGCCTTTGTGTTTGTACCATTACCTCCTCCCCAAAAAAAATTGTAATAGTGCTTACTATCTAGTGTAAGGTGCCTCCACATCCAACCATATTTTATTAAGTCACTCCAACAAATGTACCAATCAAATATTATGTGAAATTTTTAGGCACGTAAATAAATCTAGTGAATAAAGAAAGTTTTATAGGACCAATCACATTATAAAATTATATAATCTTTTGACAAGTCATCTTAATACCTCTATCCATATCGTTAAAGAAAATAGAATTGATGTTTCTCCAGATGCCCCAAAAGATATATATATATATATATATATATATATATATATGAAGTGTAACATATGTCTTGTAATTATTATACCAATCCTTTAGACAACCCTGCAAGCATGTCCTATTCCAATCAAAGCAAAGTTGTAAAAAATCCATAACAGAAATCCACACACTTACAACAAGAGGGAATTGGAGAAAGAGATGAGTATTGGATTCATCCGCCAACCAGCATAAAGAACATCTACTTGGTCCACAAAAGCCTATTTTGAATTAATTATCCCAAGTGAGAATTTTATTCATTAAACAAAACCACCTGAAAACTTTAATTTAGTTGGGAGTTTCCACTTCAATATTTTTGGAAACCACCATAATATTTCTTGTGATGATTGTGCTTTGGTAATGTGAAGGTATGCTTCCCTAGTAGTCACATTACCATATACAAAGATATCGTTCCATATAAGATTGTCTTTTGAAAACGAAAACCTGACCCCTTTCTGTCCCAAATCCAATAAATAATGTTTCCATAACAATTTCCAAATACCTGTCAGACCCAAATTTGTCGCATTTAACCATCTATCCCCACTATACCTAGGAAGAGGCTTCTGAATTTGATTTATAAAAATAACTCTTTTTTTATGTAAGATATTTTTAAGTTGAGCAGGAAGACAATAAGATCCATAGAACCCTGCAAATGCATCTATACCAATTTTTATCGAAGTATCGTCTCCAATTCTCTAGGAAACATTATCTAGAAGCCAATGTCTTGTCTTATAAAGTGATTTCCAAATAAAAGACAATTGTGTGGTGGGTTTGTAATTATCCTTTAGCCAGTCTAGAATCCGAACCTACTTTATATACTTATTTCTGATGACGTCTTGCCACAATCCCTCTCCAAATAGGGCTCTCCATAAATAGTTCAATGCTAGTGCCTTTCCAAATAGTTCCATACTCTTGAGTCCCAAACCACCTTCATTTTTGGGTCTAGTGATAATTTGTAAGCTTGCCAGGTGAAATTTTTTATTATCACCTTTCCCAGACCAAATGAAATTAGAAAAAATAGAGTTTATTTGTTTTATGATAGACTTTAGCACTGTAGCAATATGCATCCAATAAATAGGCATATTTTGAGTTAACAAGGATAAGCCTACCACCAATAGTGAGTCAGGGTAATTGTTCCAACCGCTAGTGTTCCACATTGATCTCTGCGAGGTTAGATTTAATCACCAACTAGTGACTTTATTGTGGAAATATATTGTTTGCGTGTGGTTTTCCTCCTAGATTTTGCAGCACATGTTCATTTGTTTGGTTACTTTTAGAGGCATTAGGTGCGATTTATTGAAATTTTTTGATTTCGTGTGTTAAAGTAATTAATCATGGCTGAATTACCGAGACATTCACGTAGAATGTAGGGGAAACCTCCTGAATATACACCCAGTCAATTGGAAATTATAAAAATTGAAAGGAATCAATCAACCGGAGCCGAGTCTTCTGAACAAGCATAAACATCTATCATAATACATCCTGATTTCGAAGTTAATAGACCTCAAATATTTGAAACAGAACAAGACCAACCATAAATTTATGAAGAAATCATAGTAGAATTTGTCACTAGTGAGTTCTCAGATACACAACTTATTGAACCAGAAATATATGAACCTGAGTTTGATTCCACTTCATCTGATTCACCTCTGAATGTTATAGCCCCTACTCCTGGTCGTCCTCGTTCACCTAGAGTAAAACTTCTCGTCACTCAGAATCTTCCTCCTGGCCTTATTAGCATTGAAGAAATCATTGACGAAGAAGAAGATGTTGAAATTCCCTCTCATCAAGTATATTTAGATTTAAGGCCTGGTGAACCAAACTACCCATTAGATTTTCCTTTTACTCCTTTTCAACAAGATCCTTGGTATCTTCAATTTACCGATTTTTTACATTCTACTGGTTACGAACATCAACATCGTTGAATCCCATTTTACTCTTTACACAGGTATAATACATCTAACATGGCTTCTGAAAGCATGACTATTGATTCATCCATATTTTCATCTTCTTCAGAAATTTTTCTGTATGGTGGTCCTTCTGATC
This sequence comes from Pinus albicaulis, assembly GCA_034641835.2. Lineage (NCBI taxonomy): Eukaryota > Viridiplantae > Streptophyta > Pinopsida > Pinales > Pinaceae > Pinus > Pinus albicaulis. The sequence continues at coordinate 1,480,738,810 of CM076575.1, forward strand.
CTATTAGGTACCAGTCACTTTCTGGAACTTTTTCAGGAGCATCTCCTTCCTCTCAAGCTTCCACTATGTCAACTGGCTTATCCGAGTCTACCTCTCAACCTTTGACTATGGACCATGTTTATATGTTTTCTGGGAATAACCCTCAATCTAGCACATCAAGTGGTTATATTCCGTTTGGGGGGAAACAACCTCTTCCGGGACAAAAACCTCTTCCGGGAGGACAAAATTTCACTAGAACTTATCCTACGGTTGTAGGGCAGCCTGTTCCTAGTAATTATCAAAGTTATGGTCCAATGCCTCAAACTAGTTATGGTCAGCCTTATGTGTCACAACCCTCAATGGGAACTCCTTATCGACGGATGAACACTATATGGAATCCCTCGTTTAGTCAACAGCCTTTGTAACCTACCCCAAATGACTTATAATTCTAGTAAAAAATGATGAAATTAATGACCAAGTGACTAAAAAAACTAGTCACCGCAATTATTTCTAGTGAATTACTACTAAATTTGAGCAATTTTAAGTGACCGAACTTAAAATGACTAACTTAAATGACTAATTTAGTTTAGGAATAAAATATACGACTAGATAATAAGTGACTAAACTAAAAGCGACTAAATTAAATGACTATTTAGTCTAGGGATAAAATATATGACTATATTATATGTGACTAAAGTAAAAGCGAGTAACTTAAATGACTAATTTTGTCTAGGATTAAAATATATGACTAGATAATAAGTGACAAAATTAATAATGATTAATATAAATGGCTATTATAGTCCAAGAATAAAAATATGACCAAATAACAAGTACAACCAGTATATGAATTAGTCATTTGTGTCAGTAATTTTTAATTGTGTCAATCCATAAATGGAAAATTGAAATTTTGATACCGAAGTGTTACATTTCACTACAGGGGTCTTTGAATCCATCTGCACTGTTAAAATTCTCTTAGTTGTTGGTGAGCCTTGGTATTGCACCAAGAGTGCTGCAACTCCGAGGGGCTGCTGCCCTACTTTACTTTATCAACCCGAGGCCCGTACAAACTTGGAGGTGACAGTGCTATATACACATCAGATGCATTCTACTCATGTCATCCTCTTCCACTATACGAAAGGGTACTACTTCTAGGGTTTCTCGGTGAAGTCTGTCACACTTCAATGAAACTAAACTAAATTGTAGAAAGGAAATGATAGAAAGGAAACTAAATTAAATTGCTGAAAAGAAATGACAGGAAAGGAAACTAATTCTAACCACACTTAATGGGCCAAACGGCTAAACAAACTCTACTTATCCTATGATCTATCTACCATGCTACCATGCTTCTAACCATGCAACTATTCATGATCTAACTAAACTTGAAAAAGTGTTGCTTGTAGTTTGGAGGAAAAAGGGCTAAAGATGCTAATGGAAGGCTTAACACATGTGACAAGGCTTAGAGGTGGAAAGAAGGGTTTAGACTTCATTAAACCTTGTGATATCGCAAAAATTATTTAGAGAGGGAGGCTTTCAAAAGTGCAATGGTAGAATTGTAATGGGAGGATGGAAGGGCGATATGTGATATGCGATATCACAATATCACAAGATTGGCGGAGAAGCAATAGTGTAGTCAGGAGGAAAGTGTGAAGTGTGAAATGCGATATGGCCAAAATTCCGAAAGGCAAAATGTGATGGGTGACGTGGCAGCGGAGTATAGTAATATCGCAATCGAGGTTTGGAGGTGTAAAGTATTAATGGAAACCAATAGAAAATGCGATTTGCGATTTGTGGCAAGTCTTCAAAGGAAAAAGGGAAAAGGTTGAGAAATGCGATGGGTGACATGGTAGTGGAGTACGGTAATATCACAATCGGGGTTTGGAGGCAGAAAGTATTAATGGAAACCAATAGAAAATTTTATTTTCGATAGAGCGAAGTACGGTAGCAAGAGTTTCGAGGAGTAAGGGAAGCTACCAACAGCTCCCTAGAAAAAGTGATTGAGTCCATTTTGACTCCAAGTAAACCATAGATTGAGTGCACTTCATCCTCAGTTTGCTTGGCTTCCTTTGATAGTTAAGGAGGATGGACAAACCCCTTGAATATTTCCAAGGTTTCTCCATAATTTCCTGACATTGTGCTCATTTATTCTTCAATCTTGATCTTCGAGTGGCAGGGAGCAAGTTCCTAAATTATCTCCTTCTCCAAATCTACATAATCTGCCCAATATTCTTACAATATTCTACAAAAATTATCAATATTAGGCACAAATATGCAATTACCTTTAAACCTTCTAAGAACATATTAAACTACAAGAAAACATTATTAAGTGTATAAGGACAGATTTAATATATATTTTATGTGCATAAGGAAGGTTAGATGGGCCTAAGAAAGTTTAGATGGGCCTTATTTTATGTCTAATTTAGAGGCCCATCAGTTGTGTCCACTCTTTTCATCAGGTTGTTGATAAGTACTGGATGAAAGTTCTCCAAGCAACAATGTTGGATAACCTACTCCTCATTTACCTCAGAGCCATCAGACCCACGATTCTCCTTGCCACAATAGGCTCCTCCGCCCTGACAACTCTGCTTTTGAACCCTCGAACCCCCACCCCTGTTAGCCCCCTTCTTACCTCCTCCATGGCCCCCATGCACACCCACACTAGCGAGCCATGCACGCTCGCAATCTTACCACCCCAGCGTGGAGCCGTTATGATTATTTCCGAGTCTGCCACCCCCATAGGGCCATGGAAGATAGAGGAGGGAGAATGCACACACTGAGCTCGAGGAGTCCTGCCATGTGCAAAGTCTAGAGACTAGATCCCCCACCAGAGAAAACAATCACCACTAGAAAAGGAGCCAAATGTCATCGCCCACCACTGCAAGGAAACACAAAGCCACCTCCAACTACCATATAAAGACCACCACCACCAGGAAAAATAAATACCACCACCCCCCATTAAACCAACACAAGAAATTCAACAATAAGTGACGACAAAGTAGCCGATGCCTAAGCGTAACTTCTCCCAGGGCAGTGACTAGCCTCCAAATTCTCTGCACAGAGACCACTCACCAATCCACCAAACATCGTTGCACCCGCACCAAAGGGCATTAAATTGGGAAAAGAAACTTGTTTTCCACCACCACCCTCGAGGTTTCCTAGACTGTAGATTCCAACTTCCTCACTTAGCACGAAAAAACAGGCTCACCGAAAACCAAGAAAAATGGAAACGAGAGAGCTCACTTCCCTTCATCTTCCTATCCTTGACCCAAACACAGACAATGGCTAAGAAACTGAGCAGCAAGGACCGATTGAGCACACCGCACCAAAAAATGCCCATGACAAGCACACAAAATTATCCACTCCCTATGTAAACCTTCCTGCGACATTTACGCTTCCTCCTTGGAGGCCATTGCCAGGACCAACACCTCTCAACAACATCCAAGTCTGATGGAAACCCCAAATTTACCTTCAAAATACAATTTTCTGAAGTCCTACCAAAATGTGTGCAGCCTGGGTCGCCAGGGTCACTCTCTGCACGCGTTTGCCCAAGTCAACTTGTTTTCGTGCAACTCGGGTCAACTAGGTCACCTGCTACACAATTATTCCCAAGCCTTGACCTCCTCTGCAGTTCTGAACGCCTTTTCTGAACGCGCGACACCCGACTTTGCCCGTTGTTCTGAACGTGCCCAGAAAACACTCGACTCGACCCAAATGTTATGAACGTGCCCTGCAAAATCACCCAACTTGGCTTGCGCCTGTTCCTACACGTAGTTTCTGCCTGTGGTGCGGGCGCATGATCTACACGACCTGTGACCCGACTCCACCCGAACCTTTCTGCACAAGGCTTGTTTGCTTTCCTTCGCTCCCTCAACCCTTCGCTCTAGTCCTTCGTTACAACTCCCTATAGCTTGACATTAAACTTGGTTGAACTTTGAATGAATGATTTTATGAACTCACACCACGCCTTATATATACGCGTGTCATGCAGACCCGTTCAGCCCCAGGTCACGACTCTGCATGAGTTGTCCCGCCCACCATCACATCATCCTGCACACTGTTATGAAGTGTCGGCCCCTCCAATAGTGATAACACATCTGTCCAACCATAATTATGAATTAGCAACTCCATATAAAATTCCAATGCTCACACTCTCCATCGCACAAGACTTTCTCCATTGGTGAGTCTCTTGGGTCACTTGGGTTAGCTCGGCCGCCCGCGCCCCGTCGCACCCAGCTCATCCAACCACTACATGACACACCCGTATCACAAAATGCGCTTACTAGCACGACTTCACCTAGCGCCTTTGAATCGTCCGCCCGCTATGGGGCGCACGCTCGTCCGTCTACTATGGGGTGCATGCTCGTCCGTCGTCGCTCGTCGCGTCCACCAAAATGCACAACTATGCTTTCCACTACACGAGATGCCCAAGGTGGGTGCTTGCCAATATGGTGCGCCCATCGCACATCGTCATCACACATACCTGATTTGGGCGATCGTTGTGCCAAGGCACACCTACCACCACTCGGTCGTCGTGACACTAACTCGAGGGTGTGACAATCCCTCACCCTCGCTGCACTAGTATTTACTGATGCAAGATGCCTTCCATGTGTTTATCAAACCTCACTCCCATTAGGGAGTGTATGAACCTTTGTTAATTTAGATATAAATCTTTTTTCCCTTTTTTGAGAAAAAAATATCTTTTTTTTTTTTTCTTCAACTTTATGCAAGCCAAAACAATTTTTCTATTTAGAATTTCATTTTACGATAAAAATAAAAGTTGTCAGAAATTCTATTAGCTTTATATTACTTATTTTTTGAAATTTTTTTATACACATTTGATATGTCAACTTAAAATTTCTTTTGAGTGTGTGTTATTTAACAATTAAAGGATTCATAAAAAGTCATGCTCAAACGCGTTGGTGTATTCTTTGAAAACTTTGTGTTTTTGAGAAACAAAATTTGTTACAACAATCTAGACAGAGTCTACTTCGTTTTTGTTATATTTATGAAACCAACTAATGCATATCATAATTATTAGAATTTTTTGAACTGATCCAATATGAAAAAACTGCATATTTTGAATATGTTTCGGCTTGCACAAATTTTCTCAACATATAAGTTATAAACTAAAAATCTAAAAACTACCCATTAGATACGACTGACCAATGTAATGCACCAAATTTTTTTCAAATTTTTTACAGTGTATTTTGGAAGATACAAAATATTGATTTCACTGAATCATAATGACCTTCAAAAATTGTTTGCAACCGTTTTATTACAAATTTATTAAAATTAGTAAATATTTATGAAATTCCATAAAATTTATATTTCTAAAAGTAGATTGAATTCTGCAAATACTTATCTTGGTTCCGACAATTAATTCATATATTTTCATGGATTTTAATCAGTCCAAAGTTGAAGAAATGTGTTCAAAGCTTGGCTTTGCATAATTGCAGACGTGTTAGTTTGGCCAAACTTTTAAAAAAAGTTCGGCCGAATTGTTTTTTGTCCCGATGGCCCGTCAAGTATAATGACACAAAAGTTCGACCGAACTTTTAATTGACTTTACGCTAGCCGGAAAATTCAACGAAGCCCCTCAAAAAAAAACATTTCGCGACAATATAAATAGGCGTAAATAGATTCATTATTTTCGCATAATTTCGTACATTTCTTCATTTGGTATGATTTTGCAAAAGAATTTTTTTGGGCTTAATTTTCAAATGACTCTTTTTGGCTTAACATTCAAAGGACATTTTTTTGGAGGTATGTGATACATTTTTTGGATGCTTTTTGGGCTTAATTTTCAAAGGACATTTTTTTGAAGGTATTTTTTTTTAGAGGTTTTGGGCTTAATTTTCAAAGGACATTTTTTTGGAGGTATTTTTTTTTTAAGAGGTTTTTGGGCTTAATTTTCGAAAGAAATTTTTTGGACTTTTTTTGGGCTTAATTTCGAAAGGACTCATTTTAGGCTTAATATTCAAAGGACATTTTTTAGAGGTAATTTTTAAAGTGATATTTTTTTAGAGGATTTTTGGGCTTAATTTTCAAAGGACATTGTTTGGAGGTATTTGTTTTTAGAAAGATTTTTTTAGAGGTTTTTGGACTTAATTTTCAAAGGACATTTTTTGGAGGTATTTTTTAAAGTGACGTTTTTAAAGAGGTTGGGCTTAATTTTCAATGGACATTTTTTGGAGGTATTTTTTGAAGTGACATTTTTTTAGAGTACGTGTTTTGGGTTGAAGTAAATATTTTATAATGATTTTTTAAAATGAGTTTTTGTCTAACTTTTTAAATGATTTTTTTTTGCAGGACTTGGAAGGAAATATTTTGAGCTTCATTTCATTTTATAAGACAAATTTTTCTCAGATTTTTTAAAGTAAGTGTTTTGGATTGAAGTATGTCTTTTGTGAAAAATTTTTAAAATAAGTTTTTTTTTTTAAATTAAATCTTTTGTGATGCTTTTTTTAATTGAGTTTTTGTCTAAATTTTTGAGCTTCATTCTCAATTATTATGGGAAATCGAAGGAATTGCAAGAGAAAATATGATCGAACAAGAGACCCTGAGGAACGTAGAGAACAGGGGAGAGAATATCACAAAAAAAGAGAGACGAATGCTCAAATATTGAAAGGGAAAATAAACCTCAACTAGAAGTTGAAGCAGGTATGTAAATGTAAATATTATAAATTTGATATTTAAAATTTTCCTAGCGTAAATCATGAAACTTAATTTTTATTTGATGAGCTAATTTGAAAAATATTTTGCAATGTAAACATAGAAAGATATTCCTCAAAACATTGATGATGAGATACAAAATTTTGAAAGAGAAAGTGAAAGAGATATTGAACCAATGATTGAAGATGGTGAAAATGTTGAAAGAAATTCAAGTGAAGAAATTGAATCACCAGGTATATATATATATATGTTGAACACATGTGTATTATTGAAATTATACATATTTATTAATCTAGTTATTTATTGAATATGTAAACTTATTATGTACATTTAATTTGAATATGCATAGATGAAATCAATATCGATGATGAGATGTTAGAAAATTTTGACACTCACACATATGGAGACAAAAAAAAATTGATCATGTTATAAGATATCATGTTAATCACATTTTTTTATTCTTTTTTCATAAAGGAAATTGTGGCAGTTCAAGCCTAATGTTTGAAAGGTCTCTTAATATCAAGGAAATTAAAAGAAGCTACAACTTTATTGGGTATTTGAAAATCAACAAAAGATAAAAAAATGAAGGAAAATGTGATACAAAATATAAATAGTGCTCTAAATTCAATTAGAAGATTTAGATAGAAAAATGCTTCAGATGCACGTAGATCAATACATATGGCAGTGGTTTCATCAATTACTAAAGAGAATCGTTTGGTAAAATCTATGGCATGAGCTTTAGGAACCTCACGAAAAACTTTGTACAAACATCGGAAATTTCAGTTGCAAACAGATGTAAATGATGAACTTGCTTATTGGACAACTATTTTAGGCAACTTGAGGCAGCAAAACTGTGATTTTTCCCAATTCATCGATCTGTGGGTTATGGGCCCACGTATACATTGGAAATGTTTTAACCGTTGTCTTCACAATAAAAAAAAACGAAATCGCAACCACAATATAACATATATCGCTTTACCGCTGAAAACCCTTAGCGCAGATCTGTCGGCACATACTCCAACCTGCATTGCAAACTCCATTTCTTTTCGCAAATCGTAACACATATATTTCACAATTTGCGACAATTAACATTTTCCCATTCGCTACAACGCTTATTTCCCGCGAAGTGCGAAGTAGCACGAAGTTGACACGAGTCCTCCTGATTTCGCATCGCAACTATTCAAATTAACTTGCGAACTCTCTAATGGTAACCGCTATGTAGTGTGATGTGCGATATTTTTCGGACCTTGGCTGCCACATGTCTCGTCCTTATCGCATCGCAAGTTAAATCATTTAACTTGTGAAGCCTTCGCTTGTAAACACAATAATCGTCAATGTGATGTTGCGTAGTGTCTCCTGCTACGATTTAAACTCTCCACCATTGATTTGTTCTTAGATCCAACTGTTCTTTTGTTCGCATATTTGTGGAATTCACATTTAAATCAACTGTCTCTACCATACTCCATCTACGACGAAGTTCATAGGAACTTCGTCCTCTCGCTCAATCAATCTATTCATTAAAAGAAAGCACACGCATATATGAAACACACAAATACAAACAAATCCAGATATATAGCGTTACACAAATTCACTTATATTCAGATCTCAATGATAGGCTAAGGCCTCACAACCTGAATCACACTAGCGCCCTGGTGGCTACATTGCGTACTCTCTCTATCCTCTCACACAACACACTCCCTATATAAAGGAAATTACAAAGGGAGTAGATCATTTAAGATCCATGAGTTTCTACCAAAATCACTCAACCAACCCTTAAATCTCTCTATTCATATACATTGCAGATAATTACAATTTAATCAAGTCTTCTAGAGACTTATCAATTCCATCAATTTAGCTTTGTTTGAACAGAATTCCCCCCTGTTTACAATGATTTTCCATGTTTCAACCTTCATAGCATTGAGTTTTAATCTCCTGCATCACAACCATACAAAGATGGACTTGGAGAAAATGTTAAAAATATAATATATGAATATTGGATGAAAAATTCACGTGTTTCACCAAAAGCAAGGGGTGTGATGTGAAGAATAATAGCACGAAATTAGTACAAAGAACATCCAAAAAATTTCTTGGACACCACTCAGATAGAGTTGTTCAACAAGTTCAAAGAAGAGAATCGTGAAATTGATGTCTCAATTAGTGCTTTTGTGCAACAAAAACCATGGTATGTAAAACCTATCACCATACGGGACACTTTTTGTTGTCGTTACCATGTGGAATTTCAGTTATATTATGACACATTCTGTAATTTCAGTCAAAAATTTTGGAAATATTCACCTCCTCCTTCCACTATCCATGATTTCATATCTCAAATTCTATGTGGAAGAGAAAGCCATGAATGATTTTACCAAAAGAAATGTGTTGGTGGTAAAAAATGCGATGATTGTCGAAATTTGACTAAATTTCAAAACAAATATTGTACTGATATAAATTATCAATCATTTTCCAACATGAAAGTGAAATGGAAGAGATATGAATATATCCATACATCTATTCAAGGCTCAAGTGCTAAAAAAATTGATTTACAAGAAGAAGAAATTTTTTTGATGGATTTTTTGAGAAAGTTCGAGGCAGAAATTTATAAATACACCAAGCATTCCCATAGAGCTCGATGGCAGGACTTGCAATTCAAAAAATCCCATGAAGTTTTTCCACTAGGGACCATTTTGTAAATATTTAATGATTTTGCAGAAAACTACACATTTGTTCCACAAAAATAAATTCAGAGTGAATACTATCATTCTGACCGAGTCTCCATGCTCACCCATATTCTATATAGACATGGTGAACAAAATGTTGATCATATAGAAAGCACCAGTGAAAATCAACATGTTATTAAAGAATATCACTTTTATATCAATGACGATCATACACATTTTTAGAATCTATGCTTCTGTGATCCATATAAAATTGTAAAATCTCTTTCGGTAATAATCACATATAATGGAACGTTGTCGACGCGTTTCGAACCAACCAGTGTGGTTCATCATCAGGACCAGGTGAGAGATCAGATCAAATCAATAAGCTTAAATAGATGTAGAGATGTTTAAACTAGCCGTTTTCTAAACGGCTAGTTTGACTTTTTAATAATTTAAAATGATTTTTAATAAGAAACGGCTAGTTCCCTCCTACTATTAAACTAATTAATAAATTTATTCGTTTAGTTAATAAATTAGTAAACTTATTAGTTATAATTATTTAGTAAACTTATTAGTTATAATTTTTTTTTTTTTTAAGTGAGAGGTTAAGAAATAAAAATAAAAATATTAAAAAAAAAAAGATAAATAAAAAAAACAAATATAAAAAAAAAAAAAAAAAATTAAATAAAATATAAATATAAGAATAAATATAGCAAAATAAAAATAAAATAATAATAGAATAAAATAAAAATAAAAAGAGAAAAATAAATAAATAAAAATAATAAATAAAATATCAAACTTTCAAACTTTCAAAATATATATATATATATATATATATATATATATATATATATATATAGATAAATAAATAAAATAAAATAAAATAAAATAAAATAAAAATAAAATCGAATAAAATATAAAATAAAATAAAATAAATAAAATAAAATAAAATAAAATCGAATAAAATATAAAATAAAATAAAATAAAATAAAAATAAAAATATAAAAAAATATATAATAAAAGAAAAAATAAAAATAAATAAATAAATAAAAGAAAATAAAAATAAAATAAAATAAATTTAAATATAAAAATAAATAAATAAATAAATAAATTAATTAAAATAATAATAATTAATTAATTAATTATTTAAAAAATAATAATAATAATAATAAAAATAAATAAATAAATAAAAAATCAGGGACATAAGGCAGGTATCCAACACCTGCTGATGTTCCAACCATCATCTCTGTTGAGATTAAGGGGTCTTTTTTCGATTTCTAAGGCCTCTCTTAACTTACAATGATGGAAATGGTCAATCCTAGCAATGACCTTCGCCTCTTCAATGCAAATATGATGGTTAGTCTTTTCTACATGTTCAGCTAGGGCAGACGAGCGGGATCTTCTATGCTTAATGTTAGCAGCATGTTCAGAAATTCTTTGATTTATAGATCGACCAGTTTCACCAATGTAAGGCATCCCACAGGAACAAGGAATGATGTAGACACCTTTCCCATCCCTAGGGTCAATCGGGTCTTTAACCGATTTGAGAGAGCTGCGAATCATGTTAAGGGGCTTGAAAAACGAAGACACCCTATGCTTCCTAAGGACCCTCGTAATTTTATCAGTGGTTCCTTGAACGAACGGAAGACGTACATTGCGGGACCATTGACTAGGGTCTTTATTCTTTTTAGATAGAGGACCTTTTGCTACTTTAAGAAAAGCTTGAAGGCCTTGCGATCTACTATAACCATTTCTAAAAAAGACACTTAACAGATGAGACTTTTCCGCTTCAAGGTGAGACTCATCAGAGATCCTCAACGCCCTTGTGGCCAAGGTGTTTAGGACACCCAATTTTTGAGCAGGGAAATGGTGTGAACTAGCTTGAAGGTACTGCTCAGTATGAGTTTTCTTCCGAAAAACTTGATGGGAGAAAGAGCCATCATCTTTTTTTGAAATAAGAACGTCAAGGAAGGGAATGCTTCCATCTATTTCATGCTCCATGGTGAATTTTATGGAGTGTGATTGACCATTAAGGTGGCGAAAGAAAATATCTAACTTATCTTCGCCATGCGGCCACACGACACAAGTATCATCTACAAACCTCTAAAGCTGGGTTGGTGCGGGAAGAGCGAGGGAAAGAGCTTCGATTCAAGTGATGTAGATATTTTCTTTCGCCCATCTTAACGATCAATCACGCTCCATAAAATTCACTATGGAGCATGAAATAAGATAAAGCATTCCTTCTCGACGTTCTTATTTTCTAAAAATATGATGGCTCTTTCTCCCATCAAGTTTTTCGAAAGAAAACTCATATCGAGCAAATGCGTACTCTTCAAACCAGTTCACACCATTTCCTCGCTCAAAATTGGGTGTCTCAAACATCAGACACAAGTATGCTGAGATCTCTCCGTATTCCACCGAAGGAAAACTCATCTATTAAGTGTCTTTTTTAGAAATGGTTATAGTAGATCGCAAGGCCTTCAAGCTTTTCTTGTCAATGGGCATCTCATTTTATTCCTTCAAGAACTAATTTTATGCATAAATCGATGTATTTAATTTCCAGGTTATTTTCTTATTGTTTGGAATATCTACTTATCTAACAAATAAAAATAACTCTAATGCGAATAAAAGATAAAGCATCCATAGTAAATATAACAATGTAAATAGGGAGTTGGTCACGAAAATGGCTCTGAGTCACTTCATCTACGAGTAAATTTCCAATAGGTTAGGGTTTGGATAACAGAGGTTATATGGTGGCAGGCATTATACGAACGTCGGTGAATATTGGACTAAGTGATCTGCAGCATATTCTACCCACGAAAATGGAGTATGTTATTCTGGCACCGAGATTCATCACATCGAAGTTAACCCTACTTTATCGCCCGTGATGGAGGAAGAGCTAGTAGACTATTCAGCTGACACCCTCGACCCCAGGTCGATTTGGATCATGGATCCACCTCAACACCATGTTTATCTTTCTCTAGATGCCACCACTCCATCAAAGCTCCAAGTAGGCACACAACCTATCACTATGGAAGAAGGGGAGGTTAATTTTATCGGGCTAGGGTTAGCTCAATCTTAGTTTTATTAGACCTCTTTCAATGACCACTTCCTGCCTGAATACTCATCGCACCCCACATTCTCCATCTTGTCCCTGTCTAAAATAAAAACATGGGCGATGGAACAATATTTTGCATCAGGTTTGGATTTAAAGGAAGTATTATCTGAAGAGGGAATTATATTGGTAGGAGGTACCTGCGAATATAATTCCTTAGAGACAAGGTACATAGGGGTTTGAACCCACCGGATTGGGAACAACAAAACCCTCCACCCGGGAGATATTCAGGTTGTTTCGAAGGCATCCCACACATCTCCCTCTCCTAGGAAGAGACCAGGGTTTCAGATTTAGAATATGCCCAACCCTCCGAGGTAGTGAAATCGACATATGCTCTATTCAAGAAACAAGGGAAAAATTCTAAGTGCACAAAGGTCAGGGAGCGAGGTCGACTTCTGGTATTTGGTGAAGGCGTTTCTATGGGTCAGGTTGCAAAAACTGCAAACTCGGTCTGGGTGGGATGAGTTAGGGGTCAGAACTACTCATAGACAAGGCTTCGGAGTTGGGTTATGGAGATTTGGGGTAACGCCCTTTAAGAACTTCCCTTGGTCATCATAATGAACCGTGGCTGGTTTTCCCTAATATTCTCACAGTCAGACCAGGATAACTAGGTAATTTCCAAGTTCTGGCATATAGAAATGGCCCATGTTCTCTTGAAGCAATGGATGCCTCTTTTTGACCTTGACAAAGAAAATTTGGGCGTAAGCCCTATCTGGGTAATGATTCTGGGATTTCCACTTCATTTCTGGTCCGAGGATGTATTCCACACCATTTGCGATGACTTTGGCATATATCTTGATCATGATAGATCTTATACGGATTCGGGGAATATGGCTATTTCTCGTATACTTGTTCATCTGGATACCAGGGATGGGCTTGTTGAAAGCATGAATCTTCAATACCAGGGACACACCAAGCTACAGATCCTCGATTATGAGGGAGTTCCTTTTCGTTGCAGACATTGTCATAAGGTAGGTCACCTATATAAGGAATGCCCATTTCATAACAATGAATCCAGGGACATGATTCCAACTTTGGCTATGATAGGCACTCAGACTGTGGATAAGGGTTGCAATATACCCAATTCGACTCCTCATACATATACACCTTCATGACCAATGGATACTAGTGATCGCCCTCAGAGACTGGCAGCTCAACCACCTTTAGCAAGGGTCACCCGATCACACTCTTCTGGAGCTGGTTCGCTTCCGGGTATTTTTACCTCATCCCAATCTCTACATACATCACTCAATTTATTTCCTTCTTTTAACTCTGCATGTATATCTCTTTCTGAGCATATGATTACTTCCTATAATTTGAATTCCTCTGCTTGTCCTTTAGTATCGGCCACCCCTAGCATACCCATGCCTATTCCCGCCTCCCTTAGTGTTGGCATCCAAAAGCCTAATGCCAATGAACCCTCATCAAACTCCAGCACCTCTCAACGATACAACCTTAGATCTTGAGGTAAACCCAATTTGGCTTCATCCTCCGGGTATGGCATTGGTGAGGCATCCCCTCCCAAGGTTCCTAGATCGTTTAGGGGCAGACACTCCAACATTTCAAAAGAAATTCACCAAACCAGGATTGAAGTAGAATCCAGAAAGAAAAGTCCTATCGATAGGGTTCTTATAGCAAGAAGCAACCCTGATGGTGTTTCCTCATGAAGTGCTTGTCTTTCAACTGCAGGGGCCTGGCCAGCTTGGATAAAAAATTGGCCCTTAAGAGACTTATGGAATCCAAGAATTTGGATGTATTATTTCTACAAGAAACTCTGGGAGATGGTATGCAAATCAGTAATGTAATATTAAAAGCGATCCTTCCAGGATGGTCCTTTGATACCCTAGATGCAGAATGAAGGTCAGGTGGATGTGTTGTAGGATTCAACAACAGATCGATGAAGATTGTCAATATTTGGGGTAGGGCAGGGGCTTAGTCTAGACTCCATAGTGAAACCATCCAATAACTTGGACTAACAACTACAAGATGGTCAATAACATCATTTTTTTTTACTCTTTCATCCTCTTGCAAGGAAATTGTTCCCTGATTGAAAGATTTTCTATTCCTAATTGTCTCCTTTTTTATATTCTGAATTTCATCACTTTTATCATGATTTACATTGTCATAAGACTCTGTTTTCTCCAACGGGATTTTCAGTGTGTCCTATGGATATAATCTCACCATATCTGGCTGTTGTTTTTAAGATGTGCAAAAAGGACGATAACGACATAAAGGACAACAATTTAGATACTATTTTCAATATATGTTGAAGAAGCCATATTCGTGCCAGTGCTGCTGTCTTCTCTATTGTTAGATGGAATGTGACAACACTACTTGTTAGTGGCAGCTCTTCTGTGTGCTATTCCAACAGGTATTATAAGTTTTTGTGATGCATCGTCTTTTGGACATACCAATGGACATAATTGCAAGATTTGCTCTAATCCATGGAAGATGTTCACACACATTTCATAACAAGCATCATTGTTGTTTCTTTCCCCAGGTTTCCTATTCACTCATCCATTGGGTTTGTGTTTCCCCTAGGTGGCCACTCTGTTTTCTCCAAAAAGAGTTGTTTCAAATCTTCAAAAAAATTGTTTTTTATTTGGTCTTGATCAAATAAAGTTGGCGCAGTTTGGACATGTATTAAGTCAACATTGGACACAAAAATTAAGCTCAGTCGCATTATTCCTATTCTGAAACGTATTCAAAGGTTATTTTAGTGAGTTCTAAGGTAATCTCATCCCCCTGAAGAAGGTTTTTGTGCTTGTTTGGGGTTTGATCGATTTTTTTGTCTAAAGACTTTGGGGGTTTGTTTCATTCCCGAAGGTAATGGAGAATATGGTTTTGATTGAAAGTACTTAGCTACCACCCTAATCAACACCGGAAAAAAAAAAATTTAACACAAGGAACTAAGCTGAATGAGAAACCTAAACCCCCCGATCACCCGGTTATAGTTTCTTTTTTGGAGCATAGAAAGGAATATAGATTGCGCCACCGCTATAGTGCAGTGCAACAATTCTCATGTTGGTTGGGATAGGTGAGTAAAAAAGGAATAGTTTATTAAATAGATTAGAGAAAACAACAGGCTAATCACACCCATCCATTGACATAACTGTTATGTTCCATGACTCAATCTTCTATACATGAGTTGGGATAGGTGAGTAAAAAAGGAATAATTGAGTAAATGGATTAGAGAGAATAACAGGCAGAGCACACCCATCCATTGAAAGCACTGTTCTGTTCCATGACTCGATCTTCTATATATATTATAGCGAACAACACCCTTTTTGAAACTATGGGTAACAATTGAGATAAAGGCTGGGTTATATGGACCCTTCTTACTGATAGAGATTAGTTACTGATATCTCACTCTCTCACCTGTATGAGGATAATCAGCGAGGAAGACCATATCACTCAAACATAAGGCATTTAGAACATGTATGGACTGGCTTAACGGAAAAAGGTATTTCCGGAGTTGCTATAGTGAAAAAGAATCAAAGCTTAAAATATGGAAATTGCAAAAAATGAAAGCAAAGATGCAGTAGTTTAAATCACCATAAATCACCATATATTGAGTAGTAAAAAATCACTGAGTAGAGGGGTCCATTTTCCCACTCTACTCTACATCCATTGTCAGTTGATCCTTACCAAAAGAAAATAAAAATTCGTAGAACCAACAACAAAAATCGTAGAACAAATAGAGGAAATACAAATGCAAGAAATAGAAAATATAAATCTATAAATCCAACTAACAAGTGATTCCAAGTCTACAAACTTCAATTGTGAATTTTCTGTTGCCTGCCTCTTCAAAAGCCTCAAATTTATTTCTAATGCTTTTTTATCCATGACAGAAGCTATTATTATATTGAAAAAATTGCAAGCCCTAAAAATCTTTAAGCACATTATCAATTTCTCTCAAAATATATCAAAACCATCCCGCTAATAGAAAAAATTTGGCGCCAAAGAGTTATAACATCCAGTTTTCATCTAAAATTTAGAACCAACGGCAAAAATTTGGTGCCAAAGAGCCAGAAAATCCATTGGTAAACCTCTTCATGAACCAATTTGCATTTGGCGGGGTAATAACAATGAGTTTTCCAATCTTAGTTATTGTTCTTGGGGTTTTAGACCCAGTGATCAGATTTGGATGAAGGACCTAATTGATAGCTCAAATTTAAGAGTGTTCAAAAGTGTGTCGAACCTGAGCGACCAGATAGATCTCGTCTTCCTGATTCCGGCACCACGAATGGTTCGAAAAATTGACACCGTATGAAGAAGTTATCGCGATTTGAAAAATCCAATAAACTGCAAATTTTGGCTTTTGACTAGGTTTGACTAGGTTTTTGGAAATTCAAAAAAAAAAAATTCCAGGGAATATTCCTTCTGGGCCAGTCTAATTTTGACAAGTGGCAGGATATGATTCGTGGTTTGGTTGTACGTGTTTTTGAACAGCCAATGACAAGGTGACACGTGGCCAGCCCTGAGGCCGCCACATATCCTTGGGACTGCGTTTTAAAATTTTGGTGGAGGGCCAAAGGTTCAATCGGGCGACCTCCCGCGTAGCACGCCAATGCCTTGCCATATGGGCTATCAGTGTTTCTTAACCATATAGGTCATGCGTTGTATTTAAAGTTTAAAGCGTTTTCATTTGGGGAAGCGGAGGGGCCAACCCCTCCCAATATTCCTTAGCCCATGAACCATGGGCCAAATATCAGCGCGCAAAACATTAACCCTTCGCAGTTATGGCTAAAGCCTATCACATGGCATGGTTTGCGGCATATCCACCGGTGGTTACGGTTCCGATAACAGTTTTGAAGACCGCGTGGTTTGGGCATGTGCCCAACCACTAACCAGAAAATTAAATGATAATGGTTATCCTGGCAGGCAATCTGGCTAGCACGCCATTTTGGGCAGAGAAGTCTAAATTTAGATTTTTAACTGCAGCTGCTCCAGATTTGGTGGAGCTGATTTAGGGGTCACTGGACAAAATTTTTTTAAGCTCTATCTTGAGCTAGACTTGACCATTCTGAGAGTTTGAATAGTCAATTTTGACTATATTAGACATTCTAGACTCATTGGTGAGGGTTTCAGATGCACCAGAGGAATTTTGAGTAGTTTTTTGCTTCAAAGAATTTTTAGGGGCCAACATAAGTTTGAGGCTTAGCCAGGGCAGCTAGAGGCCTTTCTCAACAATAAAATAGTCAATTTTGGATGTTTCAGACATTCTGTAACTAATGGTGTGGTTTTTAGAGCTCGTAGAGGACTTTTGAAGGTCGAGTTTCTTCATAGAAGTTCCAGGGGCAACTAGGGCCATCTAGTGTCAGCAGGAGAATGAGGCCTATCGAGAGCAGCCAATATCCATTCTCAACAAACCAGTAGTCTATTCTGACTATTTTGAACCTTATGAATCCAATGGAGGGATTTTCATAAGCTTTTGAGGACTTCTGAAGGCCGATATGCTTCATAGAAGTTTTCAGTGAACCTAGAGCCAAGGGGTGCCACCAAGTATTGGAGGCATAATCGGAGCAGCCGGAGGCAAATTTATGCAAGTGAATAGTATATTATGACTATTTTTGACATTATGAATCCATTAAATGGATTTTCAGATTCACTGGGAGACTTATAGAGTTTGAGAAGCCACAAAGAAGTTTCGGGCAGCCCAGGGCCAACAATGGATGGAGGCCTAGATTAGGTAGCCAGTGCTCATTTTGAGCAAATGATCAGTCTATTTTGGATGTATGATTTATGCTAGAGATAATAGAAAATTTTTTAGGGACAGAAAATGATTTCTAATGGAGTTAGTGCCACAGAGAAGCTCAGGGAAGCTTAAGGGCACCGGCTCAAGGAGACAAGTCTAAGGGAGCCGAGGTTCATCTTCTTTATTTTATGTTGTAAATTTTTCTACCACATATCATCTTGTAAATATCATTTCTCTATATAATGTGGACTCAATATTTCTTTCATACAATGCCTGCAAAAATTTGACTCTTTTAGGATGGACGACTTCATCCAACAAGTCACCTGCAATTGCATGCTTACAAAAATATGTTCCTTGTTGGGTTGCAAAAAAACAAACAAGACACCTATGACCTTGTTTTTACAAACATAATTGACACACCAAAGACATGAATTCAAGTTCACTTTACTTCGACTCTAAATTTTCTTTTCTTTTGAATCCAAACTTTCAACAACACTCATTACCATAAATTCAAATATTGGGTGTCGAGTAACACTGACCATGCACCCCTTTTTACAACTAATGACACATTCCATGATTCACTTTTATTGACTCCCAATTCCTTCAAACTTGACTTCTTAACTTTAAATATTTACACCAATATCTTCAACTTTAACTCCAATTTAACTGTATTTCATTACATGACAAAAACCTTGACTCGACAAACTTTCACCTCTAATTTATTTTGACTTCAATTTTCTCAATATTTATTTGACTCAATAGTACATCGACTTAAAAAAATATCAAAATTTCTCTTGACTCAAGCACTTTACATCAACAAAATTCATTATAGCTAGTCTTAATACAAATACCATGCACTCGTATGTACCTTTTCTTTGATTCTTCTCCACTTTCGATATTCATGTTAATACTTGAGGCGATAAGTAACAGACTTAGAATTTTTTTTTTTTTTACTTTGAAAACAATTTCAGTGACATTGCTAGTTTTGGAAATATTTCAAATTTTATTAGCAATTGTAGAAATCTAGCTCTCTTTTGACATAAAATCGTCCTCATTACATTAAAAAATTCAACAAATTTGTTTCTCATATCCAATAATTCACATTCTTATTGAATTGTGGACAACAAATTATACCTTAGAAAATCATCTACCATAAACAAGAAAGCATGTGTTTTTGTGGTTTTAGATCTCCCCATAAGTAGAGTAGAGAATCAATCTACAAAATCCATAATTCATATGAATAAGCTCCAATGTATGGCACCATCCACGGATGAAGTCTACAAAAATTGGCGGCTTGAATATCATGCACACTGCGGAAAGTAATTGAAATAAAACTTTTGTGCCATGGGTACTTGAAGAGCCCCCCACAATAAGTTCTTCAATATAGGCTTGGACGTGTCTTGAGCTTGTATAAATACAGTATAAAGAATCCCAATGGTCAACAAATTATCCTCCTAGAATGACACATCGACATAGGGTAAGTGGATTGCACATATGGAGCAATTTTCCTTAGATTGTGGCTTGCAACCTTGGGAATATATGATGTTCAATCTAATGCTGCAAACCTCCATGAAGATAATTCAGCCAAGGATAACATAAAATGTCAACTGTTCCACTTATCTGCATCTGAAACCGTGTATACTACAAGGTCCACCAAAATACACACTACCAGAAAAATGATGGAAATAAAATTGAACATGATGGATCCCGGTCACAATAAAGCTAGACAACACAAACCCTATTCTCCCATCCTAAGTAGGAAAGCAGGAAACAAAAAATGGAAACCAAATCCAAAACACAATAATGTATGCAAGCTCCATACCCTTGTTTGGAACTCTCTTATTAAACAAAAGCAAATCAATTGACTGCCCAAACAAATTGACCCTTGCTACTGCCATGACAAGATAAAATCTCCAATGTTGGTAACTCCCAAAAAACGTAGCCAAACGATTAAATTTCATTTTCCTCTCATAAAAATAAGAATATAAACAACCAAAATTCCCAGAAGATACTGCAAAAAAGGAAACATACTAAAGATATGGATCAAAATCCAAACTATTCCTAGCATGTTTGGAATATTGGCCCCCTTTATTCATTGAATAGATAAATTAGGCTTTCGTTTCCTGGAAATATACCTATCGAGGTTTGTAAGGAGAGCCTTATATTGAACCCAAACTGTGTTGATTTCCTAGTAGAAGGAATTAATCTCCTTGGATAGGCTAGCCAAGCTTGGCACCTTTCTCTTTAGTGCCATTCATGTTGAGACTGAGCTTGTGACCATTGTCGATGGGAACATGGTAAATATATCTCTACCAAACTTGGAGCCCATTTTTGACCTTTATCTTGGATGCTTTGATGACAATTTTGGTAATTACTTCTAAAGTTGTGTGAGATATTTTTGGGATATAATAGTTGTGTATCTCTAGGGTGGATAATTGAAGATGTTTGATTAACTAGATAAATGTTTTATTGACATCCTTCCTCATTATTTTTGCTGCACCCATATGTCCTTTATAACAAACATAAACACATAATAGTTTATATTTCAAAATTTGTGATGTTTTCAAACTAAGACTTCATGTCTTGCTCCACATTAGATACATTGTGTTCCATGGATTTCATTTATTTATTAGTGTTGTATTATATCCTTAGGTAGAGTGTGTGGTTAAATATACCAATGTTAATAATAATGACAATATTACTGTCCTTTGTGAAACACATTGTTTGACAAACATTGGGAAATGTCTTCACAATGACCATGAGTTACCATGATATCCTTAGAATTCAACATGGAAAGCTTGAAAAAAAATGTCTTGCTAATGCTTCCGATTATTTATACTCTCCCTTGAAGCTACCTCTATGTGGAAACCTTGAAATCAACATGCAATTATTTTGGTCCATCAATGTGTCTAATTGTACATTTTTATGATTACAACTTGGATGTTGTTGACTACTTACTCAATTGTTGTTTTTCTTCCATTATGATGGTGGAATTGTTATTTCATAGGTACTTCTTGGTCGAACATGATGAAGGGAGAATTAAAAGATATTTTTTGATGAAAATAAAAAAGCTTCAGTACTCCTATTGTTTCTTGTTGTTCGTAGAGATCACACAAAGGCGTTGGGTCAACGTGGGAGATAGCCTTTGTTGTGTTGGATTTTCTACACATCTATTTCTTTTCATCCTACAAGAAAGGTATCATATCCAGATCTTCTGAAAGGATCTTGGAGGGTAGAGGGGAAGCCATTTTTTCCTTTGATTAGGTCCAGTATCGGTGTGTATTTTTTCTGAATCTAGAGACTAATGAGTTTGAGAGATGTGGAGAGGTGAATTCTAAAGGGATATATTCAAATGCAGGTTCAAGTTCAATGAAAACATAGGAGGCAGGGGGGAATAAAGGGATTGGGTGAAGTGGTTCTATGCCAGTGGATCAATTACCTAATTAAAATGGGAAAGCACTAGTACAAAATGGCTAATTAGTTACTAAAAAAACAACTAAAATTTTCATATAAACGACCATTTTTCAATTGGTGACCAGTAGTAGCTAATTTACAGTATTTTATAACACGACCAAATTTTAGTCATTAATTGGATGTCTCAATTTGATCATCTAGTAGTATATTTAGTCATTAATTGCCACAATTAATGACCAAATAAACAAAAAAATATATTACTATATGATCACCTGAGAAAAAATAATAATTACCAAATAAATATGACCCAAAATGTTGGTTGTGTTATAAGATACTATAAATTAGCTACTAATAGTCACATATATGAAAATTTTATTCATTTATTTAGAAATTAATTGTCACAATTAATGATCAAATATACAATAAAATATATTACTATATGATCACCTGAGAAAACCAATTAATCACCAAAGAAATATGACCCAAAATGTTGGTCGTGTTATAAGATACTATAAATTAGCTACTAATAGTCACATATACGCAAATTTTTGTCATTGTTTGAAACCAATTAATGACCAAAGAAATATGACTAAATTTTGATTATGTTATAAGATATTGTAAATTAGCTACTAATAGTCGTATATATGCAAAACTTGGTCATCATTTATAATCACAAATTTATCATTTGTAGTAGTCATCTTTTTTTGGTAGCTTCATATTCATTATATAAACAACTAATTTAGTCGTATATTCATTTTATTTATGTTCATCATTAATCAACTAAACTACTAATGTAATAGTTTGAGATTGATTTTATGTGTTAATTATTAATCAACATAAATTAATTAGTATGATTTTGCGACAAAATTAAAAAAATGCCATACAATGTGCATGTTCATCTAATATGAAAATGCAAAGTTACATATGTTAATTACAATACTAAACAATATCAAGTGAAACTATAAATAATTTTAACCACATAAATTATACTATATGAAATGTCAAGTATTACAATACAAGTTTCACTTAAAACATACTTCCAATACATAGAAAACACATATTTGGTCATTGTTACACAACGGAAGGAATATGTATTTAATGTAAATCATATTTTATGGCGTCGCTCTGCAACTGTCGAAGGATGTTCGACTCTTGCTGCTGGAGCCACTAAGAATAGGGCAGTTGATATTTATGTTGGTCAATACTTGTAGCAGGAGAAGACGACTTTGCAACTCTTGAAGGATGCTCTGCACTTGTTGTTGGAGCCACTGAGCAAAGATGCTGGTCAATTCAGAGATGGCAACACACAGGCGCAGGTTTTAGGATTCAGTGAAATACTACTCTGACAGAGAAGTACCAAGTCATCAATAGGAAAAAAGAAATGATTACGCTGCTCTACAACTGTCGAAGGATGTTCTGCTCTTGCTGCTGGAGCCACTAAGAAAAGAGAAGTTGAGATTTATGCTGGTTAATACGGTGTTAGAATCACACTGGCGCAGGGTTCTGGAACTGGTGGAATACTACTCTGACAGGTTATTATTTGAATGAATGATCTGATGGTGGTGAGTGGGAACCTTCGAGAGCGCGGAACCTGCACAACCTGAAACGTTGGAATGATGCGGAGGATTTTTTTGGTCCTTTGATATTCTCTGTGGGGTTACATGAAGTGGTGGTTAATGGAGGAGGTTTATTTTTAGGTCGACTAGGGGCCCTGGATCCATTTATTATGCTGGGGAGTGGCTCAGGAAATGGGTCATAGGGGGAGGAAGTTCTGGGATCTTTGGCAGGTCATATTGGTTGTGTTGAGTAGCAAGAATACCCTAGCCCTGGTGGTGAAGGGGGAAAGTGCTCGGGACATAACAATGTTTTGGAATGGAAAGATCCCAGGTGGGGTAGTGGCAAACGAATTCGCAAAAGATGGATAAAATCGAAGAAGGTGGAATACAAATACGTGCTGGGGGAAGACATAGGTTGGGCGTAGATGCTCCAGATGTATAACAGGACCTTAGTGGGTAGGGCTGTGGGGAGGAATTTTGATTTGAAGACTTTGGTTCTATGGGCAGAAGTAAATTGGAATGAAGCTATTGGTTATGTGTTGGAGGTTATGACTCTCACGTGGGGATGGTTTTCCTTCAATTTCTTGCAAGCAGAGCATTTGCTGTGGGTGTTATATCAGAACTGGGCTTTGGATCATACTCCTCTGCCCCTTAAGCCCTGAAATCCTCTTTTTGACGGTGGTAGGGAGAGGGTGGATTTAGTTCCTTTGTGGGTGCAGTTTCCTGGTTTGCCTCTCCACTATTGGAATGAGGAACACTTCCGCAACATTGGGAATATTCTCGGGACCTTCCTTGAAGCTGACCTACTAGTCAATATAAGTGTCATAGAAGGTCTTGCAGAAGTATGAATCTCAGTTGGGGGCCTTGTGTGATAAAGCAGGTGCTGGATTACAAAAATGTACCATTTAGGTGCAGAAGATGTCATGCCTATGGTCATCCAGCCTCGGATTGCAGGCTTCTTTTCTGCTCATTAAATAGATGAGGATTTCGAAGGAGTGATAAGGAGAAGGGCACAAAAGAGGAAGGTTCAAGTTTACCCTTTACTCAGGCTTCATCTTCTCAGGAACCTAGTAGCGATTCGATAAGTGAAGAGGTGGAAAACAACAGGAAAGAGGAGGAAGTTTTTTCCTCTTAGCCGGTGGTGGATAATGGAATGTATCCCCCTCTCTTCGTCCATAAAATTTTATCTCAAAAATGTTTCTCTCTTGGGGTTGGATTGGGTAGAGGGTCTAAAGCATTTATCCCTTTCCTCCTAGATCCCTCAATCTTCCACTTCCTTTCTTGTCTCTCCTGCAGCCTCTATGGAGGGCCTCCCACTCATTTTGGATCCCAATCCATTTGTAGTAGAGCTGGACCCAAATATTTCAATGTCAGGTTCCTCGGATTCTGGATATTTTTTGAGGTCAAGTGCAAAAAAAAATTCTTGTGGGTTGGGAAAGAGGAAGGTCCCAACCTCAAAAGGAAGGGGCAGGAAATCCTATATGGCTAAGGCTCAATGTAGGGCTAAACTGGATCTTTAAGATGGGAAACAATTATCAATTGAACAGATGCTTAGATAATATTGAGCCTAGCGAAAGGGTTGTAGATGAATATTATGTCATTAAATTGTCGACGTTTGGCTGGTCCCCATAAAATATCAACATTCATGAGGGTGATTACTCTTGAAAACCCATATATCATTATGTTACAAGAGACCTTAGGAGTAGGAAAAGGTTTCAAAGCTAGATTGGAAAGTTGGCTTCCGGGGTGGCTTTTTGAAACTCTGGATGTCAGAGGTTGTTTAGGTGGGTTGGCAGTGTGGTGGAACGAAAGATCGATTAAGTCCTTGAATTCTTGGGGCATGGTGTCGGTTCTTGGTCTAAATTTCTTGGCACTGGAGTTAGGTGAATCATTTTCCATTTTTAATATCTATGGCCCATATCTTAATAGGATCCCTTTCTAATATTATCTTCTTAGTAACCCTTTGCTCAGCGGGAACTTGATGATCCTGGGTGGGGATCTCAATTTCTCAATGGGCCAGTTAGAGGTCTGGGGGCCTCATGCATAAGATGATTTTTTGACTGTTTACTTTAAACAGAAACTGGAGGAGAAGAATTTTCTAGAAATTGAGCCCATAAAGCTCAAACCTAGCTGGAAGAATAATAGATGCGGTGAAGGTAGAGTTGCAAAGAGGCTTGATCGTTTCCTGGTGGCTGAACAGGTAGTGGATAGGCTTCTTCAAATCAGACAGTGGTTTGGTAGTGGAGGTGCGCCTCGGATCACTTTCCCGTATTTATGAAGATTAAAAAAGGGCCTCTAAATCCCTCGAGCCCTTTAAAGTTCAACATTATCTAGCTCAAGGATGAGTCTCTCAAGCTTTTAGGTCACTTCAGGTGGACTCCTTTCAATCCGGATAATCCACGTTCTTTGGCGTTCCAGTTCACTGATAATTTCAAGAGGCTCAAGAGTGCCATCTCGAAGTGGTCAGTGGCTAAGAGGTAGAGGGAGGATAGAGGATTGAAGCAGGTGGAAGAAGACCTTCTCCAGATTTATGAAGGGGATGGAGGGGGTCTTATAACTCAAGAGGCAAAGGACTCATTGGATCGTCTAAGGAACACCCTCCTTTTGGAGAAGGAAGAGTCTTGTAGACTGAAGAGAAGAGCTACCTGGTTGGAATGTGGGGATGATGATCCAAAAAAAATTTCATGCTTATGCTAAAGGAAGGAAGGAAACTAATACTATTTGGAGCTTGATGGATGATTAGGGAACCGAACATACTTCTTTTGAAGCGAAGTCGAAGTTGGGGGTGGAACATTTCAAGGCTCTTTTTAAAGCTCCAATTCAGGCCTCCATTGCGGAAGTCATTAGAGTTGCTCACTTGTTTCCATGGTTTTTGGAGGAGGAAGACAACAGGGCTTTGATGGAAGAGGTGTCAGAGGATGAACTGAAGGCACTGCTCCAAAGCTTTCAAAAATACAAGAGTCCTAGGCTACATGGCTGGACAATTGAATTATTTTTCGCTCTTTTTAACTTGCTTGGCAAGGATCTACTGAAAGTGGTCGAAGGTACCAGAGCATCTGGGCAGAGTCCAGCTAGTTTTAAATCTTCCTTCATTGCTCTTATTTCGAAAGTTGACAATCCTCTTTCCCTGAAAGATTTCAGGCCTATCTCACTCTGCAACTACATTTATAAGGTGGTATCTAAGGTCATCGCCAGAAGACTCAAGAGCATCCTTTCAACACATATCTTAGGTGAATAGTTTGGATTCTTGGAAGGTCATAAAATTCATGAAGCCATTGGGGAAGCTCAGGAAGGCATTCACAATCTTAAAAAAAAGAACCTCAAAGGGGAGGTCTTGAAAATTTACCTCTCCAAAGCCTATGATAAATCAAGCTGGTTGTATATTCGTATTCTTTTGACCCATCTTGGTTTTGGTATTGGATTTATCAGGTGGATTATGAGCTGTATTACCACTGTATCTTTTTCAGTTTTGTTTAATGGGGTAGCCTCCCCTTTCTTTCATGCTGAAAGAGGGCTTCCCCAAGGTTTCCCTCTGTCTCCTTTGTTTTTCTTGTTGGTAGTGGAGGGTATGAGCAGGGCTTTCATGGAGGCCAAGAGACAAGGGACCATGAAGGGAATTCAGATCTCCCCAAATCCGTTTATAACACACCTCCTCTTCATGGATGATGTCTTAATTTTATGCTATGGCTCTGTGAGGGATACTCATACTCTAAGGGAGATTTTGGACATGTTTTCCAAGGCTACTAGTATGGAGGTGAACGCTGGTAAGTCTTCCCTTACCACCCATTTATTAAGGGTTGAAGAGAGGCTTGAACTCATTCGGGTCTTTCCTTTTAACCATTCAGGGTTAGATGATGGCCTTAAATACTTGGGGTTTTCATTTAAAACCAAATGACTACAAAAAATATGATTGGAAGTGGTTCTTGGAAAAGCTGGAAAAGAGGTTAAAAATGTGGAGCCAAAAATGGCTTTCACGTGCTGGGAGGTTGGTCTTGGTAAAGTCGGTGTTGGAGGCAATTCCTGTGTATTGGATGTCTCTTTCATGGATTCCTAAAGGCATCCTCGAAGCTGCTTTCCGGGTTTGCTTTAGATTTCTTTGGAGTGGGAAGAAGGAGTCCCAGGTGACCCCTTGGGTTAGATGGGAAAGAATTGTGGTGCCCAAAGGGCTGGGGGGCTGGGGTCTTAAGAATATCTTCCTTTTTTCTCAAGTCCTTGCTGCAAAGGGTAGGTGGAGAATTATCAATTTGGTTAGCCTTTGGACCCAGGTGATTTCTCAGAAATATCTTGAACCCGATTCCATTGAAGATTGGATTAGAAATCCAAGGAAGTCACATGCAGGAGGGTCGGTGATTTGGAAGGAAGTGGTAAAATATTTTCATATTATGGAATATAATCTGGTCTAGAATGTGGGTAGTGGAAGGAGGTTAAAAGTGGGATAGGATCTGTGGATGGGCAGTGTTCAGTAACACTTACTTCCGGGCCGTACGATTGAGGCTTTGAGGCAGAGGGGGATTATCTTTCTCTTCCATCTTGTAGATCCAGTTCAAAGACAGCCTTGGGTTCAGTATTGGATAATGGTTTCCTCCCTTGGATTGGATGTCCAGGATGAAAGAGATTTGGAATTGTACATTATAGAATTAAACCTTGCACATATTCAACTTCGGGAGAGGGATGATGGAATTGTGTGGGACTTCGATACTTCGGGGATCTATACTCCCAAGTCTAGCTACTTAAAGAAGAGTTCTGTTGGGGTTCAAAGGGAAGAAATTTGGTGGTGGAGGAAACTGTGGAAGCTCAAATTCCCTCCTAAGACTCGCCTCTTTATGTGGTGTGTTTTGGAAAACAAGGACCCTACCTGGGAAAATTTGCAAAAAAGGAGTTTTTCAAGGGCTCGGGTGGTGTGTCCTATGCAAATCAGAGGTGGAATCGGGCACTCATATTTTTCTCACCTGTTCCTATATCAAAAAGGCGTGGAAGGAATGCTCAAGGCTATTGGGATTTCCCTGCAGATGGGAGGGTATTTCAGTGACTCAATCTTGGGAGTCTTGGTGGGCCTCTTCTATTGAATCATCTCACAGATCTCTGCCTCTTCTTGTTATCTGGGGTTGTTGGCTAGCTCGAAATAATCTGATTGTCGAAGAGAAATCCTGTACTCCTGAAATCACTGGTGCTATGGCTGCTAGTTTTTTTTTTTTTTCTCCGCTTCCTCAACATATTCGTGCTGCAAATCAAAGGGAGGTCTTGGATCTGGAGATCGATAGGGAGATCCCTTGGGGATTTTTTTATGGGCAGTAAGGAATAATGCTTGTGGGGGTCGAGCTCTCCTTTTTCTATATGTTTCTCATTTCTTTGAGCTATCTGTCAGCCTTGGGGAGGGTCTCAAACTTATTCTCATATTTGTAGTAGAAAAAGGTTGCCGGAGTATCAATATCTGTGGTGACTCCATGAACGTTATCAATTAGACAAGGGGAATTCAGAAATGCAGAAATATTACACTTGCCTATCTGTTAACTTCAATAAGGGAGATTATTCTCATTCTTGACTCTTTCACATGCCGACATGTATACATGGAAAACAATGAGATTGATGATCGAGCCTCTAAGGAGGGGTTGCAGATGGTGGTGGGGATCTGGAAGGTGAAAGAGGTAAGGGAGGAACACACACATGAATACTTTCCCAGGCCTCTCTTTTTTTGAGCAAGCTGACTCCTCGTCCATCAGGATTCTGATTTAGATGTGTCGTGGGATTTCTAAGGCGTAATTGGCCTCATTTCTAGCGTCTTCTCTCATAGTTTTCATTTACTGTTTGTTTACATTTGCTGTTGGGGCTGTTATATCAAAGCTCTTCGAATCATACAACCTCTGTCTTTTGTTATAAACCCAATGCGATGGGGATTTCTTGTTTGGATTGGCGATCACATTATTTGTCATTCCATTACTTCTATATATGAATTATATATTTTTCTATGACATGAGCTATAACAATATGGCCGACCAACCATCCTTGTATTGTGAGTAGATCTACAACTCTTATCCACAGTGCCTGTAGACTTTCATGTCTCTCCAGTCGATCTTAGTATTGATAGCAAAACACAGTTATGTGTTTTTATTCTGAATGTAATATGTGTAGAACTACAAATATTATCCACAATTCCTATAGACTTTCATGTCTCTGCAATCGATCTTAGTATTGATTTCAAAACACAGTTATGTGTTTTCTTCTGAATGTAATTTTGTTCTCGACTGATGAAATAAGATTACGTTTTTTTTTTTTTTTTTTTTTTTTTTTTTTTTTTTTTTTTTTTTTTACGAGGAAAAAAAAAAGTTTCCAGCTTAATATTTGTTGGACTGCAATTTACACACGAAGTATTGTTTCATCACTTCAAAACATTATCATTGTGTTTCCAAGGCATTGCAAGTGAATTCACCATCACGAAGACTGACCATCGGTCTCTAAGTGTGTGTCTCATACGAGATGTGGCTCTAAAGGTTATCACTAGATCAATTCTCTTCTCTCTCTCTCTCTCTCTCTTTTATTTTGTCGCTCCGGTGTTATTGTTCTCTTCTTTCTTCAATTCCTGCTTCTTACCATCAACGTTGAGTTCCTTTTCGAAAACAAAGAAAGAGGCAATGTAGAGTGTAAGACATGGAATACGATGAACACTAGAATATAAACTAAAGTAGACTATAAATGATTATACAACAAAATAAAAAATACATTAAAATCCAAACATCAAAATCATGAGAAAGAAATTAAATTAGATGAGGTAAAATTTTAAGGGAATACCTTTATTAAAATCATGACCAAAAGAGGGTTATAGTGGCTATGTGATCATTTTTCATGACATGCAAACATTTAGATAAGATTAATCCATTATTAACTTCACAATAGTTGAAAAAATAAAAATCCTATATATTTTTTGGAATCAAGAATGTGTTTCAAACCTAATATAAATTATCATGATTGATATGTTGTAAGAAATTAAGTATAAACCCACAATTGATGGCCACATTTTCATGACATTAAGAAAATAAATGTGAAGGCTGTAAAATTGTAGATATCTAATATTATAACCTCACCTCAAAAGTTATATTTTGATACACATCAACACATGTTAATCCAAAAGGATTAGTTCATTGAACCTTGTGTTTGAATTGTAGCTCGACTACAATCTCCAAAGAGTTCCTGCAAGAAAGCACAATAAACATTAAATTTCCTATAGAAAAAAAACCTATCGTGAACCAGCCCATGGTTTCCTTGGGTCTGTAGAGTCAAAAGCTAGGCTTTCAAATTTATACATGCCACACTCTCAATATAAATAAATCTATTGCTTTCTTTATCCTAGAAACCAAGACTACTTTAGTGGACATCAACATGGATAGTAGATACTTGAATGAGACTTGCTAGGCTTGCAAATATTTTTGCATGCAAATGTTCATAACATTTTTCCACTAGGATTCAGGGCCTCCGTTGGACCTTCATATCCAACACCACTACATATCCCCAACTTCAAAAACTTTACAAAGCCACAACTTCTCCAAATGGTGCTT
Organism: Pinus albicaulis; assembly: GCA_034641835.2. Lineage (NCBI taxonomy): Eukaryota > Viridiplantae > Streptophyta > Pinopsida > Pinales > Pinaceae > Pinus > Pinus albicaulis. The sequence continues at coordinate 1,480,769,448 of CM076575.1, forward strand.
GGTCAATACCTATTTATTGTGGTCTTGGAGTCAATGTTAGACCTTATGACGTAGATATGAAATCTAAGGCTTCAATACGAAATTTGTTGGTTCATGCAATCCACACAACTCTTAAACAACAATTTTAAGTCAGAAATAATAGTTCTATTCAAATTTTGTTGTTATATTCTTATGAAATGGAAAAAATAGCCCAAAAGCAACAACATTATGAATGCCAACCATCCTACAAAGTCTGTTAGACCTAGACAAGGACGAACATGTAATATTAGACCTTGGTGGTTTTACATAATTTAAGGTATTATTAGATCTTACAATAGTTCTTTTATGTAGGAGAGAGTCATAGAGATATTTATATGCCAAGAAATAACCATTGATAAAATAATACCTTAATGCTTTAGAATTCATTTTTGATTCTTAGATACTGACTAAAAAAAAATTCATATTGTAGTGAGCCAAGAGCAACATATTAATGGGTTATGAGGCACAAAAGAAACACATTAGTCATATGCAAAGTCATTATGACATAGTAGTCACAATCCACTACTATGAAAAATGAGTTGTTTTTCTTGGATGTCTAATTTGATGATTAAATTTACCTGAAACAATTTCCTTAGTGCCACCTAACAAACGTTTTCAGATATCAGTAACTAGGTAGATTTGATTTATTCTTGAATACAATATTTTCAAAGACAAAACGAGGGAATAATATTTAAGACTTGTTATATCTACAAAATAATTGCAAGAAATTAGCCTAATATCACTTTCTAATTACTCTTCCCTTTAAACTTGTGCCTTTACATTCATAAGGGGGTGTCCTCAGTGATGGTATTTTGTCAATAACTTAAGAAAAATGTGTAAAACAAAAAAATGATCATCACATGAAATATTTGTCATCAAGATGCATGCAAGGAACCAAGGGCACAATAAAACTCAATCAAATAATACGAGGGAGATATGTGCACCCACAACACTGTAAAAAGAGCACAGTTATTCAACGACAAGACTGAAAGAGAAAATGGCATAATCAAAACGTATTTGTATATCAATCAAAATATTGTTTGCATCATAATGATGAATACAACATTGGATGTATAACTAACAGTGCATGTAGTGAGGGAAACAACGAAAATGGCTGGAAAAGGATGAATAAAATTATGAGCACCCAGAGAACTGTAATAAGACACAACTATTAAACTGTTAAACTTGTTTGACACCCTACATAAACACTTCATTACCCCAAATTTGGTCACTGTTTGGTCATTGTTATCTCTATTAGGAATTTTTATATTGTGAAAATTCAACAAACAAAAAATAAGAAGACCAAGATCAAAATATTCTCAAGACATTTTCTTTTTGTTAAGCTATTTGTATATCTTTATTTTTTTACTTTCCTATTTTTTCTTTATTTTTTACCAAAGTCAGTCAAACTCGACTCTTCTACATCACCAAGTTTTGCACAATTCCAAGTGTAGTAACTTTATGGATACATCAGAAATCTGGACAAAAGGTAGAAAAAACCCACTTCAGATTCATTTTATTTTCATTCATCTAGATCTTGTAACATGCTCAATAATATTCGTATATAAATTCAAACTTCATTTGCTCAAGACTACATAAATACAAAAACAAGGATTTAGATAAAAGGTGTCCTACATACCGATCTGATGTATTTTCCAATAACATCACCTAACCCTAGATTTTACTTAAGCATGAATCAAATGGGAGCCTCCATATACACTACTCATTTATACATCCATCAGTCTATTTCATGCTATAGAAATAATCAAAGAGTTATCCACATAGAACACAAACACTCTATTTGTCATCAACATGCACTGTCACTTCCTCATTATATTTTTTATCCAAAGTTGTTTACATATGGAAGAAAGTAGGAACAACCTCAGACTAACCATTTATGAGACACTGACTGTGGTGGTATTTGTCTATGACTCTTAGATACAATTTGATTTCAAGGCACATGCCAATCCATGAGATTGTTGTGCTCTTCCTAAAATTTGGAGCGCAAACCACACGTCGTGCATTGTCTTGGAAAATCCTCATACAATACACTTAGAAAAAATTAATGACAAACTTAAGTGTATTTTAATTGAATTGAGCTCCAATGATATCTTGAGTAGCAACTGATGCTTCAGCTGGAACAAAATTTGGAGGTGTTTCATTCAAATATGGGGCTGGAAATAATGATGTTGTAGTAGAAACTACAAGTGTAGTTGCATTTTTTTTATCGGAATTGATTTGGTATTACATCCAAAGAAACATGTATAGATGGATTAGAAGAAGAGGTGGCTAAAGTTTCTACACATATTACACTGTGTGCCATTAGCACTCCTAAAACCTAGGAAGAAAAGCTATTGGGCCCTACAGGAAGTAAAGCAGGCCTTGATGCTAAGCCTGAATTAGGATTCATCATGCTACTACTCACAACAGATCCCATTGTTTGGGATGCCCATAACTTAGCTATGATTTTTGTGGAGGTTAGGATTGTGTCGATGCCGGAGCAAAGTAATATGTTGAAATGGAGTACAAAGAATTGGTTGTACTTCCTAAGGTATTGGTAACTGTTGTGGAATTTGGGTACCTTGTGAATTGTTGTGTGGTAACTGATTCAACAACTTTGGAGGAATTTTAAATTATGACACTTGTTGTAACCATGGTAGCTATTGAATAATTTCTTGAACATGTTCTAATTGAAGTGGATATTGTTGAAAGGACAATGAAGAATTGCCTTGGAAATGAATGGAGAGAAGGAATTTGAACTTATGATTGACCATGATTCATGAAATTAATCTGATGCTAATGGTTAGTGGTTGAAACTGTTGATGTTGAAGGGGCAGTGCAGATGGAGGTAGAGGTGGAAGAATTTGCATAGAAGGTAGTACAAATTGTGTGATAGGAGATAAAGAAGCAAGTCTTTGTGATTGTTGCCTTTGTGAGAAAGGAATGTCGCTTGATTATGGTGTCACAAGCGATAGGAATTCAAATCTCAGGGGATCAGAGCCAAGGGAAGATCCAAAATTTACCCAATATTTTGGTACCATCCCTAATGGTATTTTTGTACCTATTAACCTAGATTCATTCGCTGAAGCCACAAGGTGACCAAAGGAATGAGTTAAATTGAATGAATATGCCAATCCAAAATTGGAATTTTTGTGGCTAGGAACAAGAATGTGAAGTGTTCTCAACCTTGATTGTGAACTTGTGCTATGGTTTTGAATTTTCAAGTTAAGAGGCCGACCCATTACATTTCTATGTCCTAATGCACCTTGAATACTTTGCAGCAAATACAATGTATTAATGGAAGTATCTCTAATATCTCAAGAGACAATACCTCATTTCAAAAGAGAAGATGGCTAGTGCTCTTCAGAATCCTACATTAAGATGCAAAAACTCTGGAGAAATTTCAAATTATGACACTTGTAACTATGGTAGCTATTGAATAATTTATTAAACATGTTATAATTGAAGTGGATATTGTTGAAAGGACTATGAAGAATGAGCTTGGAAATGAATGGAGAGAAGGAATTTGAATTTGAAGGGGTGGTGGAAATGGAGGTAGAGGTGGCAGCATTTGCATATAAGGTAGTACAAATTGTGTGATAGGATACAGAGAAGCAAGTCTTTGTGATTCTTGCCTTTGTGAGAAAGGAATGTCACTTGATTATGGTGGCACGGGTGGCAAGAATTCAAAGCTCTGGAGATCAGAGCCAAGGGAGGATCCAAATTTACCCAAGATTTTGGTACCAAGGAAATCATAAACAATTCATGAAAAAATTACCAACCTTAAAAGAGATGAAGTTAGTGGTGGGCCAGGTGGAAGACGAGGTTGCACTCCTAAAACCTAAGAAGACAAGATATTGGGCCATACATGAAGTAAAGTGGGCCTTGATGCTAATCTTGAATTAGGAATATGCCCAAACCTCCGAGGTAGTGAAATCGACATATGCTCTATTCAAGAAACAAGGGAAAAATTCTAAGTGCACAAAGGTCAGGGAGCGAGGTCGACTTCTGGTATTTAGTGAAGGCATTTCTATGGGTCAGGTTTCAAAAACTGCAAACTCGGTCCTGGTGGGATGAGTTATGGGTCAGAACTACTCATAGACAAGGCTTCGGATTTGGGTTATGGAGATTTGGGGTAACGCCCTTTAAAAACTTCCCTCGGTTATCACAATGAATCGTGGTTGGTTTTCCCTAATATTCTCACATTCAGACCAGGATAACTGGGAAATGTCCAAGTTCTGGCATATAGAAATGGCCCATGTTCTCCTAAAGCGATGGATGCCTCTTTTTGACCTTGATAAAGAAAATTTAGGCGTAAGCCCTATCTGGGTAATTATTCTTGGATTGCCACTTCATTTCTGGTCCGAGGATGTATTCCACACCATTGGCGATGACTTTGGCATATATCTTGATCATGATAGATCCTATACGGAGTCGAGGAATATGGCTATTTATCGTATACTTGTTCATCTGGATACCAGGGATGGGCTTGTTGAAAGCATGAATCTTCAATACCAGGGACACACCAAGCTACAGATCCTCGATTATGAGGGAGTTACTTTTCGTTGCAGATGTTGTCATAAGGTAGGTCACCTATATAAGGAATGCCCATTTCATAACAATGAATCTAGGGACATGATTCCAACTTTGGCTATGATAGGCACTCAGACTGTGGATAAGGGTTGCAATATACACAATTCGGCTCCTCATACATATACATCTTCGTGACCAATGTATACTAGCGATCGCCCTCAGAGACCGGCAGCTCAAGCACCTTTAGCAAGGGTCACCCGATCACACTCTTCTGGAGTCCGCTTCCGGTTATTTTTCTCTCATCCCAATCTCTACATACATCACTCAATTTATTTCCTTCTTTTAACTCTGCATCTATAGCTCTTTCTGAGCATATGATTACTTCCTGTAATTTGAATTCCTCTGCATGTCCTTAAGTATCGGCCACCCTTAGCATACCCATGCCTATTCCCGCCTCCCTTAGTGTTGGCATCGAAAATCCTAATGCCGATGAACCCTCATCAGAATCCAACACCTCTCAATGATACAACCTTAGATCCCGAGGTAAACCCAATTTGGCTTCATCCTCCGGGTATGGCATTGGTGAGGCATCCCCTCCCAAGGTTCCTAGATCGTTCAGGGGCAAACACTCCAAAATTTCAAAAGAAATTCACCAAGCCAGGATTGAAGTAGAATCCAAAAAGAAAATTCCTATCGATAGGGTTCTTAGAGCAAGAAGCAACCCTGATGGTGTTACCTCATGAAGTGCTTGTCTTTCAAATGCAGGGGCCTGGCTAGCTTGGCTAAAAAATTGGCCCTTAAGAGACTTATGGAATCCGAGAAGTTGGATGTATTATTTCTACAAGAAACTCTGGGAGATGGTGTGCAAATAAGTAATGTAATAAAAGCGAACCTTCCAGGATGGTCCTTTCATACCCTAGATGCAGAATGAAGGTAAGGTGGATGTGTTGTAGCATTCAACAACAGATCGATGAATATTGTCAATATTTGGGGTAGGGAGGGTGTTTATTCTAGACTCCATAGTGAAACCATCCAATAACTTGGACTAACAACTACAAGATGGTCAATAACATCATTTTTTTTTTACTCTTTCATCCTCTTGCAAGGAAATTGTTCCCTGATTGAAAGATTTTATATTCCTAATTGTCTCCTTTGCTATATTCAGAATTTCATCACTTTTATCATTATTTACATTGTCATAAGACTCTGTTTTCTCCAACGATATTTTCAGTGTGTCCTATGGATATAATCTCACCATATCTGGCTGTTTTTTTTAAGATGTGCAAAAAGGATGATAACGATAGAAAGGACAACAATTTAGATATTATTTTCAATAGATGTTGAAGAAGCCATATTTGTGCCAGTGATGCTGTCTTCTCTATTGTTAGATGGACTGTGACAACACTACTTGTTTGTGGCATATCTTTTGTGTGCTATTCCGACAGGTATTACAAGTTTTTGTGATGCATCGTCTTTTGGACAGACCAATGGACATAATTGAAAGCTTTGCTCTAATCCATGGAAGATGTTCACACACATTTCATAACAAGCATCAATGATGTTTCTTTCCCCAGGTTTCCTATTCACTCATCCATCGGGTTTTGTGTTTCCCCTAGGTGGCCACTCTATTTTCTCCAACGAGATTTTTTTCAAATCTGCAAAAAAATTGTTTTTTATTTGGTCTTGATCAAATAAAGTTGGTACAGTTTGGACATGTATTAAGTCAACATTGGACAAAAAAAGTAAGCTCAGTCGCATTATTCCTATTCTGAAACGTATTCAAAGGTTATTTGAGTGAGTTCTAAGGTAATCTCATCCCCCTGAAGAAGGTTTTTGTGCTTGTTTGGGGTTTGATCGATTTTTTTGTCTAAAGACTTTGGGGGTTTGTTTCATTCCCGAAGGTAATGGAGAATATGGTTTTGATTGAAAGTACTTAGCTACCACCCTAATCAACACCGGAAAAAAAAAATTTAACACAAGGAACTAAGCTGAATGAGAAACCTAAAACCCCCGATCACCCGGTTATAGTTTCTTTTTTGGAGCATAGAAAGGAATATAGATCATGCCACCGCTATAGTGCAGTGCAAAAATGCTCATGTTGGTTGGGATATGTGAGTAAAAAAGGAATAGTTTAGTAAATATATTAGAGAAAACAAAAAGCAAAGCACACCCATCCATTGACATAATTGTTTAGTTCCTTGACTCAATCTTCTATACATGAGCTGGGATAGGTGAGTAAAAAAGGAATAATTGAGTAAATGGATTAGAGCGAACAACAGGGAGAGCACATCCATCCATTGAAAGCACTTTTCTGTTCCATGACTCGATATTATATATATATTAGAGTGAACAAAACCCTTTTTGAAACTATGGGTAACAATTGAGATCAAGGCTGGTTTATTGGGACCCTGCTTACTGATAAAGATTAGTTATTGCTATCTCACTCGCTCACCCGTATGAGGATAATCAGCGAGGAAGACCATATCACTCACGAGGCCAAAACATGAGGCATTTAGAACATGTATGGACTGGCTTAATGGAAAAAGGTATTTCCGGAGTTGCTATAGCGAAAAATAATCAAAGCTTAAAATATGGAAATTGCAAAAAATGAAAGCAAAGATGCAGTAGTTTAATAAATCACCATAAATCACCATAGATTGAATAGTAAAAAATCATTGAGTAGAGGGGTCCCTTTTCCCACTCTACTCTACATTCATTGTCAGTCGATCCTTACCAAAGGAAAATAAAAATTCGTAGAACCAATAACAAAAATTGTAGAACAAACGGAGGAAATAAAAATGCAAGAAATAGAAAAATATAAATCTATAAATCCAACTAACATGTGATTCCAAGTCTGCAAACTTCAATTGTGAATTTTCTGTTGCCCGCCTCTTCAAAAGCCTCAAATTTATTTCTAATTCTTTTTTATCCATGACAAAAGCTATTATTATATAGAAAAATTTGAAAGCCCTAAAAATATTTAACCACATTATCAATTTATCTCAAAATATATCAAAACCCTCCCTCTAATAGAAAAAATTTGGTGCCAAAGAGTTAGAACATCCAGTTTTCATCTAAAATTTAGAACCAACGGCAAAAATTTGGTGCCAAAGAGCCAGAACATCCATTAGTAAACCTCTTCATGGACCTATTTGTGAACCAATTTGCATATGGCGGGGTAAGAACAATGAGTTTTCCAATCTTAGTTTTTGTTCTTAGGCTTTTAGACCCAGTGATTAGATTTGGATCAAGGACCTAAGTGATAGCTCAAATTTAAAAGTGTTCAAAAGTGTGTCGAACCTGAGTGACCAGATAGATCTCGTCTTCCTGATTCCGACCCCACGAACGATTCAAAAAAATGACACCGTATGAAGAAGTTATCGCGATTTGAAAAATTCAGTAAACGATAAATTTTGGCTTTTGACCAGGTTTGAATTGGTTTTTGGAAATTCAAAAAAGAGAATATTCCAGGGAATATTCCTTCCGAGCTAGTATAATTTTGACAAGTGGTAGGATATGATTCGTGGTTTGGTTGTACGTTTTTTTGAATAACCAATGACAAGGTGAGACGTGGCCAGCCCTAAGGCCACCACGTGTCCCCAAGACTGCATTTTAAAATTTTGGTGGAGGGCCGAAGGTTCGATCGGGCGACCTCCAGCGTAGCACACCAACGCCTTACCATACGGGCTATCGATGTTTCTTAATCGTATAGGTCACGCGTTGTATTTAAATTTTAATGTGTTTTCATTTGGGGAAGTGGAGGGGCCAACCCCTCCCAATATGCCTTAGCCCATGAATTGTGGGCCAAATATCAACGCGCAAAACATTAACCCTCCACAGTTATATCTAAATCCTATCACATGCCACAGTTTGCGGCATATCCGCTAGTGGTTACGGTTCCGATAATAGTTTTGAAGACCGCGTGGTTTGGGCATGTGCCCAACCACTAACCCGACCATTAAATGCTAATGGTTATCCTGGCAGGTAATCTGGCTAGCACACCATTTTTGGCGGAGAAGTCTAAATTTAGTTTTTTAATTGCAGTTGCTCCAAATTTGATGGAGCTGATTTAGGGTTCACTGGACAAAATTTGCTTAGGCTCTATCTTGAGCTAGATTTGACCATTCTGAGAGTTTGAATAGTCAATTTAGACTATCTTAGACATTCCAGACTCATTGGTGAGGGTTTTAGATGCATCAGAGGAATTTTGAGCAGTTTTTTGCTTCATAGAAGTTCTAGGATCCAACATCATTTTGAGGCTTAGCCAGGGCAGCTAGAGGCATTTCTCAACAATAAAATAGTCAATTTTGGATGTTTCAGACATTTTGGAACTAATGGTGTGGTTTTAAGAGCCTTTAGAGACTTTTTAAGGCCGATTTTCTTCATAGAAGTTCCAGGGGCCACTAGGGCCATCTAGTGCCAGCAGGAGAATGAGGCCTATCCAGCGCAACCAGTATCCATTCTCAGTAAACCAATAATATATTCTGACTATTTTGAGCCTTATGAAGCCAATGGAGGGATTTCAAAAGCTTTTGAGGACTTCTGAAGGCCGATATGCTTCATAGAAGTTTTCAGTGAACCTAGAGCCAAGGGGTGCCACCAGGTGTTGGAGGCATAACCGGAGCAGCCGAAGGCCAATTTATGCAAGTGAATAGTTTATTATGACTATTTTTGACATTATGAATCCATTAAATGGATTTTCAGAGTCATTGGAAGACTTATAGAGTTTGAGAATCCACAAAGAAATTTCGGGCAGCCTAGGGTCAATAGTGGATGAAGGCCTAGATTGGGGAGCCAGTGCTCATTTTGAGCAAATGATCAGTCTATTTTGGATGTATGATGTATGCTAGAGGCAAAATAAAATGTTTCAGGGACAGAAAATGATTTCTAAGGGATTTAGTGCCACAGAGAAGCTCAGGGAATCTTAAGGGCACTGACTCATGGAGACAAGTATAAGGGAGTTGAGGTTCATCTTCAGAGATATTTCAGCCATTCTAGGGATATAAATGATATTATAAACCCTTTGGTCCAGTTCGGATAACCATTGGAGTTGAGTTTGTAACTTGTAAAAGAATTTTCCATCGTAATCCTAAAGAGCCAAGTCAGTTGACAAAGGCTCAAGGAGACGTAGCCCACGATATTCGGGTGAAATCCTTTATTAAATTTTCTGTTATGTGTTGATGCTTATTTGCTGCATTATATGGTTGTTACACATGCTTAATATCAACAAAAACAAATGGTCTTAAAGCACTTAAATAGTTAAAAAACATACACCTGTTTTCAAGTAATTAATTCCGCATAGTCATGTATAAGCAAGATCATTTATTTGTTTAACTGAGTGGGAGGTGCTTGCGCATAATAATTTCAAGTTATCCACCCATTTTCAGATCACCCAATGACAGCAGTTTCAGTTTGAATTTTATATGATGGCTTTGATAGCTATTTTTAATGAAATCGCATTCGACTTAATCTAATGTATTGACTATTAAAAAGTAATTAAATTATAAATATTAATATTTACTATTTTAATTATTAATTAAATATAAAACCTATAAAACAACAATATATTGTTTTATTTAAATTTTAATTTCGTACAATATAATTAAAATATAAATATTAATATTTACTACTTTAATTATTAATCAAATATAAAACCAATAATATTGTTTTATTTAAAGCTTAATTTCATATAATCATTTAAATTATTTATTAAATGAAATAAATATATTCATTTTTACAATTATCATAGAAATTGATAAAACTAAACACATTTATCCATTATTACACAATAACCATACTTAAATATTTTGAATTATATATTTATAATCATTAATAAAGGTTTATATATTATTAAAAAATTAAATAAAGTTCATAGCTAAACAATTAACAAAAGTTCATAATACCATTAAAAGTTAACCAAGGTTCATATCAAACAATTAATAAAAGTTCAAAAACCATTAAAAATTTAATTAAGGTTCACCTGTTAAATTTGTGCATAGCTTCTGTATATGTGCATTTATGAAAATTGTGCATATAGGGTAGATGCAAATATTGCATATCTTCTGTATATGCACAACTTTCATATATGTGCATATCTTCCAATATGCACACGTCTCCTGTATATGTGCAAATTCCATATATGCACATACACAGAAACTATGAAACTTACATAATATGCATATACGGTAGTCTCCAAATATACATAGCTTTTGTATATGCGCATATCGTCTGTATATGTCCAACTTTCATATATGAATATATCTTCCATATATGTGCAACTTCCATATATGAATATATCTTCCATATATGCACAACTTCCATGTATGTTTTTCTTCTAAATATGCGCATATACAGAATATGAAATGCATATATGGAAGATATGTGCATATACAGAAGTAGGGCACATACTAAATATATCTACATATATAGAATTTGTGCATATCTGAAGATTGTTGTATATGCATATTATTGAAGTTATGCACAACTTTTATATATGTGAATATACGAAAGTTGCACATATATGGAAGATGTACATATCTTCTGTGTATGCACAACTTTTATATGTATGCATATCTTCCATATATGTGCATATCTTTTGTATATATGCAACTTTTATATGTGCACATATCATGGAAGATATGTACATAAATGGAAGTTGTGTATATATACGAAGGCTGCGTATATACGAAATTTGAGGTTGTGCATAGCTTCTATATATGCGCATATATGGAAGTTGTGTATATACGGTAGATGAAAATATATGGAAGATCTTCCATATATGTACAACTTTCGCATATGTGCATATCTTTTATATATGCACATATACAGAAACTACAAAATTTTTGTAATATGTATATACTGTAGTCTTCAAATATGCACAACTTCTGTATATGTGCATATCTTCTATATATGTATAAATTTTATATATGTGCATATTTTATGTATAGGTGTAACTTTTGTATATGCGCATATCTTTCGTAAATACACAATTTTGATATATGTGCATCTATTTTATATGCACAACTTCTAGATATATGCATATATGGAAGATATGCACATATACATAATATATGCACATATACATAATATATGCACATATACGAAAGTTGTGCATATCTGGATATTGTTGTATATGTATATTATAGAAGTTACGCATAGTCTGTATATTCGTAGCTTCAGTATATGCCTATATACCCAATTTGCGCATATATGAAAATGTGCATCTTCGTTATATGAACAAATTACGTATATATATGTGTATCTTTTGTATATGTGCAACTTCTATATTTGAACATATACAAAATTTATGCTCATATACAGAAGTTGTGCGCAACTTCTGTAATATGCATATACGGTAATCTCCAAATATTTGTAATATACATATATGATAGTCTCCAAATATACACAATTTCTATATATGTGCATATCTTCTGTATATACAGAGCTTGAAGTTGTGCACAAATTTTGTATATGTGCATATAAGGAAGTTCTGCCTATACGATAGATGCAAATATATTGAAGTTGCACATATACATAAAATTCACATATCTTCCATATATGCACAACTTTCATATATGCGCCTATCTTTTGTATATGTGTAACTTTCTTATATGCACATAGACTCTATATATGTACATACACAGAAATTTTGCAACCTCCATAATATGCATACTCGGTAGTCTCCAAATATGCACAACTTTTATATATGTGCATATTTTTTTGTATATGTGCATATTTTTTTGTATATGTGAAACTTCTAAATATGTGCATATATAGAAGATATTCACATATACAAAATATATACACATATATGGAAGTTGAGCATATACATAAATTGTGCATATACAAAAGATACGGGCATATACGAAAGTTGGGCATATCTGGAGACTATTATATATGCATATTATGGAAGTTGCACACAACTTATGTATATGTGCATGTATAGAATTTGCGCATATACAAAATTTGTGCATATCTTCCGTGTATGAAAAACTTCTATATATGTGCATATATTCTATATATGCGCATATATTTTGTATATGTGCAACTTCCGTATATGTTAGGTCCCTATAATGCTAGTGTATCCCTTTATTTTTATTGTTAGTGTAGCACCCCTATTGTTATTTTTGTGCCCATGTAGTTCCCATATTGTTATTATTGTGCCACATAGAAGCCCATTATTGTTATTGTTGTGCAATTACATTATTATTGTTATGTTGGCTAGGATTATATTGTGACCCCTTGGAATCCTATATATAGAAAGAAGGTTTTTTCATTTTAATCATCGAATAATTGTTCACTTATGTAATCTAAAGGAGGTTTACCCCTCGAAGAGGTTTATTTCTAAGTCGTTGATTTGTCTTTTCTTCTATTTTGTGAGTTGGTTTCATAAAATTTGGTATCAGAGCTTTGGATTCTAAGGTTTCGTTGTTGCAAACAGGTCATCGTGGAATTTTTTATATACCTTTTGTTCTACAAAGTTTCATATGTTGAAAAAAAATCCATTTGAGCCAAAATACTTAGGAACATCTTGTAAAAATTTGAGATATTGGTTTGCTATATTTTTGGAGATATGATCTACGAAAGTTAGGGTTTTTGCAGGCTCCAAAATTTCATCTCAAAGACGTGCCCTTGGGAAAATTTTCATAACTTTCTCTCTGAGCATCGGATTCTAATTCTGTAAATATTGGCTGAAATTGTACGGACTATAGTTTCTTGTGTATAAATTTCATAGTCAAAATACGAAACAGTGACACGTTTCACATCGTAAAAGTTTTCTCTACTGAACTAGTCCATAATTAGGTCATTGTGGGAGATTGGGCATAAATTTGCCTTGAGGAATCCAAATTAGGTCTGACCTGTGGCATTGGAAAGAAGACTTAGAGGGATATTACAAGGCCGAAGATAAAATCTTAGGGATACGAAATCATAGAGATACATCAATTTCAATATCGAGCGTCTCAAATGAAAGAAAAATGTTTGTAACTTTTATTTTATTGCATAATTTTTGTTTGAAAAATCAGTCTGAAGTAATTCCAATGGAATATTGAAGCACATATATTAGTATTGGGTTCTATAATGCCTCCCAAAAATAATTTCACACCCATTAAGCCCTTAGAATGCTCTACTATTATGCATGAATGTTGGGGCCTTTGTTTTTGGATAAAGGATGAAACCGATTTTGAGTAGCAGATGAGGCAAGTCGCGAAGCGCCATTGCTGGACACTAAGAGTTGTTGCGGGTTACAGATGGTTGTTGGGTAGGTGGTGGAGTGCGAACAGGCAGTGGAACAAGTGGAAAGAACAGTCGACAGCAAACAAGAAGAAAGACTCCATGAAACAGAGCTAAGTGTGGAACAGAATGAGGAACGACGGAGCGCAGCAGGTCAGCCAAACGGAAAAGAAGCAAATACTGCCAGTGCTGAGAGAAGTGATAGATAAGCAAGGAAGAGAAATAAGGAGCCAGTTATTTATGGGATTTGGGTTGTTGTGAATCGAGCTCTGCGGAGACTCTGAATGTAATGTGCTGCAATAAATTATTAATATACAGAGATGTATTTTGTGGTCCTAAGTTGTGTATCAAATGAATGATTGTCAATGTATGGTGTTTCTGGTATTATTTAAAAAAATTCTGATATCTTTGTCTGATGTATTGATTGTAATAGTTCCTTCATCGAATGTTATGTGTTAAGAGTTGTTTCCTGCATATTCATAATGCATTTATGTTAGACCATAGAAGGTTAGTTTCGATGTGACGTTGTGGTTCTATTTCGCCTATCTCAGTAAGGTCATGGCACGCCTCGGGTGATACTCCTACCTCTCCTTTGAGCAAGGTGAAAATTTCGACGTTGTCATAGACTACAACAGGATCTTGTTAGCCTCTAATCCCAAACCTGGGTTTTTCCCATAAGTCATCCTTTCGCCAACAATGAAGAAGAAGAAGTTCAACATGATATATCAAAATTATGAGACCAAGTGCAACAAATTTTGTTTTCATAAAGAGTAACCAAAAAGGAAATGCAAGCTTAGATGGATGGTTTGAAGAAAGACATGAATGGATTGAATAATGATGTGGAATCTAAGATCGTTGGTATAGAATTAAAACTAAAAGGCGACATGGAAGACATAAAATCAGACATGGAAGGTTTGAAGGAAGGCTTGACAAAGTTGCTACAAGAATGATTCCTAATGGCGAAAATGTACTAAAGGAAACTCATTATGAGAAAAAATAAATGTTAATCATGATTTCATAAACTCTAACATTGGATTAAAGACCTTACATATTCCAAAGATCGATATGAGGAAGTTTGACGGCAAGGATCCAATAGCATGGATACTATAGATGGAGCAAGTCTCAATTCAAAAAATATTTCCAAAACTTGATGAGGAAGGAAAAATCATATTGGAACCTAAAGCAGTCACAAAATAATAACTCGAAAGCTACGAAATCGATCAATTTTAGAGTATTTCATCAAGTGGAGGAACTTAACAACTGAAGATTCTATATGGGAGGATGATAATTTTATACAGAAGCACCCAGAAGTAATCAAGCATTGAGGACAACAGTGTTTTGAAGGAGAGGAGCATGCTAGGTCCCTATAATACTAGTGTATCCCCTTATTATTATTGTTAGTGTAACCCCTGTATTGTTATTGTTGTGTCCATGTAGTCCCCATATTGTTATTATTGTGCCCCATAGTAGCCCACTATTGTTATCATCGTGCCCTTACATTTTTATTGTTATGTCGACTAGGATTATATTGTGACCCCTATATATAGAATTGAGGTTTTGTCATTTGAATCATCAAAGAATTGTTAATTTATGTAATGTAAAGGAAGTTTCCCCCTCAAAGAGGTTTATTTCTAAGTCATTGAGCTATCTTTTCTTCTATTTTGTGAGCTGGTTTCATAACTGTATATGTGCATAACTTCCGTACATGCACATATAAAGAAATTATGTGCAACTTCTATAATATGCATATACGATAGCGTCCAAATATTTGTAATATGCATATATGGTAGTCTCCAAATATGCACAATTTTCATATATTCGCATATCTTTTGTTTATGTGCAACTTCTGTATATGTGTATATCTTCCATATATTCACATCTACCATATATCCGAATCTACTTTATGTGCGCAACTTCTACATATGCGCATATACGAAAGATATGCACATATACAAAAGACATGCGTATATATGAAAGCTGTGCATATCCAGAGACTGTTGTATATGCATATTATGAAATTTGTGTGTATACATAAGTTATGAATATTTGGACACTATTGTATATTCATATTACAGAAGTTATGCACAACTTTTGTATATGTGCATATACAAAAGTTGCGCATATATAAAAAATATGCACATGTGCATATATAGAAGTTGTGCATATATAAAAAATATGTACATATACGAAAGTTGCGCATATACAAAAAATATGTGCATATAAAGAAATTGTGCATATATGGAAAATATGCACATATACGAAAGTTGTGCATATATGGAAGATATGTGTATCTTATGTATATGTGCAACTTTCATATATGTGCATATACATAAGTTGTGCTCAACTTCAACTTTTGTATATAAATAGCCTCCATATATGCTCATATATTCCTTATATGCACAAATCCTATATATGTGCATATAAGGAAGATATATAATACAAAATATCCACATATATAAAATTTGTATGAATTTTGAATATGGGCAGCATTTGTATAAGTGCAACTTTTATATATGTGCATTTTTTATGTATGTGTAACTATTATATATGCACAACTTACATATATGCGCATATACAAAATGTATGGATGGTGATACACCCCCATCAGTTGTACAATAGTGGGAATCACTCTAGGGCGGAGAATCATCTATGCATTTTTTTTTGCATGAACTTGTCCAACACTTTCAAATTGTAGTTTATCTTTCCTTGATTTTGACTTGTGACCAAATCATCTTTTCATATTAACCGAGCTTAGGAAATTATGTTTTCTCTTGGTAGTGATCTTGGATTGAGTTATCGTATTGAAAAACCCTTTGTTGTATTCTTGACATGCTCTATCTATCAATTTGTTCAATATATATGCTTGTTCCAAATTTGTAGGTATTATGGCTCGGTAATACAGTAATCTTAAGTGTATTTAATACTCTATAGCTCCAATAATGTAAGGGCTTATCGATTTCAAGAATATGACAGAGCTACTACCCATGGCGGCCTAGGGTTTACAGTCCACCCAGCGCTAGAGGTCGTTCATGGCTCTTCAACCCTGATCCTGATGTGACGCTCCTTGCATCTGTGCTTCAAAGAGGTTGTCTGACATGGAGGCTCTTGATGGGAAGATAGAGGCTCCACCTCCTTCTTCTCACTCACCTACAAATAATGAGACAGCGGGATCTGACACCACTACTCAGAATGGTCCGGACGTGCAAGCCAACCCCATAGGGACGCCTGACCCCCTAAAAAACTCGCAAATGGACAAATTTGCTCAGAGGAAAGCATCCTCGTCAACATGCATACCCAAAGTGGTGGAAAGACCCAAGATCTACCTTCAAGCATAACGCATCAATGGCAAAATACAATACATGAAGGACCACATGCTCATCGGTAAGTTCATTAGCTTCTGGCCCACAGAGAAAGCCCTTCTGGGCTGGATCGCTTCAAAGTGGAAGCCAAAAGGAAAAATCGCTCTCTAACTAGGCCCGAAAGGTTTTTTCAACATCATATTCACATGCCTAGATGAAAAGAATCGAATCATGGATGGGGGACCTTACTTCTTCAACTCAGCGGGACTTTCCTTCAGAAACTGGGTGGAAATATTCAATCCTGACAAAGAGGACTTTAACTGGGCACTGGTATGGACGAGTTTGTACTCCCTCCCTCAGGACTACTAGGATGATCTCTCTCTCAAAGACATTCAAAACCATCTAGGTGAATTCGCCAAAATAGGAGAAGAGAACAACATCAACTGATACACTGCCTATGCCAGGATCTGCGTTTACATGCACATAGCCAACACCCTCCCTGACTCGGTATGTCTGCTCCACGATGATTTTGAATGGGTTCAAACAATTGACTATGAACATGTTCCTTTTCATTGTCACAAATTTCATGAGCATGGGCATCTCTTCAGAGATTGCCCCCTCAATCACAGCCAGAAAACCAATTCGGACTTGAACGGCATAGATCCAGATGGTTTCACAAAGATCAATAACCACAAAAGACATGCAAGAAAACCCACTTCTGCCCCAAAGGCCTCACAACCCTCCACTAGAAAAAAATTTGATGTTTTAGCCAGTCAACCCTCCTAGAAAGCCCCTACCTCTTCACCTCCCGAGCCTCCCTTGAATCTAGCAAATCCCCCTCTTGATGCCAACAATCCCTAGTCATCTCATATCCACCCTTCTCCTACCTCTCCTCCTGAACCAAATCAGGCTCAAGCCTTGCATGAAAATAGGGCCAACAAATGGAAAAAAACATAGCTAGAGCAACCCTCTGCCATGGATGAAGAGCCAAAGAGCATCGACTTTGGTGAAATTGAAATCCTAAGCCTGGAGGAAGCATGCAAAAGTAGAGAATTTCACATGATTCCCACTCAACAGATCCAATGTCTAGAGGAATTTCTCTCTAGAGCTCAACAACTACCAGCTCTTCGCATCCAAGGAGGTACCTTACTAGATACAAAAAAATCATGAAATAATCCATAAAAAGAGGGAGGCACACTGATCTGTAACGTCTCATCGTGCTTGGAGGCTAGCTCGTTGAATCAGGAATATATCCCAAGTTAACTAGGTTATGAACCACGATTCATCATAGTTGTCAATGAAACTCATATCATGGAACATCAGAGGGCTCAACAACCCCTCCAAGCATCATCTCATTGAGAAAATAATTTCCCTAGAAAATCCCACCATCTTCTTTATGCAAGAAACCAAATGTTCTAGCACCACCTTGAACATTATTTTATCAAAATTATGGAATGGTTGCAGTACCACTACTGTAGACGCTCTTGGTGCCTCAGGAGGCCTAGCTATTTCCTGGAACCCTTTCCAGATCACTATGACTAACATTCATCCCTCTCACAATTTCATTCAGGCATCTTTCCATCTCCTAGGCACCAACATTCACGACCATCTCACTAACTTTTATTTCCCCCAACAAACAAATCAAAAAATTTAACTCCTTGACTCCATTGAAAAAATTAACTCTCATTGAACCCACCCTCTCTGGGTTTTGGGCGGAGATTTTAACATGGTCACCAGCTTGGAAGAAAAAAGAGGAGGTTGCTCCAGGCTTGAAGCAGATAGCCACATATTTAAGGAGTTCATTCAGATCAACCAGCTCATCGATCTCCAAACTTCCAATGGAACTCACACTGGGAACAACCATCGAGGAGGATCCCACCAAATGTCCTTGCGCCTTAACAAATTCCTCATTTTGAATAAATCCATCCATCTAGGTGGCGATATAACCTCCACCATTCTACCCACTTAGGGGTCTAATCATTGGCCTATACAACTGCAATGGTCCCACCTTGGCGTAGCAAGAAACAAGCCCTTCCGCTTTGAACAATTTTGGTTAACACATCCTAGCTTCAAGGATTTGGTTACCAATTGGTGGTGCAACATCGCCCCACCAATGGGTTCCAAAATGTTTCAATTCCAACAGAAACTCAAAGCCCTCAAAATCCATCTCAAGAAATGGAATCAGTCATCCTTTGGTAACATCTTCAAAAATCAACTAGAGTTGGAATCTTAGATGGCTTGTATCCAACAAAATATCATTCTGGAAGGTCGCACAGATGCTCACGTGGACCAGGGGAAAAATCTAATGGGAAAGTTGGAAGATCGCAGGAAACAGGAGGAAATTCTTTCGAAATAGAAATCCAGAATTCGATGGCTCAAAGAGGGGGAAAAAATACAAAATTTTTCCATCGCTCAACCATCCAACGCTAAATGCAAAACCACATCTCAATCCTTAAGAATGAACACGGGGACCAACTTGAAGCACACAATGATATTGAACAGGAAATGTTGGACTATTTCAAGGACAGTCTCAAAGAACCCAACATAGATCACTAGCCTGCCATCAACAGAATCACCCAGCATATTCCAAGGATCATCAGGGAGGATCACAATCAAATGTTGCTACAACCCACCACATTGCAAGAGGTTGAACAACCTATGTCGCAACTCAAATATGGGAAACTCCAAGTCCGGATGGTTTTACCTCCAACTTCTTTCACTACTTTTGGGATGTGATCAAGAAGGAGATCTGGGATCTGGTTGAAGAATTTAGAAGCATGCACTAGGTTCTACCGGCCCTCAACACCACCTTCCTCACCTTGATTTCGAAAGAGAAACAAGTTGATACTCCGGGTAAGTATCGCCCCATATCCCTTTGCAACATCATTTACAAGCTCATAAAAAAAATGATAGCCAATAGGCTTAAACCTCCCCTCCCATTGCTCATATCACCTAAGAAAACATGATATGTGGAAGAAAGACAGATACTGGATGGTATCATACTAACGCATGAAGTCATCCACTCTATGAAAATGGAGAAAAAGCCAGGTATGCTTCTCTAAATTGTTCTCTCCAAAGAATTTGATAAAATTAGTTAGAATTATATCCAACATGTGATCTATGCCTTCGGCTTCAGTCCCACGTGGATTAGATGGATCATGAGTATGCTCTCCTCCCCTTTTTTCTCCATTCTTGTCAATGGTTTACCCTCTCCCACCTTCTCTCCCTCAAGAGGTATCCGTTAGGGTGAACCTCTCTCCCCTTTCCTTTTTTTCCTCATGGCGGAAAGATTACGTCATTTAATCCGACATACCATCAACTCTTAATCTCTCAGAGTCATCTCCATTCACAATAACCCCCCACTCTCCCATCAACAATCTGTGGACGACAACATGCTTTTAGGCCATCCTTCTGTCCAGGAAGCCAACTCCTTTAAATCTCTTCTCAATTGATTCTTCGAAGCGTCTAGAACTACTATCAATGCCGACAAAACGTAGCTCTTTTTCTTTAATACCCCTACTGTCACTCAACGCAACATTGCGTGGATCCTTGGTTTCTCCATTACATCTCCCCCCTCAAAATACCTAGGAGCTTCGCTCATTGACTCAGCCATCAAGCATACTTCTTGGAAGGAGCTCCTGGACAAGCTACAAACAATACTTTCCTCTTGGACCCATCGAGCTCTCAACATCATTGGTTGTCTTGTGCTAATCAATTATTTCCTCCAATCCATGTCGCTTTACCTATTCTCAGTGTTGGCCGCTCCAAAATGGGTTTTGAAATCCATTTGTAATATCCAGTGCACCTTTCTATGGGGTGGCAAGACACCATGAAATGGGCCTTAGTTAAATGGTATGAGGTATGCTCACCCAAACACTTGGAAGGATTGGGTTTGAGGGACCTGGAGCAAAGCAATATCGTCATGAAAGCTCGCATTTCGTGAAATGGGTATCCAGTCCTCATACACCCTGGGCACAGCTCTGGAAACTAAATATACAGAAAAATAGCCAAAATAGGATCTTATACACTACAATTTAGAAATCACAGGCTCCAAAATCTGGAAATCTACCAATCAACATAAGTTCCTCATCCAATCTCACAGCTTTTGGGAAATTCGTTTGGGATCCCAAGATCATCTTTGGAAGACTCATGGAAGTATCAGCCTAAGCTTGCAACACTTTTTCAAAAAACGAGGTGGAAATCTACTCTTCAAGACAGGGAGAAAATTCAAATCAAGAATTTCTGGACATCGTTGAACACTAAAGGATTTCGCCAATGGCTTCCCACCATTCAGTGGAAAGAAAATTGGCATGAGGAAAGCCACAATGATATTTGGCTGGAACTTAAAAAAAGGAAAATTCGATATTCAGATGGATCAGATATCCTCAGATGGGGTCATACTCCCCAAGGAGTCTTCACCACTAAGGAGGCCTATAAACTGCTCCATCCAATCGACCCAAATCAAGTTGATAAAAGTTGGTCACAAATATGGAACTCCAGCATATGGCCCAAGGTCTCTACCTTCCTCTGGTTGCTCAGTAAACACTCTATCTTAACTTGGGACAATCTATTGAAAAGAGGGTTCATTAGCCCTTCACCATAGATCATCCGATGGATACATGCCCCTTTGCAAGCACTCTTTGGGATAGAGTCACCATTCTCTATCGTAGGACCAAAAGAAGGCGAGGGGATGTCACCAACACAATCTGTCATTAGCAAAAAGCCCCATTCACCATCAATATCCTCAACTCTCTCTGGTTGCTCATCCCTGGGCTACTTCTCTAGACAATCTGGAAGGAGAGGAATCATCGAATATTCAAAGATCACGTAATGCCTCAAGAGATTATTTGGAACAAATTCTGCAACAACATAAAGGATACCTTAGCCCTCCGTCAATGGAGGGACACAGATCTCCCATACCACCTTTAGAACGCCACATAAGGGTCAACTGGAACCTCTCTATCCCTTGCAACTCCACCATATCTCCTTCCTCTAATCCATATTCAGAATCTCCTAGATCTTGGAGTCCTCCTCCTAAGTATCTCTACAAACTCAACTTTGACGGAGCCTCAAAAGGCAATCTGAGCAAAGATGGCTTTGGAGGAATATTTCATGACTTTGAAGGCACTCCCTTGCTAATATTCTTTGGATCCATTGGATGTGATAGCAACAACTCCAATGAACTAGAAGGACTCACCCAAGTCCTCAACCTTACTCAAGAGAACGATCTCTTCCCCCTGGAGGTTGAAGGGTACTCTCAAATCATCATTAATGCAGCCCATCACCTTCTTCATGGTTCCTCCTCATCCAAAATCTCAAAGAGCTGGCGGTCAGCCTCTAGACTGGAAAATATAGAGCAATGGATTCAACTCCACAAAGCCATTACCTTCATGCATGTGCGTAGATCAACTAATGAAGTAGTGGATCTCTTAGCCAATAGAGGTGTGAATCAGGACTCTCCTCTTATCTCCAGTAGATTCCATTCCATTTCTGATGAATATTTGTGCATTGATTTCACTCAATTGGTCCTCAAAGATCTTCAACTCCCTAATGTGGGTGATTCATGAGATCAAAGTAGGTTTTCACCTAGTCTCTCAAAGCAGGTGCACCTGGCCTCTCCATATGGCCACACTTGCCTCCCCCGTGAAGGTCTTAAATTCGAAGAGGATGTTGGCACTGGTAGAATTCACTCCTCCCCCTCGACCTCCGCTCATGCAACTTGCATCTTGGCCATTTATGGCTGATGGCTCATGTTTTTGTTCTCATCTGTGATTCTGATTTTCATTCTCTGCAGACCTCCTCTGTCACAGCTCTGCCTGTTTCTCTACTCCTCGCCTGCCTCCCTCTGATCTTTCTGCTCCAGCCCTGTAGACCCTCCATCCTACGAATTCAATGCCAAGAAGACACCGAATGGGGTGTCATCGAGGAGGCGGTAGAGGCTATCCCTCCGACCCTCCAGTTACTACAATGTCTGTGTGCTCCTTGTTCATCTCTGTTGATGTGGAAAAATCTGAGGTTCTCGACCTCCAATTTCTCTCAACCCAGCTCTCGATTCACCTCTCGGGGGAGCAACATTACCTCTCTGGCTCTATAAGAAGAAATACTCGTGAAAATCAACATTATCGCTCTCATCCTCCCCTCTACCATGAAAATTCCTCGGCCTCCTTGTTTAACACTTTTCGAAAGACTTGGATAGCAGTGGGAGTACCCATCGGAGGACACTGGGGAAAAAGATGCAGAAGCGGACAATCCACCTCGCTCAGCGTTGGGCAAGCAAACCAATATGGTCTCCACTTTGACATCGTAGCTGGACCCCCAGCTCTCAAAGAAGGATATCAAGACCATGTCTGACTATGGTTGTTTCATAATTGAGGAGAATTCTCATCGGGAGAACCATGACGCCCATAACCGGTAGCTGCAACTCCTTGGAGCTTCTCCTTTTCGGTTTATATATGATCCTTTATAGTTTTTATGTCTATCTTTATCTCTTCCTACAAACTTTTTCACTCATGTTTATGCTAATGGCCGGTTTCCCCTTGAAGGACGACCTATTTTTTGAATTTCTGAACTCATTAAGGGTTGGTTTCCCCCAGAAGGGCAGTCCATTTTTTGAATTTTTGAACTGTCTTCATCCAACAGGGGTTGACTAATCCAGCAACCCTTGTCGTGGAGTATGATTGTAATTTTTTACATTATAATGAAAATTGGCATAACTTAGAAAAAAAATACACTATAGCTCTGTAAATATTGCTCGCCCTAAAAATTTGGCCTGTTTTTAATTCGATTATCTAATTTACTTCAATTTATCTAATTTATCTATTGATTCCATAACTATATTTAAATTTTAAGTAATGGGCACATAAAAACTTAATCCTTACAATATAACAAGTTTCTTAATATTTGTTACAATACCATGGCTAATTAATATTTCACAATGAAAAATTAAAATGTAGTGTGTTTTAGACATTATATATAGCATTGATTACATAGAGTGAAAATTCTCCATCGTATGGATGGGGAGAGGGGGGGGGGGAAGAGAGAGAAGGAGAGAGGGAGGGAGATACTGATAGAGCTATAAGGCGGAGAGAGAGTGTAGGAGAAAGAGAGAGGAAGAGGGAGAGGAGGGGAGAGAGAGAGAGAGAGAGAGAGAGAGAGAGAGAGAGAGAGAGAGATGGAGTTGGAGGGGGGGGGAGAAGGAGGGAATAACAAAGACATAGAGATATATAGGTAGAGAGAGAGGGAGTGACAAGGGAGAGATGGAGAGAGAGGGAGAGAGGAGAGGAGGGAATACATAGAGAAGGAGAGGAGAGAGAGAGAGGGAGAGAAAGATAAAGAGAGGGAGAGGAAGGAAGAGAAAGAATAATTAAGAGAGAAGGAGCAAGAGTGGAGTTGGAGGGGGGAGAGAGACAGAGGGAGTGACATGGGAGAGATGGAGTGAGAGTGAGTGAGAGAGGGGAGGAGGGAAGAGAGATAAGGAGAGGAGAGAGAGGGAGAGAAGGGAAAGAGTGAGAGAGGGAGACATAGAGATGGAGGGGGGAGAGAAGGGGAGAGAGAGAAGGAGATAGGGAGGGAGATATTGATAGTGTTGGAGGGAAGAGAGAGAGAGGGGGTGATAGAGAGATATGGGGAGGAGAGAGAGAGGGAGGTGGGAGAGAAAGGGAGAGAGAGGAAGGAAAAGGGAGAGGACTTGACAAAGAGAAGGAGAGATGGAGAGAGAGAGAGAGAGAGATATGGAGTTGGAATGGGAGAGAGGGGGGAAGAATAAATACATAAAGAGAGAAAGGTGGAGAGAGAGAGAGGGAGAGAGTAAAGTGAGAGGAAAAAGAGATAGAGAGGAGAGAGAGAAGGAGAGATGGGTCCAACCTAGATATGGTATGTGTGTATATAAAAACCAACCTAGATCTATCTTAACCCCAAATCCATCAAGTGCTAAGAGGGATCAAATCTCTTGAGGTGCAAACCTTTCCTCAATTTTTACACTAAAAAAATAGGTTTGCATCTTAGGATATTTGATCTCTCTCTATGCTTGATAGATCTGGGGTTAAGATGGATCTAGGTCGGTTTGATACATTTGATTTAAAGGGTAGAGTGATATTAATTAAATTAAGATTTTTTATACATAAGATAGAGCCAAACATTGTTTGTTTAACTCTTTTATATTAAAAATATATATCTCAATTTAGTTATATAAATGGGTTTAACTTAACTTTTTTTAAAGTTATATTGTTTTTGTAAAATTTAATATAAGTTTGTTTCTAAAACTATTATTTAATTCATGGATATGATCTTTATCATATACATGATAATATTTTTAATTCATATAAATATTTTGGAGTTGATATTGATCATAGATTTAACGTGATTTATAGTATTGGGAAAAAGTTTAATGGAGGATGGAAAACTTAGTTTGATCTCAGAAAACAACTTATATTTGACATAATTAGTTGCCCATTAACTTACTCATGCTTGATGAGGGTCGATAGAAGATCAATATATAGAATGTTACGATTATCTTTTCATTGCGGTAATTTAATAAGGATGATTTGTTCGATATTTAAGGGTGACATTATGTGCTTGATACTTAAGAATAATGTCTTTCGATACTTAAGAATAATGTGTTTGATATTGTATGATATGATTGTTTTAATTGTTAATTTGTGCAATAACAATTAAGGAAAAAGCACTACATCCATAGATTTGAAACATACAATAAATTTTTAACAATAACAATAAAAAAAATATTTATAATAAAACAAGGACCAATTCAATTTGATTTTATTTTAAGATAGCTTGTGTTATGAGTGACAAAACTTTCTAGAGAAACCTATTATTTCTTATCACAATTACAACACTTAACATTATATTTATGCTTAAGTTTGAAAAAAATCAAGTAAATTCTAAAACTACCACACTTACCAAGCATGTTTAGTATTTTTACTAATGTACATTTTCTTTGGTGCACTCTCACTATGCATGCATATTTCTTCTTTCTATTCTCACCATACATACTTTTTGTGCCCTATTGATAAATAAATCAAGGAATTTTTAATATATATATATATATATATATATATATATGTATGTATGTATGTATGTATGTATGTATATATATATGTATGTATGTATATTTGTATACATATACCACTTCAATACTAACATCTAAAGATGAAACTTTTGTCAGCAAGTAGCTCTAGTATTATTTTATATATATATATTTTTGTTAATATATATATACATATACATATATACATATATACATATACATATACATAGACATACATACATACATACATACATATATATATATATATAAACAAAAATATATATATATATATATATATAAAATAATACTAGAGCTACTTGCCGATAAAAGTTTCATCTTTAGATGTTAGTATTGAAGTGGTAAAGGTTCAAATTTTTATCTATTTTTGCATATTTTATTATAAGACATGTATATTGTTTCATAAATTCAAATATATATATATATATATATATATATATATATATATATATATATATCCTCTTCATGTACATGATACATCTATTATTATAACAAAGCAAAGTTTCATGGTAATGATATGTTCATCCATGAATGCAACATCGAGTAAGATATAAATATAAAAGTAGTTTAATTTGCAAAAAAAAATAAATCTAACTACATTCATCACAATTAATGTAACATCGATATAATATAACATCAAATCCACATCATGAATTCAAATTTCAATGAAGAGGAGGTCATGTACAGAAGTTCAAATTCATGTATTTGTTTTCAAAATTGGTCCAGCTTTTGCTTGATCCAATTTTGAATATCACTTTTTTTATCAATAAATATTTGTAAGAATAATAAAGGTTTCCCATCCTTTGTTTTTAACCTACCTTGTTGCAAGATATTGAAGTTTCCTTAATGGATTATTGGATTATATTTTATCACTTTGCATATGATTGTAGGCTATCTTATATGTGACTATATCTGTTAAATATTGTGGTTGATTCTTTTT
The DNA here is from genome assembly GCA_034641835.2 of Pinus albicaulis. Taxonomy (NCBI): domain Eukaryota; kingdom Viridiplantae; phylum Streptophyta; class Pinopsida; order Pinales; family Pinaceae; genus Pinus; species Pinus albicaulis. The sequence continues at coordinate 1,480,796,530 of CM076575.1, forward strand.
TCTTTTTCTTCTTTTTTTCTTTTTCTTTTCCTTTCTCTCTCTCTTTTTTTTTTTTTTAAAATTGTATAGCTAGTAAGAAAGGCCTATAAGCCAATACTAGTAAGAATTTGTGTGTTGGAAAGAGTTGATACATCAAAAGACAATCCCATATGGGGGTGAAATTCAAGAAGGATGCCTACTCATCAAGCCTCATCACAACAGGCTGATATTAATCATTCAACATGTACATGCTCCATCCCTCTTTGGGTTTGAACCTAATAATGGATTCCAAAGAGGAAACATGTATTCTTAACTATTAGGCTAACTATTCTCTTGTTTATTGCAATACTCATTTATCTTTCTTCTTTTTTTTGCTCACTTAAGAGTTACAACAATATGGTTTAATTAGAGATTAAGCTATCTTGTGAATCTACATTGTCTTTAAACATATTTATATTAAAAATTGTGAACTATTCTCTCATTTGATGTGCACAACATCACATTTACTCATAGATTTGTTCTTTTATATTCATTGTAATAGTAATGCATTCTTCAATCTACATCATAAACGTGAAATAAAAAAAATAAAAAAATAAAACTCTAACCTTATAACATTAATTTAGAAACTAGTACCATAAATTGTAAAGTCCACCTATAAATCATAAGAACCCATATTGAATATTGTATCTCAATAAATTTATCTATATTAACAAGCATCAATAGTCATCTCTTTTTCAAAGACTCCCTTTCCTCCCCGGCCTTGGTGGCAGGTGAAAGTGCTGCCATCTACACGACCTCCTCATCCACTTCTTCAACTGCTAGTCCCAGGCGGGTGCTGAACGAAATCATACTTCCTGATATTCCTTGGGCCTATTTTGATGGAGCAGCTGCTTAGGGGCTATGTGGGGCTGGCATGGTCATTCACAAAAACTCAAACATTTCTTTTGCGGCCTCTGTTGGTCTTGGAGAGAGGACAAATAATTTTGCAGAGCTACAAACCTTAAAACTCTTGTTGTGATGGCTTCTTCACTTGGATATCACCTCGATTCAAATCTTTGGGGACTCATTGAATGTCATAAATTGGTTTAACAACTTGCAGAGATGTCAAAATTATTTATTAATGCATATTCTTGATGAGATTCTATTACTAAAAGCACATTTTACATGGATTTCTGTTTGCCATATTTACAGGGAACAGAACCAACATGCTGACGATTTGTCTAAGATTGGTCTTAGACAAGTTCAAGGCACGTGGTCGATAAAATAAAAGGATGGTATAGTGGTCCATGTGTCAGACACTAGACCATACTGATGGAGAGCCTTCCCTCATCTTGCAGAGTCTTGCTTTAATTTAATTTTTATTTTCTCCAGTACCTCTATATCTTCTGGAGCTATGTATATATGTTGCCACATGTATTCAACAAACATATCAGTTTTTTATATATTTTTGGAACTCTCTATTTTTTAAACTCATTATTATTTTTGAACTGACCGGTCTCTACGCTTTGGAGAGGTCGGGTTTTGGATGGCATTATGCCATTGTCATATCTGTCAGGTGTTTCTCCTTATTCGGAAGCCCGTAGTGCTGACTTGCTTATGGTTGCTATGCTATTTTACCACTTTAGCAGGTCTTCTGCATAATATGGCCTCTGAGTGTTCATGGTTTCACAACTGGTGCCTTCTCACCTAAGGGAGTTGGTTCGCTGGTATTTTTTCCTTGCTCCCCCTTTGGGGACAAGGACTTATGGAATGTTACAACATATGCAATGTAACTTTTTGTTTCCGATAATAGAAAGTTCGATTTTTTCTCGAGAAAAAAATCAATAGTCATCTCTAATAAAATCTTTGTGAATTTTAGACAAATATTAAAAGTCAACTTTGTTGAAACATTTGAAATTTTTTAAACACCAACTTTTTTTGGAAAAAAACAAAATATTTAGCTTAAAAAAATAATAATAAAAAACCTAACTAATCACCCTAAAATAAAAACTAAATTAAATAAATTATTTTATAATATAAATAATTAAATTATTTTATTATATAAAATAAACTTCATTGTACATAACAATATTCAATTCATAAACTTATCTCATCCCATTTACATATCCGAAACCTAAAATAAACTTATTATAAAATTTAAATATTGGTGATAAAAAAAAAATTAATAATTTCTTTTGAATACCACTTCTTCTTTTAATTTTTATTTTTAAATTTAAAATAAAAATAATAATATAAAAGATAATAACACCCAAACTTATTATAAAATTTAAATGTTGATAATAAAAAAACATCTAACAATTTTTTTTGAATACCACCTCTTCTGTGATTTTCTTATTTTTAAATTTAAAATAATAATAATAATATAAAAACCGATAACACCAAAAATAAAATTGAAGTCAACCCAGCGACCCTTAGTTATACGACTTGTCCGGTGTGTTGATTTATTTAAGATAGAAGGACCGTGACAAATAAGCTTACCATTTATTGTTTTATATTAGAAGTTAAAAATATTAAGCCTTCATTGCTATTAAAAATATATATTCGATGCGTTGATATGAAAGAAAGGGAAGGCTATGTGTTACAAGTTTACACACCATCCAAAACTCCCTTTGGCTTTGCATGGTGGACCAAGGTATGAAGGTTGCCGTCGACATTGGCCCTTCTCATGTTATATATATATATATATAATGCTTATGAGTAATGCATGATGCTGTAATTATACTGGTTGATGAGTGAGTTTGTTTTTTTATTTGTTTGTGAAGAGAGACTGTAAAAATATGATTTTGATATTAATATTTATTTAGTGGGCTTTTGTTTTTATTAATGGATTTTTTTATTTATTTAAGATATTGATATTGATATTGAGATGGGTTGTTAGTTATGTTGTATAAGATTTTATTTCTTATAAGTTGAAAGTGCAAAAAAATAATGTGTTAAAAAAAATTAAATGTTTTAAGTTTTAAAATGGGTTTTAAAGGTTTTTAAAATTTATTTATATTTTTTATTTTAGGTTTATATATACATAACTTAGATTTATGCAATTTTAAGTGAATTATTTATTAATTATGTATGACTATATATATTATATATTAAAAAATAATTTCAATTTTTATTATTATTCTTTAGAGTAATTAGTATTAGGTATTTCTACTCATTTTTGAAAATCACTATTTATTTCTCATATATATTTTTTTTTCTTAGCTAATATCAAATTTTTAGAGAGTTGGATAGTTTGAGTTTGATATTGTTTATGAGTCTACATTGTTGTATAAATTTATATGAGTAATGTATATGATTATTTTACAATTTAATATTAACGAAATATGTAATTTTTTGTGTGTTCAATCAAGAATTGACAAATGTCTTTTTTAAAATAATATAAAATAAATATTCATTAAATAGACGAATAATATCAATTATAATAATAGTCAAGTTTCACTAGCACAACCGGTTGAAGATGGGCCTAGTGAGCAAGATGACTGAAGATCGAACCTCACGAGGGGTGGTTGTGCACTGTGCTAGGGGGAGGAGACATGCTAAAAAATCCCAGTCAGCTAAGGATTGGCGTGGCTCAGGCTGGGTGCGATCCCCGGGTGACTTTGACAACTTTGATGCTCGTGGGTCACAGCTCCTCAAGCCACAGGTCAAGTGTGGAGGATCACAGACAACTTAACAAATATATATATATAAGCTCCTCAAGCCACAGGTCAAGTGTGGAGGATCACAGACAACTTAACATATATATATATATATATATATATATGCATAAATTTATATTAGTGTAATCTAACTATTATATGTTTTGGGTTTTTTAGTTAAAGTATGGTGATCCAATTAATTCATATTTTTGAATGCATAAATGTATTTGATGTTATTTTATATTTTGAATTTTTTATTAAAATTTGGCAATCCAACTAAATCATATTTTTTTATTGCATAAATAAATTGAATGTGCTGAAAAAAACTTTAGACATTACAAAGAGTTTAAAAGCAATGAAAATGCTATGTGTTTTTCAATGACAACGACCAAATTCTTAACATCAACATCTAGATTCTCTGAGATAAGATGTATCTCTCCCATTAATTCGGTATTCATCTAGAATGTTGCAATTAGATTGGAGATTAGTAAGTAATTATTTTATAAATTCTTAGTTCGAAGACAATATAAAGATACATTAAGATAATAAAGTACGTTATCTAAAAATAATGAGAATTTTAATTCAAATTCGATGTTTATTTTAAAAAGCAGGTGTGGAGATTTCTCCAAAGTGGTGCGAAGCACTTCAAGATTATATAGCAGCAAACAAAATCGACGGGATGTCACACTCCTTATATCACATGAGTAGCCTCCTTGAACTTTTGCATTAAGAGAAGACGGGTTCAACCAAATTCTTTCTATATAACATCCAAAATAAAAAATGTTACTATAATTGAGAACAAGTTTGTTTGTAATCTTTTGTTTCAGGAGCAATACCTATAGGTATTACGCACGTGACTCATGAATGGGTAGAAAATGTGGCTCATTATTATAAACTAGAGGTATTATGCACATATCATGACTCGTGAATAATTAAAAAAAAAAATATAAATAGAAAATTAATATACACATAGCATGACTCATAAATGGGCGGAAATTAAATCTTTTGTTATTGAACCGTCCCAGACTTTCAGAAAAAGGCTCTTAGTTATGTGGGATAGTTTAACTGGTGTAAAAGTAAAAAGATAATTATGGATTAGGGGTATTTTAGTTGGTTGAGACTAACGTACATGTTATTCATTACTTCAATTGCTGGAAAAAAAAATAAAAAAATTAAAGGTAATTTAATTAATTAAGGCTATCAAAGGCTATTAGTGTTAATGTTGTTAATTTCTTGAATTCTTATAAATATTTTTTTTATTTTTTAAATTGTGGTAATGTTGTTTTGATATCATTCGTGTATAGTGATGATAAATTTTAAATTTTAAGAAGCTCTGTCCTACCTAGATCTTCATCACTAAAAAAAGATGGTAGACTATGGGCAAGGGCGAGCTCCCTTTTACATGTGTATCTTCAATCAGAACGAGGAGCCCCAACCCGTTGTTCCAATTCAAATTCAAAACAGATTTCAATTTTCAAGTAAAACACGACAATTAAAAATATTTAAAATTCAAATTTCAATGGATGATGTATGGATACATGAAGGGCATGTTATGGGATGACACAACATGGAGGCCGTAATGGAGGTCAACTCGGTGATGGGCGAGGGACCTCTGGCGATACGCGAGGGAACTCCGAGAGATGTCATGGGTGGGGCAGGTCGTCATTTACTGTGATAACAATACTCTTTTAAGGTGTATTTAATACTCTATTGCTCCATAAATATCAATCGCCCTTCTTAAATTTTGTATTTAATACTCTATAGCTCCAGAAATATTGGTCGCCCTTCTTAAATTATGGTTTTCTTTATTAGTACAGTTGTGATGCGAAGAAGAGTCCTATTTTCAATAACACCTTGCATGCAATAAAATATAAATAAAATGTCACCAGTTACCGATTACCCTAGATCTAAAAAAAAAAAATATAAATAAAATGATGAACAATGCAGTAACTCTACCCTCCTTAAATTGGACTCTGTGCATGGTGGCCTCCTATCTCAACCCGGTAATATTGGAGATTGTCCAACATGCTTCTTAAACTATGGTTTTCTTTTTTAGTACGGTTGTGATGGGAGGAAAGTCTTATTGTCAATAACAACTTGCAAGCAATAAAATATAAGATAAAAAGATGAACAATGAAGTAACTATACCTGTGTTAACTTGGACTCTTTGCACAATGGCCTCTTGTATCAACCATTAAATTTAAACCCGAGTCTCGACAGATACAATATAAAAAAAAATTATATTTGAAAAATGAGTGAGGTAAAACCCAAAGCCTTAGTTTAAAAAACCCACAGAATAACCCAAAAATTCTGACAAAGATTTGAAAATCTTGTTTAAAGATGTTAAACTTCAGTATTTTGGGTGCCCTAAGGGTTTTTGATGGTGCTCATTCTATTTTCACCATAAAAAATGCAATTCAAACACTCCAACTACCTGATTTTTTGAAAATTTGTTCACCAAATTCCGACAAAAAGCTGTCGTCCGAGCTATTCTGTTGCGTCGATAGACAGCTCCAAACCCAAACTCTAGCATTCGGAAAACTCTGACAAAAATAATAGGTATTAAAGGGATTCATTTGATAATGGTTATCTTGGCATGCATAGTGCCACCATGGATGCGAATGCCTTGAGAACACTTAGCATGCGTACATCAAGGTGGTTTTTAATTTCTATCTAAATGTTTAAAGCCGATTAGATTTTTAAGATGAAAAATTTCGATTTAAGATTTATGTCCATGATATCACCTTCATACTTATATTAACTAGTGTAGATATATAAATTAAATGGTTGTTTAAATGGCTACTGAACATAGAAAAACTTACTTCACACACATCTTGAGCGTTCAATTTTTGTAGCTATGGTTGGTCTTCGTAATTTTGTTTTAGCCCTCCAATTATATGATAAATGATAAATATAAATATGGGTTCCAAGTTAGCTCCAAAAGAGGGAATTTCACTTTTTGAAATTTAAATGTTTATGCCTCCAAAAGCTAAGTCGACTTTCCCTCTTATCGCAACTAGTCAGGCTCCATATTTCATTATATATAGGCCATTAGTCCCCCTCCACAAGGCAAAAAAATTGGATCACACAAGAAGAAGATCATTTGCTTAAAAGACACAAGAAAAGAAGGTCGAAGTTGACTAGAAATTTTCAGCAATTGAATAAGCTCTTTACCTCTCTTTGTCTGACCTCACACGTGTGGTAAGAGGTTGAATTTTTCTGGGGCAATTTCATTGGCAATAGGCTTAAATTCCGAGGCAAAACATAAGGTCGAATTTCTTCCTAGTAGATCAGAGTTGACCAAATTATTTTAGGAAACAATTTTTCTTGGCTTGAATACAATTTCACCAGGGTTTTATTGCGAGATAGTTTGATTTTTATTTTGACTAGAAACATCAGATGTATCTCTTGTTGAATTTAATAAGATCATCTAAGAAAAGGGTTGTTGGGTTTTCCCTAAAATAGGGTTTTCTTGGGATAAAATTTGTGATATATTTGTGCATCATTCTCTTATTGTGATCTCTACTACCCTACTACATTTTATGGTTGAATTTATGAACTATAACTACTTAATGATAAACTCGAAGTGTTGAAGATAATATCTATATCACTAGGAGTAATTATCGGTTTCAGGAATTTGTGTTAGTTTCTATTGCACTTTAAAATTCAACATGTTATCAAATCTTTGGTGAAGAGAGGACATTGAGATCACTCCTTGAATACTCTCTCACTCTGAAGTAAAAGAGTCACTTCTCTAAAGCATTGTCTATGTCCAAGAACTATGAGAAAATGGTTCCATCTTGTAAGGAAGGAAACAAATTGGATGGTGCAACAAACTTCAAGGCATGGAAGACAATAATTGACCTCATTCTTGAAGAGAATGGTTTCTTACAATATGTAAAAGGAAAAGTTACTTAACCTCAAGACGGTGAAGGGAAATCTAAGCACATAAATGCTGAAGTCAAGGAAAATAAGATTCTTATTTATTCCATCAAAGATCACTCAATTCCATTTGTTTCATAGTTAGAAACTTCAAAGCAAGTATATGTTGCTCTAGTCGGGTTCTATACCATTGAGACTATTGGTCAGAAAATGTCATTAAGAAATAAGCTTCGTGACATTCAAATGACTAGAAAAGACATTATGGCCTCCTACTGCATGAGGATAGCTCATTTAAGAGATCAACTCCAAACCATTGGAGAAATTATCTTTGGAACATAATTAGTGACTACAACTATTAATGGGTTGACTAAATCATGGACTCATTTGCATCTAGTATTTTTGGCATAAAGGATATTCCAAGTTTTGAGTAACTATCAACATCCTCGGGTTTTTTAGATGCATGGGAAGGAGTCTCATATTTTCATACATAAGAAAGGTTTGTACTGAATCAAGCAGGAACCTAGATCTCGGTATTCTCATATTGATGGTTATTTGACGAGGCTTAGTTTCTCCAAAAGTGCTGTTGATCCAATTCTCTACTTCAAAGTTGAGAAACTTGGTGAGCATGTGATTCTATTACTATTTGTTGATGACTTGTTTCTAATAGGACCAAAGGATTTCATTGATCGGGTTAAGAGGGAGTTGACCTCTAAGTTTGACATGAAGTATTTGGGTTTGTTGCACTATTATTTGGGATTAGAAGTATGGAAGAATCTAGGTGAAATCTTCCTCGGTCAAGGTAAATATATTGTTACAATATTTCAGATATTTACGGTGATGGACTGCAAGTCCATGGCCACTCCCATGGTGAATTACCTGAATCAGTTAAGTGATTTTGAATCAAATTTGGTGGATCCATCCATGTACTGGTGGTTTATTCCTTCCTTGATGTATTTGGTTAATATCAGGCCAAACATTTGCTTCGTAATGAACACTTTGAGCCCTTTCCAAGTGTAACCAAGACATGAGTATTGGATTGCAGTAAAGAATGTGCTACTATATCTGCATGGCACAATAAGTTATGGTTTGAGATATGTCTCAAATGGTAAAGTATAGTTGCAGGGATATGAAAATTCCAATTAGGTTGGGGGTGCAAAATATAGGAGAAGTACATCAAGATGTTGCTTCAGTTTGGGCTTCGCTATGGTTTCTTGGATGAGTAGGAATCATACATTTGTCACACACAATATTGTAGAGGCAGAGTGTAGAAATTATATAACTAATGCGTTATATATCCAAGATTCTCTTGATCATGCACTATTTTAACTTCATGCACAATACAGAATCTATTCCACCATTGATCATCACATGTGGAAATTAAATCAATTGCAAAACACACATGAAACCATAAAAATTCACGCACATTAACACAGTTTTTTAATGGGAAAGCCTGAAGCTGAAAACCCCAACTATTTATATATAATATATGTCATAGATATCATGTAACAATCCTCATACAAAGCTTATCACAAGCTCTCAGTAGAATCCAATCGCTACACACTAATTAGGCCCGATCTAGCAAATCCATGCACCGATATTTGCCACCTAATAGCTTGCCTCTACTGTGCAATCCCTGCTGAAAAATGGCTCTGAATGAACTCGAATTCACCCTATATTGACTGCGCAATCCTCATTGGAATCTCCAATGAATGTGTGGTGCAAACTATGCAACACTATAGTCACAACTGATAGTCACAATTTCTCTTTCACTTACCTCTCCACTGGTCTCCACTGAAACTGTCCATGCACTGTAGTTAACTAATGTATTCTTCAGTTGATTAATGAGTTATTATTTAGTGAATTAATTAATAATTAATTCACACCACTCTCACTAGTGTATCAATCAGTTAGACTAGATACAATTAGCTCAACTGTGTCTAACTGAGTTAAATTGAACACAACTCCACCAACTAATTCTACAACTCCACCAAACTCTGTCACATGAGTTCTAACTGAAATCCTCCATGGAATAGCTCCAGTAAACCCTTAGGAATAGCGTAATTCCTTCTGTCAGCTCCTGTGCCACATCTGTGCACTTAACTGAACTGCTCCAAGAGAATAAGATAATGTTAGAGTCCAAATATTATTAAGAGCTAATAATATTCGACATATCTATTTTTAGACTGGCAGTCTAAAAATAGACTCCGCCCAATATGTCTAAAAATAGAAGTCCATATATTTTTCCAACTTGATCAACCATCCAAAAACAGCATCCTGCAACTCATAGAATATGATCGACATGTCTAAAAAGTAGACATAGTCTAAAAATAGACTTTGCACCAAAAATCACTTGTGTGGGCCCCACCTAGTTTAGGTGATTATTTTCCAACTAGGATCAAGGATGATGTTTCAGGATGCCTCCTTCATTATTTCTTGTTGCAAACTTCAACAAAGAGTACATTGCATATTGTTTGAAAAGTTGTGAAGTAGTATGGCTTCGGAAACTACTCACTATATGTTTGATCATGGGCAAGAAACGATCGTGATACATTGTGATAATCAAAGTTGTGTGAAACTCTCTGAAAATCTAGTTTTCCATGATAGGTTTAAGCACATTGAAATCAACTACCATTAAATTCATGACATGATATATAAGGTAGCAGTGAGGCTCTAGTACATATCTACATATGAGCATATTGCTAACATTATTAGGAAGCCTCTGTCTAGAGAAAAATTTGTATACTTCAGGGACAAGCTTGGAGTAGAGAATGCCTCCCTTAGTGAGAGAGAGTGTTGATGATGTAGCATAAGGGATATACATTCTCCCTAGGTCACAAGTGTGATTAGGTTGCCATGTAGTGTGGTTAGGGAGAATTTTCCAGAGAGGATTTAGGCTCAGAATTACTCTCTAGTAGGGTTGAGTGGGTGCCTTTAGCATTAGGACCATAATTACTCCCTGGTAGGATTGAGAGTGTGCCTTTAGCATTTGGCCCATATTACTCCCTAGATGGGTTGAGTGTGTGCCTAAGGTTTCACCATGGATTAGAGGTGTTGACCAGCATTATGGTGAACCAGGACTATTCTGTATACCATGGGTCATAGGTATTGACCAGAATTATGGTGACTAGTTGTTGTTAATATTGGTGTTGGATGCTGAGTTTTTTCACCCTTTTTCTTAGAGAGGTTTTTCAACAAGAGAACATATGAATAATTCATTATGAATGCCTCACTAACTAAGTGGGAGTGTTGAATTTTTGTAGCTATGGTTGGTCTTGATAATTTTATTTTATCCCTCCAATTATATGATAAATGATAAATATAAATGTGGGTTCCAAGTCGGCTCCAAAAGAGGGAATTTCAATTTTTGAAATTTAAAATTTTATGCCTCCAAAAGTTAAGTGTAGCCCCCCAAGAATATTAAGTCAGTCTGCCCTCTTATCACACCCTTTCAGGCTCCATAATTCACTATATATAGGCTACTCATCCTCATCCTTAAGACACAAAATTTGGATCACACAAGAAGAATATTGTATGCTCATATATGCAAAGAATACACAAGACAATAAGGTCAAAGTTGACTAGAACCTTCCAGCATTTGACTGTGCTCTTTATCTCTCTTTGTATGACCTCGAACGTGTGGAAAGAGGCTGAGTATTTCTGGGGTAGTTTCATCGGTAGCGGGACGAAATTCTAAGCATAATAGAAGGTCAAAATTATGAGGTAGAACAGGAAGTTGAATTTCCACAAGGGGCTTCACTAGGGGAGAAATATCATACCACGTGGGTTCATATTGGGGGATATATATTGAGGAAATTTTGACATAATATATTCAACATATAATAGGGGTAAATGGTTTTTATATTGGTAGGTATAAAAAATAGAGCTCAGAGTTAATGAAAAAATATAAAGGGGTATAAAAAATGTTAATGAGAAAATGGATAAGTTCAATATCTAGTGAAAGTAGGGTTTTTTTTATTGGGAAGGTGTATTTCATTCATATTGGTAGGGGATTAAATAATGTGATTTTTAGAGGTATTTTCCAAGATGTAGTCAAATTAGGGGTATTGTTTAGTATTCCATGAATGCACAGGATATGTTAGAGGTTCATTGAATGAAGCCTCGTGCGAATTTCGTCTTAGTGGATTAGAGTCGACCGAATTATTTTGGGCAGCAATTTGGTTTGGATTAAAGACAATTTTCCCAAGTTTGACCAGGTATTGTTGTTGGTCAGTTTGATTTTTAGTTTGACTAGAAACATCACATGTATCTCTTGTTGAATTGAATAATCTCATCTAAGAAAAGGGTTGCTAGGTTTTTTCGTAGAAGAGGGTTTTCTCCGGATAAAATTTGTGTTGTCTTTGTGCATCATTGTCTTATTGTGATCTCTATTGTCCTACTGCATTTTATGTTTGAAGTTCTGAAGTATAACTCCTTAGTGATAAACTAGAAGTGTTAAAGAGAATATCTATTTCATTAGAAGTAATTATTAGTTTTAGGAATTTGTGTTTGTTTGTATTGCACTTGAAAAATCAACATTAAGTTGTTAAAATATAAAAAATTGATAAAAAATTAACAAAATTATAAGTTTAGTTTAATTAAAATTATTAACATGAAGGTGGAGCGCGGACGATTGCAACAGTTTCAAACCCTAGTCATGGCGCTGACATGATTCAGCTGACTGTTAATGGCAGTTTTGGCCCTGGCTAAGTCTTCTTTCACTATGCCATCATGTTTTTACACTGTTATCATATTGGTGGGCTTTAGTTTTTCTCTGGACATTTTGGATTAAGTATCATTTTGATTAGGGTTTATACCTTGGTTTCAGTGTTTTTTTATTTTTCCATTGTTTACCCCGTGAGCCTTGGGCCCGAACCCTTTGCCGACAACCTCCACTAGCTGCTGACATCCTTCTCTGTGCACGGCTAGGGGTCCAAGTGCTGATTTCTCCTTAATCAGTGCTCTCTGGCGATTTCTTGCACTCCTCCCGAGTCTATTTGGCATTTTCCTCACCTTTCCAGTTACCCTCTCGGCACGTTTTTACCCTCACTGTATTGCATTTGGAGCGGTTCCCATCTTTTTTCGCATGCACCTTTGTTCGGGCAGGCCTGTTGTCATGGCTATATATGAGGAGGAGGTGGACTATTCCTCTGACCCGCTGGAAGGGGTTCAGATTTTCAATTGGCTGACGGATCGGGGTAAGGGTCCGATTCATGATGTGGTTACCATGGAGGTGGGTGAGTCAGCGAACCCTTCGACCCTGCTAGCACAACCACACCCGTTTCCTCGGTGGACTGTGCAGAACCGATTTTACAACAGTTGGATTGACCGTTATTTACTATCCCATCACCATCTGTCTTTCGACAATGGGAACAACAAGCACAAGAGTCGCTTGATGTCCCGCCGTGTACCAGTGCTACTCTTGGAATTGTTATCTCATGGGCCGAGGATTTGGATTTCGCAGATCTGAATATTTGCAGGGAGGAGCTTAATTACCAACAACATTCTGTACAGACATATTTTTTTTCTCACTACGGCCTCTGGTTTTTTCGAGGGAATTCCCCTTGTTGTGCCTCCTACGGATGACCCCAAATCATCGGATTCTGATGAACCCGTAGAGCAGCGCAGTGATACACAAGGTCGAACACAGTGCCGCGGTAATAAAAATACTCACTGCACCAAGTACCGGAATAGTTGCGACATCAAATTTGGTCAAGGGGTTGGCATGATGGACATTGAACATATTGCGTAGATGATTCTGGTAGGTAGGTTCAAGGGCAGAAATTATACTTTTTCTAGGCTCAAGATCTGGACAGAGGAGATTTGGGGCAACTCTTTGGAACAATTACCGGGTGTCTTGACTATGAATAGGGGCTGGTTTGCCCTCATATTCTCACAACCTGCTATGGTGGATTGGGTCCTCTCCAAGTACTGGCACCTTCAGATGAATCATGTTCTGTTGAAGCGTTGGTCTCCATTATTCAACCTGGATAAGGAGAAATCTGGGGCGGGACCGATTTGGGTCCGACTTCCTGGCCTTCCATTGCAATTCTAGAATGAAGACTCACTTCGTATCATTGGGAAGGATCTTGGATTATACTTGGATCATGATCGCTCTTATATGGAGATGGGAAATATATATGTGGCCTGTATTCTGGTCTACTTGGTCCCGTGTATCTCTCTTGCTCCATATATATCCCGTGTATCGGAGTAATTTTCCAACCATTTGGAGGTGGCAGACTTATTAGACCTGGATATGCCTTAGAAGATGCCTACCTGGAGGAATAGACATACTGGGGATGCGGCTCTGGCCTGAAGACTGGACTGCTTCCTTATCAAACTGCCCATGTTAACACATTTTGACAAAGCTAGACAATGGGTGGGTTCGGGGGAGCCTTTGATCACTCGCCGATTTACCTTGAGCTTCTTGTTGGTGAACAAAAGCCCCAGGCCCATTCAAATTCAATGTTGGTTGGTTGCTAGAGCCTGAATTTCACTCATTGGTCACTAAGGAGTGGAAGCACTGTGCACATGTCCCTGAGCAGGATCCCACTAGAATCCTTAATGGCAATCTTAACCGCTTTAAATCCCTCACTATCAGCTAGGCGAGGAGGAAAATTTGTTTGGAGGATGAGGACCTTAAAAGTACTGAACAAGAGATTGCATAACTGACTGGTCTGGACTATTTGGGATTTCGATCGTCGGAATCAAAAGACCGAATTATTGCTCTGGAATCCACTAGAGCCACTATTCTAAGGAAGAGGGAGGAGGAGTGGCGACTCAACAGCAGAGCCATTTGGTTAAAGGCCAGGGATGAGAACACAGAGTTTTTCCAACAGTGCACTAAAGGAAGGAGGATTATCAATACAATATGGGAAATCACTGATCAAACTGGTAGAGTGGCCAATACACATGCTCAGCTTGCTAAAATGGGTATTCAGTATTTCTCCAAACAATACAGTGCTCTGAATAATGTAAATTTTCCAGATATTATGCACATTGCTCGTACTCTTCACAGGTTTGTTGAGGAGGAGCACTTAGAGGACCTAAATGCGCCTGTCACGTTGGGGGAAATTGAAGGGGTGTTAAAATGGTTCAAGAAGGACAAAAGTCCAGGGCCGGATGGATGGACCATTGAATTATACCTAAAATTATTTGAACTCATTGGAAAGGTCCTCCTACATGTTATTGAAGATAGCAGGACTACTGGCAGAATTTATGATGGTTTTAACACTACCTTCATTGCTTTGATTCCCAAAGTGGATTGCCCCACCACTTTCAATGACTTCAGACCGATTTCTCTCTGCAACTGTATATATAAGATCATATCAAAAATCATCGCCAACCGCATCAAGCCCATTCTCTCACAACACATTGCCAAGGAACAATTTTCATTCCTTCACTAGAGACAAATCCATGAAGCTATTGGCACTACACAAGATGCACTTCATTCCATTAAAACTAAAAGGCTCAAGGGCACCATTCTCAAAATTGATCTGGCCAAAGCTTTCGACCATGTAAATTGGAACTCTCTGCACCTCATTCTCATCCAGATTCGCTTCCCTCATTCATTTACTAATTGGATTATGGGATGCATTACAAATGCCACTTTCAATATACTTATCAATGGTGCAGCCTTTGAATTTTTTCATGCTAGGAGGGGTCTTAGGCAAGGTTGCCCCCTCTCACCACTAATCTTCCTTCTCATCATGGAAGGCCTCTCCTCCCTCATGACTCGAGCTAAAACTGATGGATCCATTTATGGCTTTCACTTAAATGATTTTATTCAATTAACTCATATGTTATTTGTTGATGATGTTATTATATTTTTGGGTGGCACTTGCCAGGACAACTCTCAATTTGTCAACATATTGAATGTTTTCTGCAAAGCCACTAGGATGGCTCCCAACAACAGTAAGTCCACCATCATGATGACTCATTGTTCGGATAATGAAACCAAGCATGCCTTGAGGTTCTTTCCTTTTGAACGAAGGCATATTGAGGATGGCCTAAAATACCTTGGGTTCCACCTCAAGCATAACGATTACCATATAAATGACTGGAACTGGCTGATTGCAAAATTTGAGCGCAGGATCAATATTTGGCAACACCAGTGGCTTTCGCAGGCTGGTAGGTTGGTGTTAATAAAATCCATCCTGGATTCTATCCCAGTTTACTGGATGTCGCTTGCATGGCTTCCTAAGGGAGTGACCAACAAACTACAACATATTTGCAGGAAATTTCTTTGGCGGCGGTCGGGACAAGACCGTGTCTTTGCTTGGGTGGCATGGGATCACATAACTAAGCCCAAGGGATGGGGAGGTTGCAAATTAAAGGATCTCTCAAAATTTTCCACTGCACTGGCTGCTAAGATGGGTTAGCGCCTCATTGTTAGTCACAACCTGTGGCAAGAAGTCACAAGCTCGAAATACATTATTCCTCGCTCTTCGTTGGACTGGATCAGAGGCAACATCCTACCTACCCTGGGGTCTTCGATTATTTTGAAAGCTATTACTAGATCCATCCATTCAATCAAGAAGGGCTTGGCATGGCACATTGGATCTAGCACTAGAGTTAGATTAGGTGAGGATTCATGGTCGGGTTGCGGTCAAAATTACAAACTGCCACCAGACATCAAGTTACATTTGGCACAATCTGGCTACTTATAACTAGCTCAGGTTGCCGACCCTATTCGCACCACATGGGCCTCCCAAGCCTGGCTTTCGGCACAAGATCTAAACATACCAGTCGTTGGGAAACCCATATGGAACAGATTCATAAGGGTGCTCCAGGCCACGAACATTCGACACAACGACCATGACGATGAAATTCTATGGGCACTCTCCCCCAGTGGAAAATACATCCTGAAATCTGGTTACATTTCACTTTGTGCGTCCCTAGAACCTCCAATTAAACAATGGTGGTGGCAAGCTATTTGGAAACTGCAGGCTCCTCCTAAATCTAGATTACTCATGTGGTGTATACTCACTAACTGCATCCCCACTATGGACAATATTATTAGGCGCGCCTTCCATGGACCCTCTAGATGTTGCTTCTGTCTCTCACAGGATGAAGACGTCTTGCATCTATTCCTTGATTTCCTGGTTATCAAAAAGTTTTGGGCTCAATGCAGCTTCTACTCTGGGATGCTCACTTACTTGGCATGGTCTCTCTATTGCATCAGCTTGGACCAATTGGTGGCAGGCTGCACCTAGACCCAAGGAAAGGAATATTCCACTTCTTATAGCCTGGGGAGTTTGGATCAATAGGAACCGTATTATATTTATGGATAGGCCTGTCCACTAGGATCACACCTGCAGTAGCATCATTTCAATTTATCAGATCATCCCTGATGTTGTTCATCTTGCACACAACAAGACTATTGTTCCTGAAACCATTGATCACTCATATCCTTGGGCCTATTTTGATGGTGCATCAAACAATTTTGGATGCGGGGGGATGTTGTTTTACACATATCGGATACTCATTATTTTCATCTTAAGATGGGTCTGGGTCCTGGTTCAAATAACTATGCTGAACTCTTTAGCCTTCAACTTCTTCTACTATTCGCCCGTAAACATGAATGCAACCGCATACAGATTTTTGGGAATTCTCAAATTATCATAAATTGGTTCAATTTACAGACTCTTTGTCATACACACACTCTATCTGCATTTTTGGAGGAGGTTCTCTTGTTTAAATCACTATTTGACATTATCTCTGTCACTCACATTTACAGGCAGAGGAACCAAGTGGCCGACCAGCTATCCAAAGAAGCATCGGAGCTAGAGTGGGGTCAAAGGCACATTGTGGAGCACGGTGGTGCTCAGGAGTACCAATTCTATCATCGTCCCTTCATTGATGATCTTCAGGCGGTGGACTCAACCATCCCATGACAGCAATTTTGATTTTATATTGCACTTTTTGGCAGCATCTCATACTGTAATATGGTGACATAACTCTATATTTATTTTTTCTTGCATTATATTATCGGCAACTATCATATATTCATTGTACATACCGTTATTAGATTAGAAGATACACTATTTTAGCTGATTATTTGACATCTACTTGACTCTTCAGAGGTTTGGATCTTTGTCTACGCATACATTTGGATATGATGTTAAATGTAACATGTAATTTTTCTTATTATTAATGAAAAATTACGACTTTTTTCCTGGGAAATTTTTTTATTAACATTAATATATAAATTAATCATATATACATTTAAAAAAAAAAAAAAAAAACAAAAAAAAACATGTAACAAGTTTCTTAACCGTTAATGTTCACCCCCACTTTATTATGGATATTCTTAATCTATAATTAGCTTTGTTACAATTCCATGGCTTATTAATATAACATGTCAAAAAAACCATAACTCATTTGATATGACACTTATTCATACAACATTTTTTTAATTAATGAATTTAAATAAAAGGGCAAAACATGCTTAATTGCTTGGAAATAAATGTGAGCCTTTGATTTGTGTATGCTACTAAGAATATTCTAAATATTCTATGGAGGTTAAATTCCTCTCATCCACCTAATAATTATTTAATTATTAATACCTATGAGCATAAATTAATTTCAAATATTTCAAAAAATAATTACAAAAAATAAAAAAAAAATATAAAAAATCAAGAATTATAAAAAATAAGCGACTTATCCATATTAATTAATAATTAATAAAAATTAGGAGATAGTTATCCATAGTAATTAATTATAATGGTTTATAAAAATAATTGCAAAAATTTAGTAGCTAGTATTGTGCAAAAACTGCAATAATATCTTCAAATCATCCTCCAATCACATGTTAAAAACTACCTTTTTTAATCATATTGAAAATATTATTATTATTATTATTATTATTTTTTAAGTTAAACATTATAATTTGTATTTGGCAATGCTAAATTATGATCAAACCAACAAATTAATTGCTATAATCCTACTTTGGCAAGGATTAATAATAAATTAAAACTTTGGTGTTGTCTATTGAGGCCCCAAATTCGCCTAGACAACGAAGTTCTCACCGCATTGAGGTGAAAAAAATCAATAAATCTAATTCCGAGAGTGTTTATGGTGGAAATAGATTCAACACCATCAGAAACCCTTGGGGTGTCCAAAACACTAATTCTTAGAGTGTTAATGGTGGAAATAGATACAACACCATCATAAACCTTTTGGGGTGTCCAAAATATTGAAGCTTGAGTGTTTATGGTGGAAATAGATTCAACGCCATAAGAAACCCTTAGGGTGTCCAAAACACTGATTCTTAGAGTATTTATGGTAGAAATTGATTCAACACCATCATAAACCTTTTCGGGTGTCCAAAATACTGAAGCTTGATAGCCTTAACCAAGATTTCCAAAAAATTATGCCATATTTTTTTCAAAATCTCGCTAGAATTTCCATTGTTTTGTGGGTGAAATTGTAGCCTCCCAAGAGTCTCAAGAGAATTGAACCCATGACCTCTCAATAACAAAAGTAATTTAAAGATGAAATTCAACCAACTAAACTAACACTCAAAACTTAAACTAATATTTTTTTTATGATAAAGATTCATAAAATTATTAAAAATTTAATTCTCGGTATTTATTAAATCCTTCACTTTAAAGATAATTTAAATATATATTTTAAAAATAAATAATTAAAAATAATAATAATATGTTAGATCTAAGACTTTTGTGATCCACAGTTTAGATAAATGTGTGTCGGGTTAATGACATCATTAGGATTTGGTTGACGTTTGGAACCATTTAATGTGGTTCATCCTCAGGACAAGGAGAAAAAAGATGATTGACCTTAATGAATAAATAGTTAGGATGCATCCATTTAATGTGGTTCATCCTTAGGACAAGGTGAAAAAAGATGATTGATCTTAATGAATAACTAGTTAGAATGCATCATTGCCGGGAGATAGCAGTTGAAACTAGCTGTTAAAAACTAGTTGTTGCAAACTAGTTGTCAGTTTGTTAAGAAAATTAATTAATATATGATTTATATTAATTAAAAATATTTATCCAATTATAATAGGGTTAATAGTTAATTGTTTTGAAATGTAAAAATCTCATTTTCATAAGATAATATAAAAGTTAAAACCTAATTTAATAAAAATATTAAATAAAATGGAGTGTTTTAATATTATAATATGTTAATATAGATTATTATAATAAGGTATTCATAATATATAATTATAAAAGTTAATAACAAACTTTTGTTTATATATTGAGAATAAAAATCATAAGATAAAATAAAAAGTACTGAAACTAAAAGGAAATAAGGCAAGACAAAAATAAGATAAAGAAAAATTAAAAAGAAGAATAAAGGAAATCATGAGAGAGCTTGAGCTCGGATTTTACTCAATTTCCACTCATCATTCCTATTGAGATTCTTAGCATGCCTCTCAATGTCAATGGCTTCCCTAAACTTCCTATGGTGGAAATGACCCACCCTACCAAGGACTTTGGAATCCTCAATGCAAACATGGTGACACGATTTTTCCGCATGCTTGGCCAGAGCAAAGTGCGAGATCGATTGTGCATGGTGACACGATTTTTCCGCATGCTCGGCCAGAGCAAAGTGCGGGATCGATTGTGTCTGAGATGTGCTGCATGCTTTTATTTAATATTTTTATTAAATTAGGTTTTAACTTTTATATTATCTTATGAAAATGGGTTTTTTACATTTCAAACCAATTAACTATTAACCTTATATTAATTAATTTTCTGAACTAATTAACGGTTAGTTTCACGGCTATCTCCCGGAAATGATGTATCCTAACTATGTATTCATTAACATCAATCATATTTTTTCACCTTATCATGAAGGTGAACCACATTAGATAGTTTGAAACGTTGAACAAATCCTGATGATGTGATTAATCCAAAAACATTTATCTAAAATAATAATATAATTATTTTATATTTTATATACTTAAATTATATTATTATTATTATTTTTTTTGACATAATCGGGTGCTGTTTGTATTCAAAAAGAAAAATTTGGGAGTCTCGGCTCCATTGTTACAGGGAAATATGCTTGTGAAATAAGACAGAGAGGAACATCAGTAAGGCCAGGTTCCCCTGCACTCCGATTATGCTTGACTATTGAGAAGGCTAATCTAGTGTAAATCCGGACAAACTGTGACAGTGAAAGACTACATTTGTAAAACATGCTAAAAAGTAGTTGACTTTAGAACTTGTAAATCCTGCATTGAGTAACCTTCAAGGCCTGTAAATCCTGCATTTGTCGTGCTGAAGCTGGGTTCATTGTTTCCAATAGTATATTCCTGGATGCCAGCGAACTCTTGGGTGTGATTGCAACGGATGCCTCTGCAGGCAATCTAAGGGGATTTTTCCTATTCATGGCAGGAAGCAGAGAGAATCGAAGGCGTTGCTTCTGAGACTGCCAAGAGGTTTGGAGCAGGCTCTGTTTGCGCGTGCATCGGCCTCCTTATTGAGGGAGCAGAGGACGTGAATGAATCGAGTTTCTTTCATTTTTTGGGTGAGCGCATGACATCAATTTATTATTTGCTGAAGTGATAAATTAGTGGCTGTCCTATTGTAGACCATTAAGCTGATGATGATTGCCGAATCTCCGATCACTGTTGCTATGCGGATGCCAAGAATTTGGAGCTGAATGAGACCTTGGTATAGAGCGAGGGCTTCAGCTCTATTATTGGAAAGGGGTCCTAATCCCCATTTGTATGCAAGGATGATGTCTCTGTTGGCGTTACAAATAATTCCGCTCGTCCCAGCCTTACCAGGATTAGAATTGGAGGCTCTGTCAAAGAATAGATAGTGTGTGTTACAGTTTCTTATCCAGAGTGCAAATTCCTTATCCTTCATTCTGATTTTCCAACTGTTGCTAGAGTTTTGTTTACTACTGGTGTCATTTCTGTTCTGGTTGTTGTATTGGCTCCTGTTACTTTGATCTAACAGACATCCTATATAATTCCGTTCTTCAACGAAGAGACCAGCTGTGTCAATTTTCCTTTGACAATTGACAACTATTGTTTCCAGAGCGAGTCCTCTTGCCTTGCTGTATAGCTTCCTGAAGTCGATTTTTTTGTCTTTGAAGATTGTTTGATTTCGTGCTAGCCATATGCGCCACAGCATAGAGTAAGGAAGAGCGTTCCAGAATCTTCTTGCCACATTGTTCTTCTTGCGTTTCCAGGGATATAATTCTTCTTCCATAAGTGTAAGAGTTCGGCAATGGTGCAGTGGGGACCCCAGGGGAGTTGGTCCTTCAGGAAGGCTTCTTTCTAACATGCAGTGGCGAAGGAGCAATTTATGAAAAGGTGTTGAATAGTTTCCTCAGCTGCTTGACAGTTTGGGCAGCGTGATGGACCAAAAATACCATGTTTTTTCAGATTATCAGAAGTTAGCACTTTCCCTTTTAGAAGAACCCATATGAAGAATTTAATTTTTGGGAGAGTCTCTGATTTCCAAGCAATTTTCCATTGAGTCAAAATGGGCATGGGGCGATCACTGTTACAGATTTTATGGTAGGCAGCTTTGACTGTATAGTTGGTGCCTGAAGGGTCCCAAAAAAAACAGTGGTCATCGTTTTGTTTGGTGGGGGCGATACCATGGAGTTGAGTTTGTAGATTATCCAGGCTCGATTTTAGCTCATCAGGTATTTCAGGGAAATTCCATCCTGTCCAAAGATGAATGTGAATGTCCCATTTGGATATCTGGCTCACACTGTGGATCCCCTTGTTGCCAAGGTAGGAGAGAATCTGTTGGGTTCCAGGCCTACTGTTGATAGGTTGCTGGCCCATTATTTTATCAGCCCCTATTCTAATGCTGTTGCCCCCCTTGGGGAACTTAGAAATGTTTGAAGCAAGGATGGGGATTGCTTTTTTACACAGCCCCCAGATCTTGGTGCAGGCTCTGAGAGGTATATCGTGATCTAATAGAATCTGCCTCAGAGAGTTTAGATATTTGGCTTCCAGCACATTCTTCCACCAAGAAGAGTCTCCATTGATGAGTCTCCAGACTATCTTGCCACCAAAGGCTAGGCTTAGGAGCTGTGGTGATCTGATCCCCAGCCCTCCATGTTCTTGAGGTTGAATAACTTGTTTCCAATTTATGAGGTTGTATTTCTTTCTTTCAGTTTTCCCCCCTTGCCAGAGAAAGTGATGGAGGATGGCTTCCACTTTGTGATGAAAACTGGCTGGAGCTTGCAGGAGCGTGAATTGATACAAGGGCAGAGAGGAGAGACCTGAATTCAGGAGGATTAGGCGCCCTGCTGGATTAAGCCAGAAGGAGCCCCATTGCTGCAATTTCCTTTTCATTTTTTCGATGGTGGTGTCCCAAACATCAGCTTTCAGAGAACCCACACTCACTGGCATGCCCAGATAAGAGAAATTCCCCCAATCTAACTTGCAAGAAACCCCGAAGATGCTGGCAATGCTTTGAAGAGTTTGAGCAGTTGCGTTCCAGCCATAAATGCAACTCTTAAGGTAATTGATCATGCCTCCGGAGTAACTCATATATATGTCTAAGAGTGTTTTGAAACGGCGAGCTATAATGTTGGAGGCTCCTCCCATTAACAAGGTGTCATCAGCAAACTGAGAGTGGTTTATGTTTTTGACTCCATTCCCAAATTTAATGCCGGTGATAAGACTGGTGCGACATTTGTAATCTAGAGCCTTGCTGAAGGATTCAACCATCAAGATGAAAAGATAGGGGGAAAGGGGGCAGCCTTGACGTAGTCCTCGAGAAGATTGGAAGGATGGCCCTGGTCTGCCATTGATGAGGGGGGAGATCCAAGGGCCAGAGATGCATGCTTGGACAAGGTCGATGAAAGGCGAGGCAAATCCCATTTTCTTTAGAACAGCAAAGAGGAAAGAGTATCTAACTCGGTTAAATGCGTTGGCTAAGTCCAGCTTTAAAATGAAACCTTTTTCTTTTCTAACTTGGCTGGAATGAATAGCCTCTTGCACAAGAAGAATGGAGTCAGAAATTTGTCTATTGGCCAAGAAGCCTCCTTGATTCTTAGAGATGAGTGAGGGGAGGATAGGTTTGAGGTGGGTGTCTATGATTTTAGTCAATATTTTGTATGAGGAGTTGCAGAGAGAAATGGGCCGAAAACGGGAGAAGGATGAGGGTCGGTTTTCTTTAGGGAGAAGGGCAAGGTGGGTGGTGTTGGTGAAGCCTCCGATTTTGTTCTTGCGTTGGGCCCATTTTATAATTTTGATAAGGTATTTTTTGATAGTCCCCCAGTGATATCTATAAAAGCTGATGGGGAAGCCATCTGGGCCAGGGGCCTTGTCTGGCTAAAGTGCCCAAATGGCTCTTTGTATTTCTTCTTCTTCTATTTCCTTGGTGAGATCTGCATTGATTTCAGCACTAATTTCTGTGGGAAGATATTGAAGCAGATTTGAATAATCTTCAGCTTCTTTGGTTTCAGTTAAGAGTACGTTGTAATGTTTTGAGGCAGCCTTTTTAATAGAATCTTGGGAAGTTTGAAGTTGGCCCTCGTCATCAGTGATGGAGGTGACATTGTTCCTGATTTTTCTGACTGTAGTCTGCTTATGGAAAAAGGTGGAGTTTTTTTCCCCTCCTTGCAGCCACAGTTGGCGTGATTTGATTCTCCATTTCTGCTCCTCCATACGATTGACACGATATAGCTGGAAATAAAGGTCACATTCTTGAGCTTTGGATTCTTGGGAGAGTCCTTGTTCCTCTATCGTGCTGTGGATCTGCTCTAATTTGTTTTTGATTTCTGCTTTAACTTTCTCCAGTTCCTTATAGTGATTTCTTGCCCACTCTTTTAAGGCACTTTTGGTCCTTTTTAGTTTTCTTTCCCAAATGAAACCCGACGATCCTTCAATGTGCTGGCACCACGTGTGTTTAACAATCTGATCAACAATGGGAGAATTGCTCCATAGCGAGCTGTACTTAAACGGAATGGGACCTAGAGAACAATGAGCTTCAAGAACTAGCGCTGCGGGGTAATGATCAGATGCTGAGAAGGGGAGAACAACAGAGTATGCCATGGAGTAGGAGGAAAGGAGGGAGACATTCACCAAAATCCTGTCTAGCCGCTCCATTATATTGTCTTTTCCCAACCTGCGATTATTCCAGGTGAACCTTCGATTTTTGGGGACAACATCTATGAGATCGCGATCATGCATAATAGTTTCCAACTGCGTTCTGCAGGGGTCGTGTGTAAAACATCCCCCCCTCTTTTCGTTGGCATGGAGTATGAGATTGAGATCTCCTCCAAGAATGATGTTGCTACTTTCTTCTTCATCTATGTCAGTTTTGAGAGAATTCCAACACTGCGCTTTGTCCCTGTAGTGATTTGGAGCATAGATATTGTAGATGACAATTTTTTGGTTGTTCATTAGATTCTCTAGAATGACTTTAATCCAGAATTGGTTGATTGTATCAGTTGTGTGCTTCCAAGCAGTGTGGTTCCAAAGGGTGGCTATTCCCCCTAAAGCTCCCCTAGATTCGCAGATGCTTCCTTCATAATGCTTGAGACGATCAATAATCCCTCTCATTTCTTGGTATCCTTGCTTTGTTTCTTGTAACATTAGTATTCCTGGTTTTTCTTGAGTTATCAGATCATTTAGAGCTGTGATTTTAGAGGGGTGCCCTAATCCCCTGCTGTTCCTGGATAGGGCTTTCATCATTGGGTGAGAGGAGTATGGAGAGTTGCTCGACCTCCCTGATCTTTATGTGCCGCTTCCTTGCTGTTTCGCCCAAAAATGTAAGTTTCTATGGGGTTTTGGGTGCCCATGGCAATATATTTTTGGGCGTTTTCTTCTCTCTGCTGTTTGGTGGATCTCTTGCCTGGTCCTTGTTTTTTGTGTGTGTCCAGATTAGCATCGTGTTCTTTAGAAGAGCTTCTGGTTGATCTTGATGTAGGAGGGTCATGGGAGAAAGAAGGAGAAGGGATTGAAGGGGTAGTGGGAGCAAGAGAGCCATCCTGAGATGGAGGTAGAGGGATGGGGGGATCATCATCAAGGGAAATGGAGGAGAAGGGATTAGTTGACTCTAAGGATATCTTGGGGGGGGAGGGTGGAGGAGTCGACGAGGAGGAGGGATTAGGTTTAAGGGGAGCTGATTTGGGAGAAGCTTCAGCTAACGGGGCAACAACAATCTTTTTTCTCTTGACAATTTCCCATTGTTTCTCAGATTGAGCATTTTCATCATTAACAATTTTAGAGCAGTGATTGGCAAAATGGCCGTACTCGTGACATACCTTGCATTTGAACGTGATTTGTTCGTAATCCAGTTGCTGAATGTGTGTCCAGTCATCCACCTTTAGCTTGATTTCCTCTGGGAGACCCTTGCCGAGATCAACTTCAATACATATGCGCGCACAGGCTTGCATATTTTCCTTGGGCTCGCTCCGATCGATGTACTTTCCAACAGCATTGCCAATGGCTTGAACCGAATCATCTCCCCAGCAATGGAGCAGGAGATGCGGAAGCCAGACCCAGACCGGGACAACACTAGGGACATCCAGTTCGGGATCAAAGTCTGGAGTCCATTTGTTCAAGTACAGCCCTCTAGAGTCCATAAAATAAGGTCTGTTTCTGAAGATTAAGTCCTTTTCTGCTCTTGATTCAAAATGAAATCTGTAATATCCTTTCCCACAGAAGCGAATGGAAATTTTGCCACTTACTTTGTCCGCCCAGTTTTTCTCGATCCAACGTTGAACAGTTTTGGGGGATGGCCATATGCCAGTGAATTTCCCGATGAGCCCCCGTTCATCAAGTGAGAGAGCAACCATTCTCGGCAGAGCAGGAGGCAGAACGACCTCTTGCAGACCATCTAGCTTCTTGACAAACTTAGAAAGGGATGGACGAGGGCGTTGAAGCGGAAGTGATTTAACCAGGGCTGAGAATGCTGTTTGAGCGTCGGCCCCCTCCGTAGAATCGTCTGAAGGGGCCATGGTTGGCCTGCGGCCTCAAGCACCGAAGCTGCGCAGCTAGGTCAAGTGCGTAGAGCGTTTTTTAAAATCTTTTTACCCAAAATTTCATCTATTTATTACTAAATTATATTAATTTAATAATAATAAATTAAATTAATAATAAAATATTATTATTTAAAAAAAAATAGAGATGCAAATGTCACTCAGGAAATTGATTACATGTTTATATATGAGATTGGATCTTCTAAGGAGGAGCTTATTGATATTACAAAAGGATTATGTTTAAAGACAATTATCACTGTTTAACAAAATGAGTAGAGCCTGTAAAACTGACCCAACATCAGAACACACTTATAGTGCGAATACATCAAAGTATTGGGAGAGTAACATCATCCAGACGTTGGTTGATATCTGGGAGAGATCGACGATATCGACTAACATGCCCGTTAGAAGGACTGGAGTTCAAATTTTAATTGTCTCTAGTCGAGGGATGGACTTGCAGTCCTCCTTCAATTTGTTAATGAAGGCGTTAAACAAGGTAGAGCAACTGCCTTTTTGCTCTCGTAATCTATAATTATTGCTACCACTAATGTTAATCAGGCAACCTGGAGGAGTCAATGAGACCTCCACAAGGCGTGAGCAGAACAATGCAAAACCTCCCCACCCCCGGAAAAGCCGAAACCTGAATTGGCCAGAGAATGTAGATCTACGAGCTGTGAATTGACAGAGAGCCATGAATTTAACCCTCGGAGAGGAAGTCCCACATGGAACACTATGAATGTCACGATTACTGCTCATAATTGCTAGCTCCATTGAAACAATCACTAGCATAGGTAAGGGGTCTATGCCAATATTAGGTCGTCGCCTTTCCTTTGTACCCAAAGCATGGGAGGATGACGATATGTCTCTGGTTGCATGAATCATTGTGGCACCGGATGCCATGACACCAGGGCACTTACGCCCACCATTTTTTATCTAAAATACTAATGTTTGCATTGAAGTAATGGGATAATTGGCTTAACCAGGGATCCCAAATCATGGAGTTTTGCATGGAAGGTGGAAAGAAGGGTCAATGGGTGCCTCACCAATTCAATTTATTTCTATTTGCCCTCTTTTGAGGAGACAAGTGTCATTGGCTTGTCTATCCGCTTCTAAATTTTGATGTTTAAGAATGTGAAAGAAGGATTTATGTGGGAAGTCTTCCCGATTCTTTGATACTTTTTGTAACGTAAGTTTGTTTAAGATGGTTTTCATTTGGCTAAAAATATTGGAGCAAATGTTGAATCGTGAGGAGAGTCCTCTAGTCTTGTTTGGTATATTCAAGCTTTTAGTCGGTAATAATTTTAGTAATAAGTCATATATTTTTGTGTGGTTGTTAATTTTTTGCTCTTTTGCCTTAATCCGTGGGAATATTTAATTACTTGTTTTTTTTTATCAAGATTGCATATAACCTATTTTTCCTACCACCCCTAATTATAAAATATTAATAAAATAATAATCATGATTAAAAATAAGAGAAAAAATCACATAACCTCTCATGTTGCACACATGTAAATGAAACTTTTAAATTATGAAATATGACATGGGTGTGTTTTCTCTCTTTTATTTTTTCTTGCCCATTTTTATTTCAAAGAAAAAAAATGAACGATGGATATTAATATAAGTGTTTTATATTTGCATTATGCACATATCTTCGATTTCTTCATATCAGATTTTAGGAATAATATCTACTAAAAGATATCAAATGGATCTCATCCCCACATAAAAATTGTAGAAATCCATAACATAGTAGAAAAAAACAACATCAACTAGAGAAGAAGTCTAAGATTAGATTGTCAAAAAGGAAAATAAATGAAGTCGGTGCTTTCTCCATTGAAGATCTCCTCCACGTAAATGTGTCCAGGTTCAATTCCAATTCTTTTTCTAGAGGGTGTATCCACTTCATGATTGATCTCCGAGAATATGTGTGTGAAGTTAAGATATCTAAATGAAACCTTAAGTCCATAAATCCTTTCTTTCCAATGATCAAGATGTGAAGCATTAATAGTACCAATGTTTTTTTCCCATGCAACAACAATTTAGGAATCCCCAAATATGTGCATCGAATAAATGACAAAAGACCTTGAAAAATGTAGAATACCCCTTAATGCACAATCCTCGCCTTTGTGTTTGTACCATTACCTCCTCCCCAAAAAAATTGTAATAGTGGTTACTATCCAGTGTAAGGTGCCTCCACATCCAACCATATTTGATTGAGTCACTCCAAAAAATGTACCAATCAAATATTATGTGAAATTTTTAGGCACGTAAATAAATCTAGTGGATGAAGATGTAATATTCCTAATTAGCAATGGCTAGTTGGAATATTCGATTTTGCTCAATTTTGCTGTCTATAGTTTATTTGTAAATAAAAAGGTGAGTAGAGAAGACATAACTCACTTTGGGAATAAAATCACTCCCTAGTAGCACAACATTGTAACTTAAAGGGAGCCAAGGGGGGCCAAGGACCACGTAGAGAGGGGGCCCACGTATGCACTAGGAGAGACTGCGCAAATGGAGATGAGCACATGGCAAGAGGGAGGCTACGTTGAGGAGATGGGCCTTAGGGTTTAGAGAGAGGAAAACATTATAAAAGAGGGAGGAGCCTCCTCATTTGGTCATTTGAGTTTATGCATTTGAGCTAGTCACTTCGACTTCTTGAGCACGCTCGCTGTTTAGCCTGTCTGCAACACTGTTTAGTGCATTGAGTGTATCTGATCAAAGATCTCACCCTTAGCCCCAGGGGACTTCGAGTGCCTGCTCGTGCAAGGTAGTTTCATCATCAGTTTGTGGGAGAATTGGTGTTTGGGTTTTTCTGTGGAGCTGGGCATTTAGAGACTGCGCAGTCTTGAGAGGGAGGACGCAATCCATTCTAGGGGAGCTCTGGATTGAGTTTCTTGCAGGGGTTTTGAGCTTGGAGATTGAGCAAGGGATCAGCCCTTGCCTGTTGGAGGATTTTGGTGGAGTTTGATGCTGCATTTCAGTGGTTTCTATTCAGCCTCTGCGCAGAGCCTGGAGGACAGCATAATTCCCCAAGGGGGTGATTTTCGGGGGTCAGCCATTTCAGATATGATTTCTGGGTTTTGCTGTAATTGGTGAGTAGAGGTGGATTCCAGATTTTCAGCTCATTTTGGTGAGGGGATCAGCCCCAAATTATCAGTTCATTTCAACAATAGCAGCTACACGGTAGTTTTCCAGTAGCTGGGACGCAGTTCAGAGAGAAGCCATTTCTTGGTCATTATGAGAGTATTTTTTCACTTGCTTTGAGCAAGTCTAGGTGCCATCACTCTGATCACATATTGTACTTCATTATATTTCTCAGTATAATAAAATGGCTTAGCATTCTCTCTCTATATTTCTGGAGCATTTGTCATACATTCTATCTATGCTATTGTATGTCTTCTTTACCGTTATTTTTATATCTTCGACATTCTAGTTCTA
Organism: Pinus albicaulis; assembly: GCA_034641835.2. Lineage (NCBI taxonomy): Eukaryota > Viridiplantae > Streptophyta > Pinopsida > Pinales > Pinaceae > Pinus > Pinus albicaulis. The sequence continues at coordinate 1,480,826,400 of CM076575.1, forward strand.
TACCAATTGGTGTGTTTCCCTCATACTCTTAGACAGAGTCTAGAAAGGGCCAGGTAGCCTCCAGATCTCACCATCTTCTCAGAGGTGAAATATCTGGTAAACGCCCTCCCAGTCCATCTCTGGTTGGAGTTTGCTTGTGTTTTAGAGATATCCCTGAAACGGGATATTACAGTGGTATCAAAGCATAGTTCTGGCTCAGCCTGTGGAGCTAGTTGTCTATGACACTGGGGAAGAAGCCCTACATTTGTTACAGAGGTAGGAAGTACAGAGATCTTGAGCGTAGGTTGGAGAACACCTACGGAGAAGGACACTGTGTTCAGGTGGTGGACACAAAACAGGAGGAGCCTATGATAGACGCAGAGCAGGAGGAGCCTATGATAGATGTGCTGCTGGCAAAGCACATTTTATTGAGGTCTTCTCCGAGAGAAGCGGGGAAGAGGATGAGGAGGATGACATGGAGGTTGGAGACAGTCATGCAGCGCAGGATCTTTTGCCACCTCCACCACCAGCAGCAGGTGGTGCGGCTTTTGCACCTACCAGAGGGGCCCTTGCAGCATTGTGAGGAGTTCCCAAGTATTTGACGCTGCGCTTACGGGGGACAGTACATGGCCAACGAGTATCAGTTTTGGTTGACAATGGGGCAACCCACAACTTCATCGATGCATAGATGGTTAAGCAGAGAGGTATTCAGACTTAGAGATTCGATGGATTTTCAGTTTTGGTCCCAAGAGATCAGACCATGATGTGTGCTCGTTATGTTCCAGAGTTATCAGTGACGATGGGCACCTACACACTGACTGATCACTTTTTTGTGGTCAATATTTCGGACACCAACATGGTACTGGGTGTTCAGTGGCTTATCACTCTAGGGAAGGTCACTACAGATTGGAAGGCCCTAGAGATGGAGTGCGATGATGAGAAAATAGGGAGGCATGAGAAGATATGGGGACAACACACATATCCTCCTCAGACTATTTTGGCTCATCGGATGGAGGCAGTCTTCCGTAAGGGAGACGTAGAGTGGGTAGTGGAGCTGCGTGCATTAGAGGAAGGGACTACAGGGCAGACGGTGCACCCAGAGATACAATCCATCCTTGACAGGTATGCCACAATGTTTGGGGATATTCCGCCGGGACAGCCACCGGACCGGGTGTTTGAGCACACCATTGAGCTTAGCAGGGCATACAGACAGTGATTACTACCCCCTATAGGCATCCCAAAGCCTATCGGGATGAGATTGAGCGGGCCATCCAGGAGTTGCTGGCTCTTGGGCACATCTGACAGAGCACGAGTCCTTTTTCTCTTTCCGTGGTGTTGGTGAAGAAGAAGGACGATACCTTGAGGATGTGTATTGACTACAGGGCCCTGAACAAGAAGACCCTGAAGAACAGGTACCCTATACCCAGGATCGATGAGTTGATGGATGAGTTGAGAGGAGCCCAGTTCTTCTCAAATATTGATTTGAGATCGGGGTACCATCAGATTCACATGAGGGAACAAGACATTCCCAAGACCGCCTTCAGGTGTCACTATGGGCACTTTGAGTTTTTGGTGATGCCCTTCGGGCTAAACAACGCCCCAGCGACATTATAGTCTTACATGAATCACATCTTCCATAGTCACTTGAGGAATTTTGTGTTGGTGTTCTTTGATGATATCCTCATTTACAGTAGGACATGGGAGGAGCATCTCCAGCACATTGAGGCAGTGTTGCGCATTTCGGAGGAGCAACAGTTCTATGCCAAGCTCTCCAAGTGTGAGTTTGGGTTGAAAAAGATGTTGTACTTGGGACATATCATAGGGGTGGACGGAGTGAGAGTACACGAGGAGAAGATCAGGGCCATCAGAGATTGGCCAGAGCCGAGGAACGTGACAAAACTTCGAGGATTCATTGGCATTTATACTTATTACAAGAAGTTCGTCAAGAGTTTCTCACAGCTTGCTGCACCCCTTACAGATTTGACGAATAAGGGGGAATTCAGTTGGTCCGATACAGCGCAACGAGCCTTTGAAAGGCTCAAGGAGGTGATGAGCAGCTGCCCTGTGCTTGCATTGCCAGATTTTACGTAGCCACTTGTTTTGGAGTGTGATGCGTCGGGAGAGGGGATCGGTGCAGTATTGATGCAGGGAGGTCACCCTATAGCCTTTGAGAGCCGGAAGCTCCTTCCACATGAGCGGTTGTATTCTATATATGACAAGGAGATGTTGGCCATTATGCATGCATTGGCCAAATTCTGACAGTATTTAGTGGGTAACAGGTTCAGGGTGAGGACTGATCACAACAACCTCAAGTTCTTTTTGGAGCAAAAGCAGCTACAGGAGAGGCAGCAGAAGTGGATCAGTAAGATCCAGGCATATGACTTTGATATTGAGTATGTCAAGGGTAAGAACAACGTGGTAGCAGATGCCCTTTCACGTAGACCAGCCACATTGTCTCTTATGAGCTTGGATACAGATTGGAGGGCTTGACTCTTAGTAGAGTACTCCAGGGATAGATTTGCATGTGAGGTTCTGGATGGACAGGTGGCGGATGACAGGTACAGGGTGGTCGATGAGATCATCTACTACAGGGACTGGATCTTCTTGACTGAGGGATCTCAGCTCAATTAGAAGATACTTTAGGCATCACATGATTCACCATTGGCCAACCATCAGGGGTTTACCAAAACCTACAGTGCCATTAGAGAGAGGTTCTTATGGAAGGGCCTCAAGGAGGACGTACTCTAGCAAATTAGGGAGTGCGATGTTTGCCAAAGGAACAAGGGGGAGATGAGCCATCCCACAGAATTATTGTAGCCTCTTCCCATTCCGGAGGGGAAATGGGAGAGTATTTCGATGGACTTCATCACAGGGTTGCCCATGGTGCAGGGCAAGGATTGTATCTTTGTTGTCGTTGATCGACTGACAAAGTATGCACATTTTTTCGCCATATCCGTGCACTACACATTAGCACAGGTGGCCGAGTTGTTCTTCAGAGAGGTTTTTAGGCTACATGGTCTTCCTAAGACCATGATTAGTGATAGGGACAACCACTTCATGGGCGGATTTTGGCAGGAGATTTTCTGGTTGGTGGGGACAAAGTTGACACTGAGTACCAGTTATCACCCATAGACGGATGGGCATACGGAGATACTTAACAAGTGGCTGGAGGGCTACTTGCGTAACTATGTAAGTGTGGCAGCAGCGAGCATGGATGAAGTGGCTGCATCTGGGGGAGTAATGCCACAACACTACACATCACATGTCCATTGGTATGTCACCATTCTACGCTTTGTATGGATATCATTCTTTGTCTTTTTTTGATGTGATTTTTGGTGCTAGCAAGGCTCCAAAAGCCAAGATCTGGATCCAAGAGAGTCAGGACATTCTCCAAGCTCTCAAGGATAATATGGCTACATCACAAAACTAGCAGAAGCTGTATGCTGACAGAGGTTGGGTGGAGAGACAGTTTGAGGTAGGGGATTTGGTCTACCTACGATTACAACCATACTGACAGCCGTCACTGAAGCAAAATGGAGTTGAGAAGCTCAAGCCCTGCTTTTACGGGCCATACAGGGTGATATGCAGGATTGGATAGGTTGCATATGAGTTGGAGCTGCCCCAAGGCAGCAAGATTCATAACGTTTTTCATGTATCATGCCTGAAGAAGGTACTGGGGCAGCATGTGACAGTGACAGATGAGCTACCACCCATCGATGATGAGGGAAATTTGGTGTTGCAGCTAGAGGCTATTATTGATACCAGGGAGAGGCAGCTACGGAGCAGGACGATCTGGGAATTTTTGGTGAGGTGGAAGAATTTTCCAGATGAGGATGCCACTTGGGAGAGTGAGAAAATTTTACAGCATCCGTCACTTCAGTTGTTTGAGGACAAGCAACATTATTCCGGGGGAGACTGCAATATTCCTTATTAGCAATGGCTAATTGGAATATTCGATTTTGCTCAATTTTGCCGTCTATAGTTTATTTGTAAATAAAAAGGTGAGTAGAAAAGACATAACTCACTTTGGGAATAAAGTCACTCCCTAGTAGCACAACGTTGTAACTTAAAGGGAGCCAAGGGGGGCCAAGGACCACGTAGAGAGGGGGCCCACGTATGCACTAGGAGAGACTACGTAGATGGAGATGAGCACGTGGAAAGAGGGAGGCTACGTTGAGGAGATGGGCCTTAGGGTTTAGAGAGAGGCCAATTTTATAAAAGAGGGAGGAGCCTCCTCATTTGGTCATTCGAGTTTATGCATTTGAGCTAGTCACTTCGACTACGCTGGCTGTTTAGCCTGTCTGCAGCATTGTTATGTGCATTGAGTGTTTCCGATCGGAGATCTCACCCTTAGCCCTGAGGGACTTCGAGTGCCTGCTTGGGAAAGGTAGTTTCATCATCAGTTTGTGGGAGAATTGGTGTTTGGGTTTTTCTGTGGATCTGGGCATTCAGAGACTGTGCAGTGTTGAGAGGGAGGACACAGTCCATTCTAGGGGAGCTCCGGATTGAGTTTCTTGCAGGGGTTTTGAGCTTGGAGATTGAGCAAGGGATCAACCCTTACTTGTTGGAGGATTTTGGTGGAGTTTGAGGCTGCATTTCAGTGGTTTCTATTCAGCCTCTGCACAGAGCCTTGGAGGACAACGTAATTCCCCAAGGGGGTGATTTTCGGGGGTCAGCCATTTCAGATATGATTTTTGGGTTTTGATGTGATTGGTGAGTAGAGGTGGATTCCATATTTTCAGCTCATTCCGGCGAGGGTATCAACCCCAAATCATCAGTTCATTTCATTAGTAGCAGCTACAAGACAGTTTTCCAGCAGCTGGGACGCAGTTCAGAGAGCAGCCATTTCTTGGTCATTCTGAGAGTATTTCTTTACTTGCCTTGAGAAATTCTAGGTGCCATCACTCTGATCACCTATTGTACTTCATTATATTTCTCAGTATAATAAAATGGCTTAGCATTATCTCTCTATATTTCTGGAGCATTTGTCGTACATTCTATCTATGCTATTGTATGTCTGCTTTACTGTTATTTTTATATCTTCGACATTCTAGTTTTATACCACTTGGTGTGTTTCCCTCATACTCTTAGACAGATTTTGGAAAGGGTCAGGTAGCCTCCAGATCTCACCCTCTTCTCAGAGGTGAAATATATGGTAAACGCCCTCCCAGTCCATCTCTGGTTGGAGTTTTCTTGTGTTTTAGAGATATCCTCGAAACGGGATATTACAAAAGAAAGTTTTATAGGACCAATCACATTATAAAATTCTATAATCTTTTGACAAGTCATCTTAATACCTCTATCCATATCATTAAAGAAAATAGAATTGATGTTTCTCCAGATATTTAATATATATATATATATATATATATATATATATATATATATATATATATATATATATATATATATATATATATATATATATATATATATATATATGAAGTGTAACATATGCCTTGTAATTATTATACCAATCCTTTAGACAACCCTGCAAGTATGTCCTATTCCAATCAAAGAAAAGTTGTAAAAATCCATAACAGAAATCCACACACTTACAACAAGAGGGAATTGGAGAAAGAGATGAATATTGGATTCATCTTCCAACCAGCATAAAGAACATCTACCTGGTCCACAAAAGCCTCTTTTGCATTAATTATCCCAAGTGATAATTTTCTTCATTAAACACAACCACCTGAAAAATTTAATTTAGTTGGGAGTTTCCACTTCTATATTTTTGGAAACCACCATAATCTTTCTTGTGATGATTGTGCTTTGGTAATGTGAAGGTATGCTTCCCTAGTAGTCACATTACCATCTACAAAGATATCGTTCCATATAAGTCTGTCTTCTGAAAACGAAAACCTGACCCCTGTCAGTCCCAAATCCAATAAATAATGTTTCCATAACAATTTACAAATACTTGTCAGACCCAAATTTGTCGCATTTAACCAGCTATTCCCACTATACCTAGGAAGAGGCTTCTAAATTTGATTTAGAAAAATAACTCTTTTTTTATGTAAGATATTTTTAAGTTGAGCAAGAAGACAATAAGATCCATAGAACCCTGCAAATGCATCTATACCAATTTTTATCGAAGTATCGTCTCCAATTCTCTAGGCAACATTATCTAGAAGCCAATGTCTTGTCTTAGAAAGTGATTTCCAAATAAAAGACAATTGTGTGGTGGGTTTGTAATAATCCTTTAGCCAGTCTAGAATCTGAGCCTACTTTATATACTTATTCTTGATGACGTCTTGCCACAATCCCTCTCCAAATAGGGCTCTCCATAAATATTTCAATGCTAGTGCCTTTCCAAATAGCTCCATACTCTTGAGTCCCCAACCACCTTCATTTTTTGGTCTAGTGATAATTTGTAAGCTTTCTAAGTGAAATTTTTTATTATCACCTTTCCCAGACCAAATGAAATTAGAAAAAAATAGAGTTTATTTGTTTTATGAAAGACTTTAGCATTGTAGCAATATGCATCCAATAAATAGGCATATTTTGAATTAACAAGGATAAGCCTACCACCAATAGTGAGTTAGGGTAATTTTTCCAACCACTAGTGTTCCAGATTAATCTCTGCGAGGTTAGATTTAATCACCAACTAGTGACTTTATTGTGGAAATATATTGTTTGTGTGTGGTTTGCCTCCTAGATTTTACAGTGCGTGTTCAATTGTTTGGTTACTTTTAGAGGCATTAGGTGTGAATTATTGAAATTTTTTGATTTCATGTGTTAAATTAATTAATCATGGCTGAATTATCGAGACATTCACGTAGAATGCAGGGGAAACCTCCTGAATATAAACCCAATCAATTGGAAATTATAAAAACTGAAAGGACTCAATCAACCGGAGCCGGGTCTTCTGAACAAGCATAAACATCTATCATAATACATCCTAATTTCGGAGTTAATAGACCTCAAATATTTGAAACAGAACATGATCAACTAGAAATTTCTGAAGAAATCACAGTAGAATCTGTCACTAGTGAGTTCTCAGATACACAACTGACTGAACCAGAAATATATGAACCTGAGTTTGATTCCACTTCATCTGATTCACCTCTGAATGTTATAGCCCCTACTCCTGGTCGTCCTTGTTCACCTAGAGTAAAACTTATCGTCACTCAGAATCTTCCTCTTGGCCTTATTAGCATTGAAGAAATTATTGTTGAAGAAGAAGATGTTGAAATTCCCTCTCGTCAAGTATATTTAGATTTAAGGCCTGGTGAACCAAACTACCCCTTAGATTTTCCTTTTACTCCTTTTCGATTGGATCCTTGGTATCTTCAATTTACCGATTTGTTACATTCTACTGGTTATGAACATCAACATCATTGAATCCCATTTTACTCTTTACCCAGGTATAGTACATCTAACATGGCTTCTGAAAGCATGACTATTGATTCATCCATGTTTTCATCTTCTCCAGAAATTTTTATGTATGGTGGTCCTTTTGTTCCTGCTAGGTACCAGTGACTTTCTGGAACTTTTTCAGGAGCATCTCCTTCCTCTCAAGCTTCTACTATGTCAACTGGCTTATCTGAGTCTACCTCTCAACCTTTGACTATGGAGCATGTTTATATGTTTTCTGGGAATACCCCTCAATCTAACACATCAAATGGTTATATTCTGTCTGGGGGGAAACAACCTCTTCCGGGACAAAAACCTCTTCTGGGAGGACAACCTTTCACTAGAACTTATCCTACGGTTGTAGGGCAGCTTGTTCCTGGTAATTATCAAAGTTATGGTCCAATGCCTCAAAATAGTTATGGTTAGCCTTATGTGTCACAACCCTTAATGGGAACTCCTTATCGACGGATGAACACTATATGGAATCCCTCGTTTACTCAACAGCCTTTGCAAAATACCCCAAATGACTTATAATTCTAGTAAAAAATGATGAAATTAATGACCAAGTGACTAAAAAAACTAGTCACCGCAATTATTTCTAGTGAATTACTACTAAATTTGAGCAATTTTAAGTGATCGAACTTAAAATGACTAACTTAGTATAGGAATAAAATATACGACTAGATAATAAGTGACTAAATTAAATGACTATTTAGTCTAGGGATAAAATATATGACTAGATAATATGTGACTAAAGTAAAAGCGAGTAACTTAAATGACTAATTTAGTCTAGGATTAAAATATATGACTAGATAATAAGTGACAAAATTAATAATGATTAATGTAAATGACTATTATAGTCCAAGAATAAAAATATGACCAAATAACAAGTACAACAAGTATATGAATTAGTCATTTATGTCAGTAATTTTTAATTGTGTCAATCCATAAATGGAAAATTGAAATTTTGATACCGAAGTGTTACATTTCACTATAGGAGTCTTTGAATCCATCTGCACTGTTAAAATTCTCTTAGTTGTTGGTGAGCCCTGGTATTGCACCAAGAGTGATGCAACTCCCGGGGGCTGCTGCCCTACTTTACTTTGTCAACCCGGGGTCCGTACAAACTTGGAGGCGATAGTGCTATATACACATAAGATGCATTCTACTCATGTCATCCTCTTCCACTATACGAAAGGGTACTACTTCTAGGGTTTCTCGGTGAAGTCTGTCACACGAATGAAACTAAACTAAATTGCAGAAGGGAAATGACAGAAAAGAAACTAAATTAAATTGCTGAAAATAAATGACAAGAAAGGAAACTAATTCTAACCACACTTAATGGGCCAAATGGCTAAACACACTCTACTTATCCTATGATTTATCTACCATGCTACCATTCTTCTAACCATGCAACTATTCATGATCTAATTAAACTTGAAAAAGTGTTGCTTGCAGTTTGGAGGAAAAGGGCTAAATATGCTAATGGAAGGCTTAACACATGTGACAAAGCTTAGAGGTGGAAAGAAGGGTTTAGACTTCATTAAACCTTATGATATCGCAAAAATTCTTTGGAGAGGGAGGGTTTCAAAAGTGCGATGGTGGAATTTCAATGGGAGGACGAAAGGGCGATATGCGATATGCAATATCGCAATATCACAAGATTGGCGGAGAAGCAACAGTGCAGTTGGGAGGAAAGTGTGAAGTGTGAAATGCGATACGGCCAAAATTCTGAAAGGAAAAATGTGATGGGTGACGTGGTAGCGGAGTACAGTAATATCACAATCTAGGTTTGGAGGTGGAAAGTATTAACGGAAACCAATAGAAAATGCGATTTGTGATTTGCGGCAAGTCTTCAAAGGAAAAAGGGAAAAGGTTGCGAAATGTGATGGGTGACGTGGTAGCGGAGTACGGTAATATCACAATCGGGGTTTGGAGGCAGAAAGTATTAACGGAAACCAATAGAAAATGTGATTTGCAATAGAGCGAAGTACGGTAGTGAGAATTTCGAGGAGCAAGGGAAGCTACCAACAGCTCCCTAGAAAAAGTGATTGAGTCCATTTTGACTCCAAGTAAACCATAGATTGAGTGCACTTCATCCTCAGTTTTCTTGGCTTCTTTTGATAGTTAAGGAGGGTGGACAAACCTCTTGAATCTCTCCAAGGTTTCTTCATAATTTCCTGACATTGTGCTCATTTATTCTTCAATCTTGATCTTCGAGTGGTAGAGAGCAAGTCCCTAAATTATCTCCTTCTCCAAATCTACATAATCTGCCCAATATTATCACAATATTCTACAAAAATAATCAATATTAGGCACAAATATGCAATTACCTTTAAATCTTCCTAAGAACATATTAAACTACAAGAAAACATTATTAAGTGTATAAGGACAGATTTAATATATCTTTTATGTGCATAAGGAAGGTTAGATGGGCCTAAGAAAGTTTAGATGGGACTTATTTTATGTCTAATTTAGAGGCCCATTAGTTGTGTCCACTCTTTTCATCAGGTTGATGATAAGTACTGGATGACAATTCTCCAAGCAACAATGTTGGACAACCTACCCCTCATTTACCTTAGAGCGATCAGACCCATGATTCTCCTTGCCACAATAGGCTCCTCTGCCCTGACAACTCTGATTTTGAACCCTCTAACCCCCACCCCTGTTAGCCCCCTTCTTACCTCCTCCACGGTCCCCATGCACACCCACACTAGTGAGCCGCGCATGCTCGCAATCTTACCACCCCAGCATGGATCCGTTAAGATTATTGCTGAGTCTGCCACCCCCACAGGGCCATGGACGATAGAGGAGGGAGAATGCACACACTGAGCTTGAGGAGTCCCGCTGCATGCAAAGTCTAGAGACTAGATCCCCCACTAGAGAAAACAACCACCACCAGAAAAGGAGCCAAATGTCATTGCCCACCACTGCAGGGAAACACAAAGCCACCTCCAACTACCAGATAAAGACCATCACCAGCAGGAAAACCAAATACCACCACCCCCCATTAAACCAACACAAGGAATTCAACAATAAACAATGACAAAGTAGTCGATGCCTAAGCGTAACTTCTCCCAGGGCAACGACTAGCCTCCAAATTCTTAGCACAGAGACCACACACCAATCCACCAAACATCGTCGCACCCGCGCCAAAGGGCATTAAATTAGGAAAAGAAACTATTTTTCCACCACCACCCTCGAGGTTCCTAGACTGCAGATTCCAACTTCCTCACTTAGCACGAAAAAATAGGCTCACCGAAAACCAAGAAAAATGGAAACAGGTGAGCTCACTTCCCTTCATCTTCCTATCCTCAACCCAAACATAGACAATGGATAAGAAATTGAGCAACAAGGACCGGTTGAACACACCGCACCAAAAAATGCCCACGACAAGCACACAAAATTACCACTCCCTATGTAAACCTTCCCGCGACATTTACGCTTCCTCCTTGGAGGCCACTGTGAGGACCAACACCTCTCAACAACAGCGAAGTCTGATGGAAACCCCAAATTTAACTTCAAAATATAGTTTTCTGAAGTTCTACCAAAATGTGTGCAGCCCGGGTCGCCAGGGTCACTCTTTGCATGCGTTTTCCCAAGTTGACTTGTTGTCGTGCAACTCGGGTCAACTAGGTCACCTGCTACACAAGTATTCCCACGCCTTGACCTCCTCTGCAGTTCGAACGACTTTTCTGAACGCATGGCACCCGACTTTGCCTGTTGTTTTGAATGCGCCCGGAAAACACTCGACTCGGCCCAAATGTTATGAACGTGCCTTGCCAAATCACCCGACTTGGCTTGCGCTTGTTCCTGCACGCAGTTTCTGCCTGCAGTGTGGGCGCATGATCTACACGACCTATGACCCGACTCTGCCCGAACCTTTCTGCACAATTCTTGTTTGCTTTCCTTTGCTCCCTCAACCCTTAGCTCTAGTCCTTCGCTACAACTCCCTGTGGATTGACATTAAACTTGGTTGAACATTGAATGAATGATTTTATGAACTCACACCATGCCTTATATATACGCGTGTCATGCAAACCCGTTCAGCCCTAGGTCGCGACTCTGCATGAGTCGTCCCACCCACCATCACGTCATCCTGCACACTGTTATGAAGTGTCGACCCCTCCAATAGTGATAACACATTGGTCCAACCATAATTATGACTTAGCCGCTCCATATAAACTTCCAATGCTCACACTCTCCATCGCACAAGACCTTCTCCATCGGTGAGTCTCTTGGGTCACCTGGGTTAGCTCGGCCGCCCGCGCCCTGTCGCACCCAGCTCGTACAACCACTACACGACACGCCCGTATCACAAAACGCGCTCACCAACACAACTTCACCCAGCACCTTTGACTCGTCCGCCCGCTATGGGGCACACGCTCGTCCGTCCGCTATGGGTCGCATGCCCGTCTGTCGTCGCTCGTCGTGTCCACCAAAACGCACGACTATGCTCACCGCTACACGACATGCCCAAGGTGGGGGCTCGCCAATATGGTGCGCCCATCGCACATCATCGTCGCACATACCTGAGTTGGGCGATCATTGCACCAAGGCGCACCTACCACCACTCGGTCGTCGTGACACTAACTCGAGGGTGTGACAATCCCTCACCCTCGCTACACTAGTATTTACTCATGCAAGATGCCTTCAATGTGTTTCTCAGACCTCACTCCCATTGGGTATTGTATGAACCTTTGTTAATTTAGATATAAATCTTTTGCCCTTTTTTGAGAAAAAAATATCATTTTTCTTTTCTCTGTTCTTCAAGTTTCTGGAAGCCAAAACAATTTTTCTATTTAGAATTTCATTTTATGATAAAAATAAAAGTTGTCAGAAGTTCTATTAGCTTTCTATTACTTATTTTTTGGAATTTTTTTATACACATTTGATATGTCAACTTAAAATTTCTTTTAAATGTGTGTTATTTAACAATTAAAGTATTCATAAAAAGTCATGCTCAAACACGTTGGTGTATTATTTGAAAACTTTGTGTTTTTGAGAAACAAAATTTGTTATAACAATCTAGACAGAGTCTACTTCGTTTTCGTTATATTTACGAAACCAACTGATGCATATCATAATTAATAGAATTTTTTGAACTGATCCAATATGAAAAAACTGCATATTTTGAATATGTTTCGGCTCGCACAAAATTTCTCAACATATAAGTTATAAACTAAAAATCTAAAAACTACCCATTACAGAAGACGGACCAATGTAATGCACCATAATTTTTTCAAGTTTTCTTACAGTGTATTTTGGAAGATACAAAATATTGATTTCACTGAATCATAATGACCTTCAGAAATTGTTTGCACCCGTTTTATTACAAAATTAATTAAAATTAGTACATATTTATGAAATTCCATAAAATTTATATTTCCTAAAAGTAGATTGAATTCTGCAAATGTTTGTCTTGGTTTCGACGGTTATTTCATAAATTTTCATGGGTTTTAATCAATCCAAAGTTGAAGAAATATGTTCAGAGCTTGGCTCTGCATAATTGTAGACGTGTTAGTTCGGCCGAACTTTTAAAAAAAGTTCGGCCGAATTGTTTTTTGTCCCGATGGCCCATCAAGTCTAATGACACAAAAGTTCGATCGAACTTTTAATTGACTTTACACCTGCCGGAAAATTCAGCGAAGCCCCTCAAAAAAAAAAACATTTCGCGACAATATAAATAAGCGTAAACAGATTCATTATTTTCGCATAATTTCGTACATTTCTTCATTTGGTCTGATTTTGCAAAAGAAGTTTTTTGGGTTTAATTTTCAAATGACTCTTTTTTTCTTAACATTCAAAGGATATTTTTTGGAGGTATGTGATACATTTTTTGGATGCTTTTTGGGCTTAATTTTCAAAGGACATTTTTTTGAAGGTATTTTTTTTTAGAGGTTTTGGGCTTAATTTTCAAAGGACATTTTTTTGGAGGTATTTTGTTTTTAAGAGGTTTTTGGGCTTAATTTTCAAAAGACATTTTTTGGACATTTTTTTGGCTTAATTTCGAAAGGACTCATTTTAGGCTTAATATTCAAAGGACATTTTTTAGAGGTAGTTTTTAAAGTGATATTTTTTTAGAGGGTCTTTGGGCTTAATTTTCAAAGCACATTGATTGGAGGTATTTTGTTTTTAGAAATATTTTTCAGAGGTTTTTGGACTTAATTTTCAAAGGAAATTTTTTGGAGGTATTTTTAAAGTGATGTTTTTAAAGAGGTTGGGCTTAATTTTCAATGGAAATTTTTTGGAGGTATTTTTTGAAGTGATATTTTTTTGTAGTACGTGTTTTGGGTTGAAGTAAATATTTTATAATGATTTTTTAAAATGAGTTTTTGTCTAACCTTTTAAATGAAATTTTTTTGCAGGATTTGGAAGGAAATATTTTGAGCTTCATTTCATTTTATAAGACAATTTTTTCTCGGATTTTTTAAAGTAAGTGTTTTGGATTGAAGTATGTCTTTTGTGTAAAATTTTTAAAATAAGTTTTTTTAAAATTAAATCTTTTGTGATGCTTTTTTTAATTGAGTTTTTGTCTAAATGTTTGAAGGAAATTTTTTGTGCTTCATACTCAATTATTATGGGAAATCGAAGGAATTGCAAGAGAAAATATGATCGAACAAGAGACCCTAAGGAATGTAGAGAACATGGGAGAGAATATCAAAAAAAAAAAAAAGAAGAACACTCAAATATTGAAAGGGAAAATCAACCTCAACTAGAAGTTGAAGCAGGTATGTAAATGTAAATACTATAAATTTGATATTTAAAATTTTCCTAGTGTAAATTGTGAAACTTAATTTTTATTTGATGAACTAATTTGAAAAATATTTTGCAATGTAAACATAGAAAGATATTCCTCAAAACATTGATGATGAGATACAAAATTTTGAGAGAGAAAGTGAAAGAGATATTGAACCAATGATTGAAGTTGGTGAAAATGTTGAAAGAAATTCAAGTGAAGAAATTGAATCACCAGGTATATATATATATATATATATATATATATATATATATATATATATATATATATATATATATATATATATATTGAACACGTGTATTATTGAAATTATACATATTTATTAATCTAGTTATTTATTGAATATGTAAAATTATTATGTACATTTAATTTGAATATGTACAGATGAAATCAATATCGATGTTGAGATGTTAGAAAATGTTGACACTCACACATATGGAGATAAAAAAAAATTGACCATGTTATAAGATATCGTGTTAATCGCATTTTTTATTCGTTCTTCATAAAGGAAATTATGGCAGTTCAAGCCCAATTGTTGAAAGGTCTCTTAACATCAAGGAAATTAAAAGAAGCTACAACTTTATTGGGTATCTGAAAATCAACAAAAAATAAAAAAATGTGATACAAAATATAAATAATGCTCTAAATTCAATTAGAAGATCTAGATAGAAAAAATGCTTCAGATGCACGTAGATCAATACATATGGTAGTGGTTTCATTAAGTACTAAAGAGAATCGCTTGGTAAAATCTATGGCACGAGCTTTAGGAACCTCACGAAAAACTTTGCACAAACAATGGAAATTTCAGTTGAAAATAGATGTAAATGATGAACTCACTTATTGGACAGCTATTTGTAGGCAACTTGAGGCAACAAAACTATGATTTTTCCCAATTCATGGATCCGTGGGTTATGGGCCCACGTATACATTGAAATCGTTTTAACCGTTGTCTTCACAATAAAACAAAATGAAATTGCAACTGCAGTATAAAATATATCGCTTTACCGCCAAAAACCCTTAGCGCAGATCTGTCTGCACATACTCCAACCCGCATTGCAAACTCCATTTCTTTTCGCAATTCGTAACACATACATTTCACAATTCGCAACAATTAACATTTCGCCATTCGCTACAACGCTTATTACCCGCGAAGTGCGAAGTAGCACTTAGCCGACACGAGTCCTCCTGATTTTGCATCGCAACTATTCAAATTAACTTGCGAACTCTCTAATGGTAATCGCTATTGTTACACAGTAATTTGTCACCGTCTCTACCATTCCCCATCCCACACATTGGAGGGCTCATTCCGTGACCTATGAGCAGAGACAAGACTTGAAAATACTTTCATTGCATCCCTCTGAAGATGAGATTTCATTGCCCTGAAGACATCTCCCTGCAAAAAACCCTAAAATAGCTCTTTTTCCATTGGCGCGGTTCCACAGTTCAGCCCTCGCGCCAAGGGGGAAAATCCTCCAAAGATGGTGCGCCAATTGGCGCTCTGTCATAGAGCCGCACCCGCGCCAACCATATTAAGAGGTGTTTTTTAAAAATAAAATGCGGAAGTTTCGTCCTAACAAATTTCTGGACTGATATCTATCTTGAGTTGGGAGGTTTGGCTACGGATTTCCATAGAGAGGAAGTGGTTTTCCACCTCTCATGGAAGATTCCTTGATGATAGGGCCAATCCCATAATTATAGGGATCCCAACTTCCCTTCCTCCTTCTATAAAATCTTGCCCATTTCCCTTGCAAGCTAGTTCCAGAATCTCCAAGTTCCCAAGAGCTTTCATGCTGCAAGAGCCTTCTTGATTCCCTTAAGGCCAAATCCAAGCAAGGAGACTATTGCCAAGTATCCGGAGAGAGAGGCTTGTCCCATCCTTGACAGGCTTTATCGAGACATGTTTTGCTGACGACCCGCCAAAGGAGAATTCGGCGTCGAAGCTATGGTTGTATTCTTCTTTTGAATCTTTAATGATAAGCGACTATTGGTTATGGTTCCACTCTTGTTCTCGATTATGTTCATGAGTTATGTCCTCTTCGACTGACATATAGTTGTATATACTGGATTTTATGCTTGCGTTTGTGTTGTTTCTTGCATGTGCAGGTGTTTGATCACAGAGATCGTGAGGATTGTGATCTGCTAGGGCAAAGGAACGAGAGCACCACCTCTTCTACAAATGACAACGTTGGATTCCAGTTAAGCCTTCCTCGCAAGTCGGTTTATTTACGATTAGGAACCTGCACTGTAGCGTGTTTGATTATTGCTAGACCCGATCTGGGCTAGTAGGGATTGCCTCTGTCCGCAGAGGGGATTTACCTCCTCAACAGCTATGTAGTGTGATGTGCGATATCGTTCGGACCTCGACCGCCACATGTCTCGTCCTCATCGCGTCGCGAGTTGAATCGTTTAACTTGTGAAGCCTTCGCTTATAAACACAACAATCGCCGATGTGATGTTGCGCAGTGTCTCCGGCTATGATTTAAACTCTCCATCGTTGATATGTTCTTAGATCCAATAGTTCTTTTGTTCGCTTATATATGGAATTCGCATTTAAATAAACTGTCTCTACCATGCTCCATCTACGGCTAAGTTCATAGGAACTTCTTCCTCTCACTCAATCAATCTATTCATTAAAAGAAAGCACATGCATATATGAAACACACAAATACAAACAAATCCAGATATATAGCACTACGCAATTTCACTTATATTCAGATCTCAATTACAGGCTAAGGCCTCATAGCCTGAATCACACTAACACCCTGGTGGCTACATTGCATACTCTCTCTATCGTCTCACACAACACACTCACTATATAAAGGAAATTACAAAGGGAGTATATTGTTTAAGATCCATGAGTTTCTACCACAATCGCTCAACCAACCCTTAAATCTCTCTATTCATATACATTGCAGATAATTACAATTTAATCAAGTCTTCCAGAGACTTATCAATTCCATCAATTTAGCTCTGTTTGAACATAATTTTCCCCTGTTTATAATGATTGTCCACGTTTCACCCTTCATAGCATTGAGTTTGAATTATGGCCCGATGCTCCTGCATCATAACCATACAAAGATGGACTTGGAGAGAACATTAAAAATATAATATATGAATATTGGATGATTTATTCACGTGTTTCACCAAAAGCAAGGGATGTGATGCGAAGAATAATAGCACAAAATTAGTACGAAGAACATCCAAAACATTTCTTGGACACCACTCAGATAGAGTTGTTCAACAAGTTCAAAGAAGATAATCGTGAAATTGATGTCTCAATCAGTGCTTTTGTGCAACAAAAACCATGGCATGTAAAACCTATCACCATACGCGACACTCTTTGTTGTCGTTATCATGTGGAATTTCAGCTACATTATGACACATTCTGTAATTTTGGTAAAACATTTTGGAAAGATTCACCTCCTCCTTCCACTATCCATGATTTCATATCTCAATTTCTATGTGGAAGAGAAAGCCATGAATTATTTTACCAAAAGAAATGTGTTGGTGGTAAAAAGTGCAATGATTGTCGAAATTTGACTAAATTTCAAAAAAAATATTGCAGTGATATAAAATATCAATCATTTTCCAACATGAAAGTGAAATGGAAGAGATATGAATATATCCATACATCGATTCAAGGTTCAAGTGCTAAAAAAATTGATTTATAAGAAGAAGAAATTTTTTTGATATATTTTTTGAGAAAGTTTGAGGAAAAAATTTATAAATACACCAAGCATTCCCATAGAGCTCAATGGCAGGACTTGCAATTCAAAAAATCCCATGAAGCTTTTCCACTAGGGACCATTTTGTCAATAATTGATTTTGCAGAAAACTACACATTTGTTCCACAAAAAGAAATTCAGAGTGAATACTATCATTCTCACCAAGTCTCCATGCTCGTCCATATTCTATATAGAGTTGCTGAAAAAAATGTTGATCATATAGAAAGCACCAGTGAAAATGGGCATGTTATTAAAGAATATCACTTTTATATCAATGACGATCGTACACATGATACATATTTTGTACAACACTATTTTGGAAAGATTTATGACTTCTTGAAAAGTTGTGGAATAAAATTTAATGAAAATTGGATATGGTCAGATGGATGCACAGGTCAATTCAAATATTCACGATCATTCTTTTGGTTGTGTCATCTTCATATGAAAACTTGCATTAAACATTGTTGGAATATCTTTGAGACTGGTCATGGAAAAGGAGAACGTGATGGTGTAGGGGCATGCATAAAATGATCACTTCGAAGATATCAAATGGACCCCTCTGCAAACCGACTTGTATCAATTAAAGAAGTTTTTCAATGGTGCATCGTTGCACTAATCCACGAGACTAACCGATCAAGGGAATTGCGAAGGTACATTCAATTTAATTTTTATTGAATTTATATTTTAAACAGTGTATATTTATCACAATGATTATATTTGATGGTATTTTGATATCATATTTATATTCTTCTTTGAATTTTCCATATAGGTTTTTTTGGCATATTGGGGTTGAAGATGTAGATAGATCGATTGTAAATGAAGTTGAAACAATAAAAGGGACTTGAAAATTGCATTCAATTAAAACAAAGTTTTCCACAAATGTGTTTGCATTGGATAAAATAAAATATTCTTGTTTTGTGATGTTTCCATAGAAAACACTAAATCCAATGATGTTTGTGAAAACAAAATGTATGTAAAAAATTGGCAACATATAGAGCTAAATACAAAGGGGAAAATGTATGTTGCAAGGTTTGAAGAAATGCAATCAGATGAGACTACAATATCATCTGATGGTGATCGAGTTTCTGATCTTGTTAGAGAAGGTAACATTTCAATTGCTTTCAAATGATAGAGATCTAGAAATAGATAATAAAATCAAGTATATGTAAGTTAATTTTAAAGTTATTTTTTCGTGTTAATTATGATCTAAATTTAAATACATAAGTTTGTTTTATTGTGCAGGATATGTTTTTGCTGTAATTGCAACTACTATGAACGATGAACATGTGAAGTATTATTTGATGCATTGCACGGAACGAAAGTTGAAATTATTAGAGAACTATAATGATCACGGGTTTACATATGACAAAGGTTCTATTATATTGAAAGGTTATTTTTTCAGACAAACTAATTAAATTGGGTATTTTGTTTACTTTCAAGACTATGAACCTAATGTCATAAGTTGTCAATATAGTCACTTGGTGTGTGCAACACGCATAAAGTTGATAGAAGTTCAATCAAATAAAAAAATGAAAATTAAGAAATGGAAAATGTCAAAAGCCGATCATGAATTGACCATTGAAGATCGCATTCCATTGGAATTTTTTTGATTGAGCTGCCCAACAATTTCTTCTCTTTGGATTCATGTTTTAGAACTTCTAGAACTCAACTAAAAATTGAACTACATTTTTATGTTATCTGTACAAGTGTTTGCACATGTACATTGTTTTGGTACATGCACACGAGTAATTTATACACATGTACACATACACATGTCTGGATTATCTGGTCTAAACGATTTCATACATTCTCTGGTACAATTTTTCATAATGTCATTATTGCAAAATGTACAAATCTGTGTATCTAGCATAGTTTATATAATGGGAATTTGAAGTTGTACGATTTTGTTTTAGACGTGTGTGTCTATTAGAAGTAAATTATAATACTCATTCTTGAATGAAAAATGTGTGGTACGTGTTTTGTAATTTCTAGTTTACTATCAACTGAAAGTAGCTTTTCTATGTGCATTGATGAAAAATGTTGAACGTATTGGATATATATGTTCTAGAATGAAATTTTAAAATTTTATGATTGTTTTACACATCTAAGAAGACCTAGAATCTTATGATTGTTTTTAGATATATACAAATCGATATGTATTGTACTTCAATCATTTTAACATATATTCAAACATGTACTTAAATCATTTTTATGTACATATATTCATGTGAATTTTTTTTTGTTTATAAAATGACAACTTGAATTTTAAAAACAAAACATTATATCACAATCACATGCCAAATGTATTTCAACCATCCAAAACTTGAGTTTTAAAAACAAAACATTATATCACAACATTACTTCACATGCTAAATGTTGTTCAAATATCCAATAAAAAAGAACATTATATCACAATCACATTCCAAATGTAGTTCAACCATCCAAACTTGAGTTTTAAAAACAAAACATTATATCACAATATTACTTCGCATGCCAAATGTAGTTCAATTATCAAATAAAAACAAAACACTATATCACAATCACGTGCCAAATGTAGTTCAACCATCCAAAACTTGAGTTTTAAAAACAAAACATTATGTCACAACATTACTTCACATGCCAAATGTAGTTAAACTATCCAATAAAAACAAAACATTATATTACAATCACATGTCAATTGTAGTTCAACCATCCAAAACTTGAGTTTTAAAAACAAAACAGTATATCACAACATTACTTCACATGCCAAATGTAGTTCAACTATCCAATAAAAACAAAACATTATATCACAATCACATGCCAAATGTAGTCCAACTATCCAAAAATTGAGTTTTAAAAACAAAACATTATATCATATCATTACTTCACATGCCAAATGTTGTTCAACTATCCAATAAAAACAAAACATTATATCACAATCACATGCCAAATGTAGTTCAACCATCCAAAACTTGAGTTTTAAAAACAAAACATTATATCACAACATTACGTCACATGCCAAATGTAGTTCAACTATCCAATAAAAAAAAAACATTATATCACAATCACATGCCAAATGTAGTTCAACCATAAAAAACTTGAGTTTTAAAAACAAAACATTATATCACAACATGTGATCACATTCCAAATGTAGTTCAACTATCCAAAATATGGTTTGTAATTCAAAATTTCCATCTAGAGAGATTCATTTTATATTTTTAACAAGTTTATAAAATGACAACTTGAATTTTAAAAACAAAGCATTATATCACAATCGCATGCCAAATGTAGTTCAACCATCCAAAATATACACATTGTGAAAATGTAATTTGAAATTTATATCTAAAGATTCATTTTATATTTAACAAATAAAATGACAACTTGAATTTTATAAACAAAACATTATATCGTAAAACAAAACATTATATCACAACATGTGATTACATGCCAAATGTAGTTCAATTAGATCCAAAATATACACATGTATGTACATGGTTTAAAAATTAAAATGTGAACTTGAGTTTTAAAAACAAAACATTATATATCACAACATGTGATCACATGCCAATTGTAACTATCCAAAATTTAAAATCATTCTTGACAAGAGTATATTTAGTTTAAAACTATATATCCAAACAGTAAAATATGTCCAAATTTTGTATCTCACATGAACAATAAAAGTATATATATATATATATATATATATATATATATATATATATATATATATATATATAGTGTTACAAGTATCAAGCTATATAGAAAAGTAAATATATGACTGCATCTAGATAAGACTATATATAAAAAAGTAAATTTAAGACTAGATCTATCAAATATAATGTTGTTCACATGTGCATCATCCATCAAATACAGATGGATCTACTATCTCTGCCAACAAAGTCCTAATCCTCGAGCTATCCTATGAAGCATGGGGAACCTGTACACAATGTGTACAAACATTAAAATTGAATGAGAATATAGAACTTCATGTAAAAAAAAAAAATGAAAAAAAAAATCATGTAATACCTCATGAGGTTCCCTCTCCATTGTATTTTGTTGCGCTTCCATTAAAACTTTCTCCATAGGAACATCTTCCATAGTAAATTGTACAATATACTTGTATATATATATATATATTAAAAAATTCCAGATGAAAATGCATATAAAAACTAATTTTCAATAATATTTAAAAAAAAGTTAGACAACTTGTTCAAATGGTGTGGATGTTCCTATCTCCATCATACACTCCATCGCTAGATTCCATGGAGAAGGGAAATCATCTCCAGGAACCTAAAATTCAAAAAATTTAAAAGTATAAAATAACTCAAGATCTAGATCTGAATATATAATAAAACTTTTGACCTTCAATTTATAACTTATAACTTAAACATATATTTAAGTGAAAAATTGAATACTTGTGATGGTGGATCTGGCACATCTCCTATGGGTGGCTTCGAAAGAAAATCTCCAGAAAGCTAAAATTCAAAAAATTTAAAATAACTCAAGATCTAGAGATCTCATTTTTAATGGAACTTTTGAGTTGGAATATATAACTTAAGAAAATATTTAAAAGTGAAAAATTGTTCATACTCGTGATGGTGGATTTGGAACATCTCCCAAGGAAGAAGAAGGTAATGCCATCCCAAAAACATCAGATAAAATCATAATCTATTTTAACATTTAATTATATATACATGTACATGTGTGCACAATTATTTATGTTAAAAATATGTCATCATGTTTCGATATATATAATAATAGATAAAAAATAATTGTACATCATCATGTTCACTTAAAAAACACTAACATTTGCCAACATTTCATCTTGGTGGTGAGAACCATCTTGATTGTTTGATTGATGGTGAGACCCATCTTGATTGTGTGAACCGGAGGCTCTGACCGTGATATTAACATCATCTTCGTTCATCAAGTGTGACAACTGAAAATGGTGTTAACATATAATGATACATTTTTGTTAGATTAATGTGTACAAATAAATGTATGTATATATGTATTTATTACAAATTTTACATGTGTTAAAATAATCACCCTAACCATTAACACACACCGATCCCATGCCCTCTTGCTCATGAAGAATTAGGTCCTGCCAACCATTGCGACAATTATTTGCATATGTTCTGAGATCTTCAACAGTCATGTTGTCTATCTCTTCATCTGTATAATACACAAAATTAGCGTGTGCATTCTCACGTGCTCTTTGTCGATTCAGACAAACATCAACTCCACCTAGTCCACTCTGAACATTGTCAATGATGGCATCCATTTCTTCTCGACTAATTTGAGAAGTGGCATCCATCCGGCGTGAAGAGGTCGACTAACCAATGGTGGTTCAGGGTGAGGCAACTCAGCATCACACTTAGCGCCCTATAGTCACACAATCAACCTTTCCCAGGACCAAAAAATTCAGAGGGAAATTCATTATAATTGGGTTTCATTCCCAAAAAGAATTTTGTATAAAATGATTTTCAAAATAAAGCGGAACCTTGTCATTCCATGGGAGTCTTCCATAGGCAGCAAGGTGCCTATCATACAAATGGCCAGTTATACAAGGGTGCTTGAAATATTTCACCTTAGCATCTTTCTTTTCAGCCCTTATTTGAAATTATACATAGACTTGGCCATTTCTATTGTAACTCTTTGTTTAACAACCTCCCATGTATCCGGACCCATCACTGTTTCCTTTATTTTTATCATCACTTCTATAAAAGTATCAGTGGTTGGCCCAAGATTTAGGTACACATCTACTAGTTCACTTAAAGAGTAAGTAACTATTTCCAAGATTTCTCGACTCTCAGCAGGGATTTTCAAAAACACGAGATCTCTCTTCAATTTTGAATGAAGATGTTAACACCTTTGTAAGGTGCATTGATGCATGTTTGATTCCCAAGGTATATGTTAAACACACGCATGGTAAACAAGAAAGTAAACACACAAGGGAAAAGATAAGCATGAGTTGATTTACTATTAGCCATAGATGTGCTTTTATAGTACAATAGGTGACCCTTGGTTTCCCATTCCAAGTGGTCTCTTGGACTCCATTTGTCCATTCACCTTCCACACCTACCCATTGAGGATTAAGTGTCCAACATTCCCCCTCTTAATCCGAAGGGGTATGTGTGAGTCCAAGAAGAGAGTTGTAATAAAAATATGAAAAGTATGCATGGCAGCACTTAGGCTGAATCAAATCTTTGAAATGTTGGCATAAAGAGGTGGTTTAAGGATGACCACCAACAACGAAACACTTAGTGTAGTTCCCAGAACTCTTCCAAATTTGGAAAGAAGCTGAAGGCTTATGCTAGAGGAAGTGTCCCTCATATTTGAAGAGGGAGATCTTCAACCTAGAAGAAGGGAGGTCTACAACCTGTGATGGTTTAAGGATGGCCACCAACACTGGAATGCTTAATGCATTTCCTGGAACTCTACCAAATCTGGCAAGAAGCTGAAGTCTTTTGCTAGAGGAAGTGCTCTGAATTCTTTGAAGAGGAAGAATATCAACTTCGCATAGATGGTTTAAGGTTGTCCACCAACCAAAGGAATGATCATGGGTATCCGTGTCTCTGGCTACAACTCTGAATCTGGAATGATAAGTTGTGGCTCAGGCTCGATTGAATTGTTGTGTCTCTGGCTACAAATCTGAATCTCGAATGACAAGTTGTGGCTCAGGCTCGCTTGAGCTGTTGTGTCTCTGGCTACAACTCTGAATCTGGAATGAGAGATTGTGGCTTAGGCTCGCTTGATGTGGCTTCGAAGCTTTTAAATGACCACCATTTCCCCCCCTATCAGGTACAAGGTGAGATGATGGTGAAAACTCAACTGCAATATTGTTCAATATTCTAGACCAAGTTTTGGCATGTGACTTAAACATATACTTGGTTGTTGATGGCCATTTCCAAGTAGCGATCCATCTAAGATGAATCTGTGTTCTTGCAGGAGGCTTGTTTTTGAAGCATCTGTGTGAAGAATGGGTGTATCAATCACAGTGCTTGCATGGGTGAAGATCGAAACAATGATCTTGCATATGGCCAACGCGATCATAGTGTTGGAATTTTTCAATCTGTTGTCGCTGCTTTGGAAGAGCAGGATCTGGAACAACTGAAGGTGAACTGTCATAAATAAATCTATCACTCTAAAATTTGATGGGCTTGGACTAGTCCAGAATA
Source organism: Pinus albicaulis (assembly GCA_034641835.2). Taxonomy (NCBI): domain Eukaryota; kingdom Viridiplantae; phylum Streptophyta; class Pinopsida; order Pinales; family Pinaceae; genus Pinus; species Pinus albicaulis. Next base: position 1,480,851,383 of record CM076575.1, read on the forward strand.
TGAAAGGACAACTCCTCGTCATATCCAAGCCCTGTTATGTGCTTGTTATGGACAAGCTCTTCCCAAGGTCTGATGATGGGCTTGGGAAGTGCAGGCTGAATTTCTGTTTCTGCATGCAAATATGCTGCTTTATTGGGCACTGAATGTGAATCAATCACAACACTATTGACTTTATGCTTATGGGAGTCTCTTTCAAAGTTCTGAACAAAAACAGGTTCAGAATGATGACTTTGCTGTTGTAATTCTTCTTGTTGTAGGTGAGATTCAAACTGCAAAAAATCAATTTTTCTTGTGCATTTTGTAGACAAAACTTAATATTAGACAAGGTGTCCCTGTTGATTTTAACTGTGTCTTCACTAGTAGATAAGATTAGAGTGCTTAATAACTCTAATAATCTGTGAACTTTCTCCATTATTCAAACAATTCAAGTCAAAAAATGACCAAAAATGTACTTGTAGAAACAATGATTATTTTTAGAAAATAAATTTGCCAACTTTTGAACTTGAATGTGGAGTCCATAAGTGTTCACTATAGAGATCAAGGAAACTAATTAAACATATTCAAATTCCTTCACATTGCAAAATATTCCTTCATGTTGTGAATCCCTTTGAATTGAAAGTGATCTTTGAGTACCTTCGAATTTGAATTAATGGTTCTTCTATTTGTTGATTATGGCAAGTCAATTGTCTCTTTCAAAAAGACTGCAATCAAACACATTTTATTTGTATAGCACACAATAGACCATGGCCTCAACGTATGTACTCTGACCTATTCAAGTACTGCTTCAACAATGATTACAACTCAGATTCAATGCGGCACATAGAGAATTGATTTTCAAGAAACGATGTAGAGTGACAGAGCCGAGAGGGGGTGGGGAGGAAGTGAAGTCGCGGGAGGAAAGCAGCAGTCGATGTGAGGGAGGGAGGTCGAGCTGGCAGGAAGGGGGCATAGGTAGCAACACGATGCAGAGGGGAGGTGAGTTACGGACGGAGGGATAAGGGGAGCAGAGCGCAGATGTGTAGAGAGAGGGAGCGGGGAGGAAGGGGGAGCGGTGCGAGCGGTGTAAACGATGGTACGAATGAGCAGATGAGCGGTGTATACTGTGTGAGGGAGATGAAGCAGTGGAGGAATTTGAGATTGCTCGAATCCAAGTGATGAACATTTGTCAGCAACAACAACACATGGGATTACTTCAGCAGCCAAATCTGTCTCCCTTTCCGAGCAATAAAAATTTAGCCGGCGACAGCAGAAACGTGAGCAGTCACGATTCAACCAGTTATCACCAGTAGCAGAAATAGACGGGATTACTTCAGCAGCCAGATCCACATACCTTTATGAGAAATAACGATTCAAACATTTACCAACAACAGTAACAAATGATATTACTTCAGTGGTCAGACATGTGTTCCTTTGCGAGTAATAATGATTCTACAATTTACCAGCAACAACATCAGATGGAATTACTTCAAGTTTAGTGTGCATATCGAGTTCCTACCACAACATTGGAAAGGTGCACATAAATGCATATGACTGCAAGAGAGGGCAGAGATTTTGAGCAAGTGGATTCAAATATGTATAATACCGAAAGACCGTGGTCGTTGTATGTATGTTGTGGGAGGAGGCATCGTACATAATATATGTGTGGATGCATTATTAGAGACGTTACTGAGGCATTATTGACAATTCCTGGCCCTCTTACATAAAAATGGGTTCTGACATACAATTAAAACATTGACAGGATTTGGCCATGGAAAGGTCAGGTTGCCAGAAAATGGACAGAAACGCAGTTTTCTTGTTGGCTTCCCCAAGATTTACGATGAGTGGAAATGTGTGGAAGAATTAATGATTTTTCGCATCTACATAACCTGCGCCAAGGGAGGAAAGGAATCCCAAGGAACAACTACTATGTGCGCAGAGGAAAATAGGAGTCACTGGCAAAAATTTGCTAAAAAATAGGGGCTGGAAAAATATGAAAAGCCAAGTCGTGACAGCAGAGAAGAACCACAATAAAAGGTGGTTCATTCACATGAACAAGCAGTAGATCTCTGGCTTCGATACCATGTTAAACACACGCATGGTAAACAAGCAAGTAAACACACAAGGGAAAATATAAGCATGAGTTGCTTTACTATTAACCATAGATGTGCTTTTATAGTACATTAGGTGACCCTTGGTTTCCCATTCCAAGTGGTCTCTTGGACTCCATTTGTCCATTCGCCTTCCACACCTACCTGTTGAGGATTAGGTTTCCAACAATATATCAGAAATGTCAGACGGATAAGTTATGGTTGGTGTACAACCTTCTTCTTAAATAACATGTTCTGTTTTATTCCTTTTTCTAGCAACATTTGGAGCAAAATTTTCACCCTCTGCATCAATATATAAAATTTTGTATATTAAAAAAACATGTAAACAAATTTGTACAAATTAAATGAAAATAATATTCAGATTGATGGCCACCTCGATATGGTTGGCTATAATCTTACCCACCCTAAGATTGTTGAGAACCAGAACGACCATCGATTGGTTGAGAACCAACACAACCATCCATTGATTGGCCTCTAGGGGAATGCATATCACCACCTTCACACAATTCGCCACCACCTATTGATGGCCCTCCAAGGGAATGTGTACCAACACCAACCTCATGAGATGAGAGGGATGCTTCATAAAAAATATGAATTTATAATCAATTAAAAAATTCATTCATACATATAAATACATGTACATGTTCATTGATTAAATTGCGTGAACCATACCACAATTGCGTGAACCATGGCCATGCTCCATTGATGGAGTAGACACCCTTGTCCTCCTACCTCCTAAAAAATAAAAAATGAGACTTATTAACAACTAATTTAGCTCACAAAATTGATAAAAAATCAATTCCATATGTACACACATGTATGTATGGAGATAAGATTATATTTAAATACCATGAACATCCCTCGATCCATGATCCCCCTCTCTCATAGAGACATGGGATTCTATTGATCTTCGCCTTTCATCCTCCGTTATATATATGGATATATCTACAATGGGCATTTACAATTGTTTTTAAATTACTATTTAAAATTAATTCAAAAGAAATTTCAAAAAATTAATGTAATTTAGTGTACACAAATTATGTAAAACTCAACTTTCAATTCCTTTCATCCTCCATGATATATATGGATATATCTATAGTGGACATTTACAATTATTTTTAAATTACTATTTAAAATAAATTCAAAAAAAATTTCAAAAAATTAATGTAATTTAGTGTACACAAATTATGTAAAACATAACTTTCAAAGCACTAATTGAAGTGTGAAACTCAATTTAGGCAAATTTTTTATAAAAAATTGAATTTCACCAAGTTGCGCTTTACATGGTGGGAGCACGCTTGGTATATAATTGAAAAAAATACATGGTCATTAAAAAAGACGCATTTATAAGTAAAAAACACACACATATCAAAGATATGTTACAATCTCCGTCAATAAATTTTGAAGGAGAGCGTCTCAATGCTAATTCATCTTTGAGAGATGAATCTTGAATTTTTGAAGAAGAGCGTCTCCACACTAATTCATCTTTGAGAGATGAATCTTGAATTGGCATTGCCCCATATAATACTAATTCATCTTTGATTGATGAATCTTGAATTGGAATTTCCCCACACAATAGATCACCAGTTATATTATTAACATTTGCACAATGTCTTATACTAAAAAATTGAAATTGGCTAACAATATTGTTTGCTTTTCCGTGCAGTTGTTTTAGCCTCTCCTTCTTAACTTGGTACACATCTTTCATATGGTTGCACACAAGTTCAGAATTAGTGAAAACTACAATTCCATTTGATCCATACTCCCTAGTTTTTCACAATCCTTCTATCAATGAAATATAATATGCTTCGTTGTTTTTTTTTCTTCCCGGTATATTCATTTTCCTTTGGAGGACCTTGCTAGTTGCAATATTGCAAAGCACAGATGTAATCAATGCTTTCCATAGATTGGGATAACAAGAAACATCTATGCATAATGTCCATTTTTCAACCATATTTAGTGGGTTTTTTCATCCCAGAAAAAAACAAATTCAATAAAATATATTAAATTAACATTTATTGCAAATGAATGGGAAAAATGACATGTGCATGGTTTGCCTTAAATTTTATGGGAGAAATCACATCTAGAAATGACATGCCTTAAAGTTTGCCTTGCTTAGAGTTTAAGGGAGAAATGACATGTACATGGTTCAAAAAACACTAGCAAATTATGCCTTAAAGTTTATTGGAGAAATGACATGTAGATGGTTATCCTTAAAGTTTGCCTTGAGTTTATGGGAGAAATGGGAGAAATGACATGTATGTACATGGTTATCCTTAAAGTTTTCCTTAAATGACATATAAATGACATGTACATGGTTATCCTTAAAGTTTTCCTTGAGTTCATGGGAGAAATGACATGTATGTACATAGTTATCCTTAAAGTTTGCCTTAAAGTTTATGGGAGAAATGGGAGAAATGACATGTATGTACATGGTTATCCTTAAATTTTGCCTTAAGTTTATGGGAAAAATGGGAGAAATGACCTGTATGTACATGGTTATCCTTAAAGTTTGCCTTAAATTTTATGGGAGAAATGACATAGAAATTAAAGGTACATGGTTCCAAAAACACTAGAAAATGCCTTAAAATTTATGGGAGAAATGGCATGTACATAAATAGATATTACAATGAAGAAATTCTGTTTAGATTTTTTCCAGAGATGGACTATAGGGGCATTTACTGGATATGTCAACTTTAAGAAAGGATGAGATCCAGAGGCCAGCTATCCCTTTACAGACTCTGCCTTTAGAACTTGTAGAATTTAACACTAAAAAAACAGACTAAAATCCTATGGAAGTTCAGCCACTTTAGTTTCAGTTTTTAGGCCTTAAAGTTTGCCTTGAATTAATGGGAGAAAGCCTTGATTTTGCGGGATCCTATGGAAGTTCAACCACTTTAGGTTCAGTTTTTAGGCCTTAAATTTGCTTTGAATTAATGGGAGAAAGCCTTGAGTTTGGGGGAGAAATGACATGTGCATGGTTTGTCTTAAATTTTTCCTTAAAGTTTATGGGAGAAATCACATCTAGAAATGATATGCCTTAAAGTTTGCCTTGCCTAGAGTAAATTTTGCTTTGCCTAGAGTTTAAGAGAGAATTGACATGTACATGGTTTGCCTTAAAGTTTTCCTTGAGTTTGTGGGACAAATGACGTGTGCATGGTTTTCCTTAAATTTTGCCTTAAAGTTTATGGGAGAAATCACATCTAGAAATGACATGCCTTAAAGTTTGCCTTGCCTAAATAGAAATGACATGTATATGGTTTTCCTTAAAGTTTGCCTTATAGTTTAAGGGAGAAATTACATTGCCTTATAGTTTATGGGAGAAATGACATATAAATGACATAGAAATGACACATGCCTTAAAGTTTGCCTTGCCTAGATTTTAAGAGAGAAATGACATGTACATGGTTTGCCTTATAGTTTATGGGAGAAATGACATTGCCTTATAGTTTATGGGAGAAATGACATATAGAAATGACAGAGAAATGACATATAGAAATGACACATGTTTTGCCTTAAAGTGTGTGGAAGAAATTTCATGTACATGGTTTGCAAAATTATTTTATGCACTTACTAAAATTTATGGTAGAAATGAGAGAAATGTCATGTATGTACATGGTTTTTCTTAAATTTTTCCTTAAATTTTATGGGAGAAGTGACATATAAATGACATGTACATGGTTCCAAAAACACTGGAAAATGTCGCCTTAAAGTTTATGGGAGAAATGGCATGTACAAAAATGGATATTACAATGAAGAACTTCCATTTTGATCTATTATAGACTATGGCATGCCTTAAAGTTTGCCTAAAAGTTTATGGGAGAAATGACACATGTATGGGAGAAATGACACATCTACATGGTTTACCTTAAAGTTCGCCTTAAAGTGTTTGGGAGAAATGACATGTACATGGTTTGAAAAATTATTTTATGCACTTACTAAAATGTATGGGCGAAATGGGAGAAATGACATGTATGTACATTGTCTTAAAGTTTGCCTTAAATTTTATGGGAGAAATGACATGTATATGGTTCCAAAAACACTAGCAAATGCCTTAAAGTTTATGGGAGAAATGGCATGTACAGAAATGGATATTACAATGAAGAACTTCTATTTAGATCTGTTCCAGAGATTGACTGTAGGGGAATTTACTGGATATGTCACCTTTGAGAAAATATGAGATCCAAAGGCTACCTGGCCCTTTACAGACTCTACCTTTAGAACTTGTAGAAGTTAACACTCAATAGACAAACTAAAATCATATGGAAGTTCAGGCACTTTAGGTTCGGTTTTTAGGCCTTAAAGTTTGCCTTGAATTAATGGGAGAAAGCCTTGAGTTTGTGGGACAAATGACATATGCATGGTTTTCCTTAAAGTTTGCCTTAAATTTTATGGGATAAATCACATCTAGAAATGACATGTCTTAAATTTTGTCTTGCCTAGAGTTTAAGAGAGAAATGACATGTACATGGTTTGCCTTAAAGTTTTCTTTATAGTATATGGGAGAAATGACATTGCCTTATAGTTTATGGGAGAAATTACATAGAAATGACACATGCCTTAAAGTTTTCCTAAAATTTTATGGGATAAATGACACATATATGGGAGAAATGGCACATGTACATGGTTTTCCTTAAAGTGGTAGTGGTTTTCACTTACTTAAACAATTAGTGGTAGTGGTTGATTAAGTTATGTCAAAAGTCACACCTTGATGAGTTTGTAGGAGAAATTACATGTACATGGTTTGTAAACTATTTTATGAACTTACTAAAACAACTAGTGGTAGTGGCTGATGAAGTTATGTCAAAAGTCATACCTTGATGAGTTTGTGGGAGAAATGACATGTACATGGTTTGCCTTAAAGTTTAGTTTTCTTTGAAGTTTATGGGAGAAATCACATCTAGAAACCTTTACTTTGACATCTATATATAGGCTAATAACATTAAAAAGGAATTTTCAAATTTCATTAGTTATGTCCTTAATAAGAAGTATGATTTAGCACCTAACAGATTGTTTAATAATTTATAATAATGTCATTTTTGGCTTGTACTATCATTCATCCTTGATATGTACAAGAATTTACAACTTGAACTTCAACTTACACTATCATCATATCACTGTATGATAATCTAGATTATTAATATCCATTACATCATAAAACACTCCAATTTTAACATTTTACAAGATTAGAAGCATTATGGAAGGTGTAAATTTAGGTACATTAATAAAATACATTGGGTTGATTTAAATATTACAACAGGAAGCAAAGACCAGAGACCAGTGATAAAGCTAAAATTAAGAAAGAAGGCACTCAAGGTACAACATGAGATATAAAGTCACAATTGATTTCCTTTATTCTTAACACGAAAGACAATGCTAAGAAACATTTACTTGGCAACAATTGGAGGGTGGACTATTTCAGAATTTGCAGTATATTTTGAAGGTCTAATCTATGCAAACATTTGTGAATATTACATATAGCTAACAACAATCAAATAACATTGTTTGGGTAGGTAAATTTGTTGTGCTAATACATTTCTAAAAAGAAATTTGTATAGCAAAGGTACTAGAGCTAGATCTATAGTTTGGACCAATATTGTAAAGGACAATTTAGAAGAAATGCACGACATGCATGGTGAATTATTGGAATTTATGATCTTCTTAATCCATCATGAGCTGATTGATCTACTCGTATGTATAATAAGCTCTACCAGTCCAGAAAATCAGCTTGAAATGCAATAGCAAATTTGGGGAAGATTGAGAAATGCCTATTGATTCTTCTGTTTCCTAGTATTGGCATTTGAGCATACCAGCTGTTGTTTATATATTAATGTTGGTCTTTGTTTCTCACTACATTTTAGTTGTGTTTCATATAACATAGGGATTCAATGCATAAAGGTTGATGTATATTCACATTCATTTGTGGTATTTATAGTAAATTTGTAAGCATAAGGAATTGCTATTAGTATTTGAACCAGGTACTTTTAACACAAAACTAGCTAAATAAATAGAAACATTGAGAACAAGAAGTTGAGAAAATCCCCTGAATTATGGTGCTTGGCCATCTATAAAATAACAAATTAATGCCTAGGTGCAAAAAAAATCCCTTAAATTGTTAAGAGTACTAATGTATTTTGTTTAATAGTTGAACAAAAATGATTGTGGAACCATTGGTCTAAAATCGGAATGTAACTAATTTGGTTAGGAGAGAATGAAATAATGGCACAGGAAGTGCTTCTTGCAGAAGATCACTTCTGTGTATTTCTTCATCTTTTAAAAAAGAATTGAACTTTTTTCCAATGATGAAGTGACTTAAAAAGGTATCAACAAAACCCAAAATCTTGTAAGTACCAAGGAATGTGATGATTATCAAAGAAAATTGATAATCATATAGCTTGGACCAATGCCATGGGGATTATAATGAAAACAAAGAGGATATTGAGAATCATGCCATTTGGACACAAGATTAAGAGGACTTATCATCAAGTACTGAATGTTCCATAAATAAGATAGCATGTTCTTGTTTCTATTGAAGTTGGAGATCTACAGGATAATGTTGTAGGTATTCCTAAGTTCCTATCTGATTTGATGAAACGATTTTTACTTTTTACATTTCTTAATATCCTTGGACATGATGGGTAATTTACAGCCATGTCAGATGTTGGAGGGATAGAACTAACAATGAATGTACCATGTGGCTTATTCTACGGAGGATGACAAAGCTACTGTATGTTTCTTGGAGAAAACTTGAAGAGCAGATAAATCTAGAGACTGCCTGACAACATACCTATTAATTTCACTTCTTGTTTTATTTTAGCACATTAATCTCCAAACAGAGGGAAAATGCCATAATGATCATAGATAACTAGAATGAATAAAATAGATGCTGTCAGAAATTGATGAATATTTAGAGCTGATAATCATCACAATTCCAAAGATTAAGAATGGTATTTATAGTAAATTTGTAAGCATACATAAGATTAAGAGGACTTATCATCAAGTACTGAATGTTCCATAAATAAGATAGAATATTCTTGATTCTTTTAAAGCTAGAGATCTACAGGATAATGTTGCAGGTATTCCTAAGTTCCTATATGCTTTGATAAAAAGCTTTTTATTTCTGTAACTTCTTGGCTTGATCGAGAGGCACTGAAAAATAGTATGAAAGAAATATTGAAATATTATTTATGGAATATTGAAATCATCCTTTAACAATGTAAGTTAAAATTCTACAAAGGTTATATCCATTCAAAACTAGATGACCATTATAGACAAAAGAATCATTTGAATAGCAAAATGGATATCTTCAAGACATGAACCACTTTGCACAACTTGCACTGTGAAATGGTGTGGCCTGCTTCCAAAACCATTGGGAAAAGAAAATTCATTTAGAAAACGAACAAAATGTTGGAAATGAATAATGTTTACTCTTGGCTTTCATGTTTAAGGAATTCAACCCATCATAGCTATCGTAATGTGTACCTGGAATCCATTTGAGAGTGAAAATAACAGGGGAGACCTTATGAAGCTACTAAAGACACAGTGGATGGACAACCTATGGCCCACTTAAATGAGATCTGCATCTCTCACTATTGCTACATTTTCCACTGATGATGTTGCTCTTTATGTGGCCTAGACCCTTGCGACTTCCTTCTGTAAATGTTCTTTTCCATTATATTGGAATTATACCTCTTTATTTAAATGATTGTCTTTACATCGGCTCAGGCTCAGGCTCAGGTTCAGGCTCATACTCATACGGCTCTTCATCCAGGTAGACATCCTAGGAAGAAAGCAGAGGTAAGGGACAACCACTTCAAGGTCACACTACAGACAACCATGAGTCAATGTCGATATGGATGTAGACTTAATGAACTCTAAAATATGATAGAAATTCACATAACATTAAATAAATATCTTCAAGAATTACTGGAAATTGAAAAGCTCAACAGACTACAGAAAGTGATGATAGAAATCCTAGATTGTATCCAACAAAAATACAAACTTCAGACTATATTATTATCTTGGTTCAATAGATATTCATGATCCAAGTATGATAATAATTTCTAATTAAACAAACATAATTAAAACTTCAAGGACTACTGGCAATTGAAAAGCTCAACAGACTACAGAAAGTGATGATAGAAATCCTAGATTGTATGGAAAAAATACAAAATTCAGACTAGATTATTATCTTGGTTCAATAGATCTTCATGATCCAAGTATGATAATAATTTCTAATTAAACAAACACAATTGAAACTTCTAGTAGGTATGTCTCTATTTGTTTTAGATTAGAGCATTTTTCTAGTCATTTTTTGCGAGTTGCTTGGATTTTCGTTTAACTGGAAATTCAGAGACGAGGTCGCAACGAGAAGACGACGCAGGAGATTGTAGAAGATGTCGTGGCCACAATGATAAGACAAGAAGGATATCATCGAAGACGTTGCAGAGGACACAGATTACAAATTACCTGCAAACAAAAAAACAAAGCAATACAATTAAAACAGCAGAACATCAATAAAAAAAATTCACAAAATAAATAAATAGCAGAACACCAACAAATTTATCACCTCCTCGCCCCTACGCAACACCAAGACCCTGCAACAGAAAACAACAAACACAGCATACAACAAACAACTGACACATTTGTGACAACATTAATAAGCCCGAAACCTCTTCAAGTTTGTGGGCTGGTATATTTATAAACAAAAGTTCGGCCGAACTTTGGTTGTCGGTTTTCCCATCTCCGGCCAAAAATATTTTTTCCCACGTCGTCAATACGTCTTCAATGTAAACGGAAGAATTAGTTTGGCAGAACTAATTTCGAAAGTTCGGTCGAACTCTAAAACAATTGGGACGAAATTTTATATATGTTCGGCCGAACTGTTGGGAAAATGACTTTCCTACCTCCGATTCTCACAAAAGTGTAACCCACCTTCGTGGTTTTATCCACATACCATGTGATTCAATTTCTTCACTCGAATTTCTTTCAAAATTTTCACCATCTTCAATCATTAGTTCAATATCTCTTTCACTTTTTCTTTAATAATTTTGTATCTCATCATCAATGTTTTGAGAAATATCTATCTCTGTTTACATTGCAAAATATTTTTCAAATTAGTTCATCAAATAAAAATTAAGCTTCACATTTTACACTAGGAAAATTTTAAATATATCAAAATCATAATATTTACATTTACATACCTGCTTAAACTTCTAGTTGAGGTTGATTTTCCCCTTCAATATTTGAGAGTGCTTCTATCTCTCTTTTTCAAGATTGTCTCGTCTCTTCTCTACGTTCTTCAGGGTCTCTATTTCGATCATATTTTCTCGTACAATTCCTTCGATTTCCCATGATAATAGAGTATGAAGTTCAAAAAATTTCCTTCAAAAATTTAGACAAAAACTCAATTAAAAAAACATCACAAAAGATTTAATTTAAAAAAAAAACTCATTTTAAATTTTTTGCAAAAAATACATACTCCAATCCAAAACACTTACTTTAAAAAATTCAAGAAAAAAATTTCTTATAAAAATGAAACGAAGTTCAAAATATTTCCTTCCAAGTCCTACAAAAAAATTTCATTTAAAAAGTTACACAAAAACTCATTTTAAAAAATCATTATAAAAGATTTACTTCAACCCAAAACCAAAAAATGTCCTTTCGAAATTAAACCAAAATCCATACCCTAAAAAATAATGAAAATTAAGCCCAAATCCATGCTTAAAAAAAAATGAAGCCCTAAAAACATCCAAAAAAATATATCACATACCTCCAAGAAATGTCCTTTGAATGTACCTCCAAGAAAAGTCTTCAAACATGTTCTTTGAATGTACCTTCAAGAAAATTCTTTAAACCCAAAACAATTCCTTGAAAAATCAAATCAAATGTAAGAAAATAATGCGCCTCAAAGAAAAGTCCTTTGAATGTACCTCCAAGAAAAATATTTAAACCCAAAAAAATTCTTTGCAAAATCAGATCAAGACTTTTGTAAAATCAGACCAAACGTGCGAAAATAATGAATGATTTCGCGGCAATTTGTATTGCTACGAAATGTTTTTTTGGAGGGGCTCGACGGTACTTTCCGGGCGACGGAAAGTTTGGTAAAAGTTCGGCTCGAATTTAGAAATAGTTCGGCTGAAATACTTCGTCGTTTGACTTAACGGGATGTCGGCGCAAAAAATAGTTTGGCTGAAATTTATTTAAGAGTTCGACTGAACTAATGCGTCACCAGTTACGCAGAGCCAAGCCCTGAATACGTTTCTGCAAATTTGCGCTGATTAAACTCCATGAAACATTCTGAATTAACTATTGGAACCAAGACAAGCATTTTCAGAATTGAATCTACTTTAAGGAAATATAACTTTTATAGAATTTCATAAATATTTACTAATTTTAATTAATTTTGAAATAAAACGGATGCAAACAATTTCTGAAGGTCATTGTGATTCATTGAAATCAAAATTCTGTATCTTCCAAAATACATTGTAGAAAAAATTGAAAAAATTATGGTACATTACATTGGTCCATCGTCTCTAATGGGTAGCTTTTAGATTTTTAGTTTATAACTTATATGTTAAGAAATTTCTTGCGTCGCGAAACATATTCAAAATATACAGTTTTTTCGTATTGGACCAGTTCAAAAAATTCTAGTAATTATGATATGCATCCATTGGCTTTGTAAATATGAAAAAACCGAAGCAGACTCTGTCTAGATTGTTGTAACACATTCTGTTTCTAAAAAACAAAAATTTTTAAAGAATACAACATTGCTTATTAACATGACATCTTATGAATCTGTTGATTGTTAAAAACAACACACTCAAGGACACACTAAGTTGACATATCATATGTGTATAAAAAAATTCCAAAAAATAAGTAATAGAAAGCTAACAAAATTTCTGACAACTTTTATTTTTATTGCAAAATGAAATTCTAAACAGAAAAATTGTTTTAGCTTGCAGAAAGTTGAAGAACTGAACAAATGAAAGTTTTTTCTCAAAAAAGGTAAAAAGTGTAACCCAACTTCACATTTTCACCCATATATATATATATATATATATATATATATATATATATATATGTTGAACACATGCATGTATTGAAATTATGCATATATTTTTTAGTTTAGTTATTTATTGAATATGTAAACTTATTATGTACTATTCATTCGAATATGTACAGATGAAATCAATGTCGATGATGAGATGTTAGAAAATGTTGACACTCACACATATGGAGATAAAAAAGCTGACCATTATATACGATATCATGTTAACCGCATTTTTGAGAAGTATTTCATAAAGGAAAAGGTGACAGTTCAAGCCCAAATGTTGAAAGGTCTCCTATCATTAAGGAAATTAAAAGAAGCTACGACTTTATTGGGTATTCAAAAATCAACCAAAGATAAAAAAATGAAGGAAAATGTGATACAAAATATAAATAGTGCTATAAATTCAATTAGAAGATCTAGATAGAAAAATGTTTCAGTTGTACGTAGAGAAATACATATGGCAATGGTTTCATCAAGTACTAAAGAGAATCGCTTGGTAAAATCTATGGCACGAGCATTAGGAACCTCACGAAAAACTTTGCACAAACATCGGAAATTTCGGTTGCAAATAGATGTAAATGATGAACTCGCTTGTTGGAGAGCTATTTGTAGGCAACCATACAAAGATATACTTGGAGAAAATGTTAAAAAAATAATATATGAATATTGGAAGAACAATTCGCGTGTTTCGCCAACTGCAAGGCATGTGATGTGAAGAAGAATAGCACGAAATCAGTACGAAGAACATGAAAAACATTTCTTGGAAACCACTCAGATAGAGTTGTTCAACAAGTTCAAAGAAGAGAATCATGAAATTCATGTTTCACTCAGTGCTTTTGTTCAATAAAAACCATGGTATATAAAACCTATCACCGTACGCAACACTTGTTGTTGTCGTTATCATGTGGAATTTGAGTTATATTATGACACATTCCTTGATTTTGGTAGAACATTTTGGAAGGATTCACCTCCTCCTTCCACTATCCGTGATTTCATATCTCAAATTCTATGTGAAAAAGAAAGCGATGAACTATTTTACAAAAAGAAATGTGTTGGTGGTAAAAAATGCGATGATTGTGGAAATTTGACTAAATTTCAAAACAAATATCGTATTGATATAAATGATCAATCATTGTCCAACATGAAAGTGAAATGGAAGAGATATGAATATATCGATACATCGATTCAAGGTGCAAATAGTGTTAAAATAATTGAATTACTAGAAGACGAAATTTTTGTGATAGAATTTTTGAGAAAGTTTGAGGCAGAAATTTACAAATACACCAAGCATTCCCATAGAGCTCGATGGCAAGACTTGCAATTCAAAAAATCTCGTGAAGTTTTTCCACCAGGGACCATTTTGTTAGTGATTGATTTTGCAGAAAACTACACATTTGTTCCACAAAAAGAAATTCAGAGTGAATACTATCATTATGACCAAGTCTCCATGCTCGTCCATATTCTATATAGACATGCTGAACAAAATGTCGATCATATAGAAAGCACGAGTGAAAATCGACATATCATTAAAGAATGTCACTTTTATATCAGTGACGATCGTACACATGATACATGTTTTGTACAACATTGTTTTGGAAGAATTTATGATTCATTGAAAAATCGTGGAATAACATTCAATGAACATTGGATATGGTCAGATGGATGCGCAGGTCAATTCAAATCTACATGATCATTCTTTTGGTTGTGTTGTCTTCATAAGAAAAACTGCATTAGACATTGTTGGAATTTCTTTGAGATTGGCCATGGAAAAGGAGAACATGATGGTGCATGGGCATGCATAAAACGAGCACTTTGAAGATATCAAATGAACCCCTCTACAAGCTGACTTGTGGATGATAAAGAATTTGTTCAATGGTGCATCGCTGCTCTAAGCCATGAGAATAACTGATCAAGGGAAGTGCGAAGGTACATTCAATTTAATTTTTTGTAGATATCTAATTTTAAATAGTGTACATTTGTCACAATGATTATAATTGATTGTATTTTGATATCATATTTACATTATTCTTTAAATTTTCCATATAAATGTTTTTTTGGCATATTGGGACAGAAGACATAGATAGACCAATTGGAAATGACATTGAAACAATAAAAGAGACTCAAAAATTTCATTCAATTAAAACAAAGTAATCGAGAAATGTGTTTTCATTGGATAAAAAAAATATTCTTAGAAATATGAGGGATTCAGTATGCATTATAGATACTCATTGTTGATTCTCATTGCGTTAATTTAGTCATTCATCTATGACCATTTCCATGAGAGGTAGTCATAACTAACTAATTTCTCATGATTTTTGAATAGTCCACTTAGCACTCATTGCATCGGGTGATGCTCACAGGGGTGAAGAAGTGGGATTGAAACTAGTGAAATGAATCACATGGTGTCAATCATCACTTTCGGGGCTTGCACCCGATAACCAAGACTTCTGAGAGGTCGAGAGTCACCCATCCCAAAATAGTCCACTCTAGCTCAAGCGCGCACTAAGCGCATCAGTGCCACAATCAAGCCACTTAGCTTTACATTGAAAAACATGGCAACTATTTATTATCATAGATAATCAGAAGATCCCTTCTCTTGGTGAGTTACGACTACCTCTCAGAAATGATCTTAGATTAATGACTAAATTAATGCGATTAGATAAAAATGATATGTAAGAAAAAGCTATTTATTATTTTTATACATTTGCATAGACAACACAAAATCTAATGACGTTTGTGAAAACAAAATGTATGTGAACGATTGGAAACATACAGAGCTAAATACAAAGGGAAAAATGTCTGTTACAATGTTTGAAGAAATGCAATCAGAGGAAACTACAATATCATCCGATGGTGATCGAGTTTCTGATCTTGTTAGAGAAGGTAACATTTGAATTGCTTTCTAATGATTTAAAGATCTAGAAATAAATTTAAATATGTATATAATTTTGTTAAGTTTGTTTTATTGTGCAGGAGATGTTTTTGTTGTAATTGCACCTATTGACAATGAAGAAAATGTAAAGTATTATTTGATGCATTGCACTGAATGAAAAATTAAATTATTATAAAACTATAATGATCACAGATTTCAATATGAAAGAGGATCTATTATATAGAAAGGTTATTTTTTCAGAAAAACTAATCAAAGTGGGGATTTTGTTTACTTTGAAGACTATGAACCTGATTTCATAAGTTGTCAATATAGTCACTTGGTGTGTGCAGCACGCATAAAGTTGATAGAGGTTCAATCAAAGAAAAAAACAAAAATTAAGAAATGGAAAATGTCAAAATCCGATCATGAACGGATTATTGAAGATGGCATTCCATTGGAATTTTTTTGATTGAACTGCCCAACAATTTATTCTCTTTGGATTATATGTTCTAGAACTTCCAGTACTCAATTAAAAATTGAGCTGCCTTGTTATGTTATTTGTGCAAGTGTTTGCACATGTACAAATTGTTTTGGTACATGCACACTCTAGTATCAACTGAAAGTAGCTTTTCTATACATGCATTGATGAAAAATGTTGCATGTATTGGATATATATATATATATATATATGTTCTAGAATGCAATTAACTGTTCAAGTAGTTTTACTACGTGTATTGATGAAAAATGTTTCACGTACTCAATATATATGTTCTAGAATGCAATTAACTGAAAGTAGTTTTTCTATGTGCATTGATGAAAAGTGTTGCATGTACTGGATATATACACGAACTCAATGCACGCCCAGTTTTTCTTGTGGGCATTTTTGGTTAAAAAATATCCACAATGTAAATAAATCGTCCACAGTATAATTTTGTACGAAGATTACTTTCAGACAAGAGACTCGGAGCACTTCTCCGACTTTTGGTGGGATTTGACCCACATCTATATTCCTGATTGAAAATATAGAACAAAATTTTTCTGTCCAATGGTCGAATATATTCTATGTGCATTGATGAAAAATGTTGTGCACGTATTGGATATATATGTGTTTGTGTTGTGTATGTGTGTGTGTTCTAGAATGCAATTAATTGTTCAAGTAGTTTTCCCATGTTCATTGGTGAAAAATGTTTCACGTACTGAATATATATGTTCTAGAATGCAATTAACTGAATGTCATCAATTTACCAATTTATAAATCAACAAGGCTACCTAGTTGAGTGCATTAATGACATTGACCCCAATTCAACAAACATATATCTACTTCTTATATTTCCAATCAAAATTAAATGGATTTATATGGGAAAGAGGCAGAACATATAGCCCATGAACTACTTTTTAGAGGTCAATGAAGGTATCATCATGTGAGAAAATGTTTCAAGAACATTTGATCGTACTTAAAAAGTAATCTTAAGATTGTTTTTGATCTCTACATACTACATAATAATGTTTGAGTGAAAAAAATTCCAATGAAAAGAACATAGCTTTTCAATCCAACTAACCATATCAATTGAGCTCTATTTAAAAAAAAAGTAAAAAAAACCAAAAAGCCAACAAAATAACATCCTTGGTTGTTATTTTTATTGGAATAACTAAATCATATTAAGGATTCTCTTCATTGAAATTGTTTTTCGATGGAGAATCCTTAAAATATGATTTAGCTATTCCAACAAAAATGACAACCACGAATGTTATTTTGCTCAAATGTTTTGTGGCATGTTAACTTTTCTTTACTCTTTTTTCAATTAGAGCTCAAATGATATGGTTAGTTGCATTGAAAAACTATGTTCTTTCCATTGGAAAATTTTTCACTCAAACAAGAGAAGAGTATTTAGAGATCAAAAACAATCTTAAGATGCCAAATGTACTTCAACCATCCAAAAATTGAATTTTAAAAACTTTTTGATTATATCAAAACAAATTACTTCACATGTCATGCCAGTTGTAGTTCAACTATCCAATAAAAACATTAAACATTTAATATTATATCACATGCCAAATGTAGATTAAAACCATCCAAAACTTAGTTTTATAAACTTTTTGATTATATCACAACATTCCTTCACATGCCTAATGTACTTCAACCATCCAAAACTTGAGTTTTATTTTTTTTTTGATTATATCACAACATTACTTCACATGCCATGCCAATTTTAGTTCAACTATCCAATAAAAACATTTAACATTATATCACATGCCAAATGTAGATTGAAACCATCCAAAACTTAAGTTTTAAAAACTTTTTGATTATATATCACAACATTACTTCACATGCCATGCCAATTATAGTTCAAATATCCAATAAAAACATTTAACATTATATCACATGCCAAATGTAGATTGAAACCATCCAAAACTTAACCTTTAATTTAACAAAAAATTATAGATCAAAACATTACTTCACATGCCAAACGTACTTCAAACATCCAAAACTTGAGTTTTAAAAACTTTTTGATTATATCACAACACTACTTCACATGCCATGCCAATTTTAGTTCAACTATCCAATAAAAACATTAAACATTAAACATTATATCACATGCCAAATGTAGATTGAAACCATCCAAAACTTGAGTTTTAAAAACTTTTTTATTATATCACAACATTACTTCACATGCCATGCCAATTATAGTTCAACTATCCAATAAAAACATTTATCACATGCCAAATGTAGATTGAAACCATCCAAAACTTAACCTTAATTTAACAAAAAATTATAGATCACAACATTACTTCACATACCAAATGTACTTCAACCATCCAAAACTTAAGTTTTAAAAACAAAACAAATTATAACACATCATTACATAACATGCCAAATGTAGTTCAAAAGAAAAACATTAATTTATAGATGACAACATTACTAGTAGTTCAACTATCCAAAACTTAAGTTTTAAAAACCAAACAAATTATATAACAACATTACTTCACATTCACATGCCAAAAGTACTTCAGCCATCCAAAACTTAACTTAAAAAAAAAAAATTATATTAACACAATAAAATATGTCCAAAAATTGTAGATCTCACAAGTATCAAGTTATATATATATATATAATATAATATAAAAAAGTAAATTTAAGACTAGAAATCTCAATCAAATCTACAAATCATGTCCATCAAATACAGATGGATGTAGCGTCTCTCCTAGCAGTGTCTCAATCCACGCGCTATCTTGCAAAGCGTGGGGAACCTGTACACAATGCACGTACAAACATTAAAATTTGATGTTTTAAAAATGAGTGAGAATATATTGAACTTCATGTAAAAAAAAAATAAAAAAAAAATCATGCAATACCTCATGAGGTTCCCTCTCCATTTTTTCGCCTGCTACAACTTCCCCATGGGAACATCTCCAACAGTAAACTGTACAATATACATGTACAATTATATATATATTAAAAATTTTCAGATGAAAATGCACAAGTGTATATATAAACTTATTTTCAATAATATTAAAAAAAAAGTTAGACAACTTGTTCAAATGGTTGAAATGGTGTGAATGTCCCTATCTCCGTCGCTAGAGTCCGTGGATTAAAGAAATATTCTATAGAAACCTAAAATTCAAAATTTTAAAAATATAAAATAACTCAAGATCAAGATCTCAATTTATAATAAAACTTAAATAAACTTCAATTTATAAATTGTAACTTAAAAAAACATATATATATATATATATATATATATATATATATATATATATATATATATATATAAACACACACACACACACATATATATATATATATATATAAGTGAAAAATCGAATACTTCTACAGGTGAATTTGGGACATCTCCTAAGAGAGGCTCCAAAAGAAAATCTCCAAAAACCTAAAATTCAAAAAATTTAAAATAACTAAAGAGATATATATATATATCTCAATTTTTAATGGAAATTTTTGAGGTGGAATATATATATATAACTTAAACATAAATTTTAAAAGTGAAAAATTGTCCATACTTCTTGTGGATCTGGCACATCTCCTAAGGAAGTAGAAGGTACATCTCCCAATGAAGAAGAAGGTACCGCCATCCCAAAAACATTGGACGAAATCGAAATCTATTAAAACATTTTATTATTATATATGTACATGTACATGTGTGCACAATTATTTATTTTAAAAATATCACTTAAAAAACTGATCCGGGTGGATATTGGTGGCCACCCGCCTATTCCACTTGGGGCCCCACCATTGTCTCTTTCAGTTTTTCAGTTTCGGCACAACTTACTATTTTTAGCATTTTTCCGGGTCCTGAACTTCCGGAGCCGTTTTGAGGCCCTAAACGACGTTTTTTGGGCATCGCGCCTCTAGCAAATATGATTTTGTTTCAAAATCGATATTCGTGGCGATAGTTGTAGTCCTCGGATATATATTTCTAATGATGTATCATGTGAGTCAAACGGAGATAGTATGCCAAAGTTACGTCCCTAGGAAGTTGAAACACCAATTTACCCAGACGGGGCCCATAGTTTTGGCGCTTCATCTCCTAGGGTTATGATTTTGGATGTTTAGTTCTCTCCGTTGTTTCTCAATAATAAATAGGCCTTCGAGCCTCATTGTAACACAGTTCAGAGGCCTATAGCTGCCACATCTCTTCTCAGAGATAAGCTACCAGCGCCCTAGCTAGTTTATTTGCATTCTTTTTGTAAGCAAATTTCAGTTCTTTGATATTAATGAAATGAAGTGTTATTTCCGCTTCATCTTTATATTTTTGGTTATATGTGTATTCTGTTGTGTTCCTGCATAAATCTGGACCAGTGGTATTAGAGCGGTCTGCTTTTTCTTGATACTTCTTTGCATGTCCCCAACGAGGTCAGGGTATAAGGAGTTAGGGCTTGATCTGGTGGAACCTTTGCAAGATCAGCCACGCAAACCTCGACGACTGCCCATGGGGGACGAAAAGAAAGATGATGGAGCAGGAGATCCTATCAAAATATTGCTTGAGGAGGCCCTCGAAAAACAAAGGAACGCGATGATGGATAACTTTGCCCAGATCCTTCAACGACTGCCCACTAGCGGTGCATCTGCATCCAAAAACCACTCTGGAAGCGTGACTCCCTTTAAGGTATAAGTAAACTTTGAGATTCCCATATTTGAGGGTCAAATAGATGTAGATGCTGTAGATAGATGGTTGAATATATTGGAAGGATATTTCTCGGTTCATGACTTTTCCGACTGAGAGAAAATTATTTTTGCACTCCTCAAAGCTACCCCCCATGTCAAGGACTGGTGGGAAACCTACTGTGAGAAAAAGGACGAGACAAAACCCTCTCTGTTCTCAGCCGTACCCAGTTGGAATTCTTTCCGAGACGCCATCAAGGAATAATACTATCCCATAGGGAGCTATGAGGACAAGTAAATACAATGGACGATGTTGCGACAACAAAGGGATCAAGATGTGCATCAACTGACGAATCTGTTCCATACCCTGCGCACAAAGTTGGGTATCAAAGATTCAAAGAAACATTTGGTGCTAAAGTATCGTAGTTGTTTGCATAGATACATTCAATAGGAAATGGATTTCCTCGACATCTCCTCACTTGGTACGACATACCGGTATCCTGCCAAGATTGAGCAGAAATTCAAATAGAAGAAGCGAGACTTTGGATCTGCGAATCAAAAGCAAGGGAAAGGTGCCCCTAAACCATATAACAAAGGAAAAAGAAAAGGCATGGCGGCCCAATTCAACCTGTCAAAGCCACAAGCAAAGAACCATACCGCAAAGCCAAAGAAGGACACGGGAAAGTGGTGTGAGTTCCATAAGAGCTCCACTCACAACACAAGTGAGTGTCGGGCCAAGCAGTTGCTGGTGGCCGAGATGAGGGCTTCTGAGTCAGATGCATGCTCCGACTCTGAATCAGAACCTGACAGGGGAATGAAAAAGGGAAACAGATTATTGATGCGGAGCCCAACGCCACTGTTGCCACTGCGAAGTTCCAGAAGGAGAAACCGAAAGATCTAGAGGAGGAGGAGCGTCTCTTCCACTCCCAGATGTGGGTAAAGGGTTCCCCACTACAGTTCATTGTCGAAAATGGGAGCCAAAAGAGCCTCATTTTAGTGGACACCGTGAAGCGGTTGGGCTTGCCGACCACAGCGCACCCACATCCATACACCATCGGTTGGCTTCACCAAGGACGAGATCTGCGCGTCAGCCAGCAGTGTCGCCTTCCCTACAACATCAAACCCTTCACGGATGAGGTATTATGTGACGTTGCTCCTATTGATGTTTCTGATGTACTATTAGGCTAACCATACTCGTGGAAGAGACATGCTGTGTATGAGTCTCGGCCTCGTGCTGTTATTGTCACTTTGGGAAATAAGCTGTATAGGATACCAGAGGTACCACTGCCTGCTGCTATCCCTTTGGTTACTACAAAACAATGCAGTAAGCTTATTTCCCAAACCAGGAAATTTGTTTTCCTGATGATCCGCTCCCAGGGCAAGAAGAAGACAATGGCCAAAACCTCTAAATAAGGCTCCTTTGCACACCAACAACAAATGGACAAGGTTGTGGAGGATTACGAGGACATCTTCACCTCACCCATAGGGGTTCCTCTGCACTATCAGGGCAAGCATCCCATTGATCTGACCCCAGGTGCGCCGCTAACCAATGGACCGATCTATCGGCCCTCTCTCCTAGAGAATGATGAAATCAAGAGGCAGATTCAGGAGTTGTTGCAGAAAGGTCACATCCACCCAACTTCATTGCCCTATGGGAGCCCGATCGTGTTGGTACAGAAGAAGGACGGGACATGGAGACTCTGTATTGACTATTAGGCATTGAACAAGATCACTGTCCAAAATAGGTACCCAATCCCACATATAGTTGACCTTCTGGACCAACTGAGAGGGGTGAAATATTTCAGCAAGATCGATTTGAAGTATGGGTATCACCAGGTACCAATAGAACCCTCCGATGTATGGAAGACTGCCTTCAATGCCAAGGAGGGCCTTTTTGAATGGCTGGTCATGCCTTTCGGGTTGACGAATGCTCCCGCAACCTTCATGAGGATGATAGATGACATATTGCGGCCATTCACCAACTCATTTGTAGTGGTGTACTTGGACGACATTCTGATATTTAGCCAGACTTGGGAAGAGCACCTCCACCACATCCGACAAGTCCTCCAAACACTGTGGCAACACAAGTTGTGTGCCAATTTGGAGAAGTGTACTTTTGGCATGACCCAGGTTCAATATCTGGGATACATTATTGATGAAAGGGGGGTGCATGTAGATCCAACCAAGATCCAAGTCATTTGGGATTGGCCAGCCCTAACCACTCTAACAGAGCTTCGCAACTTTCTGGGTCTGGATAATTTCTACCGCGGGTTCGTGTTAGGATTCTCTCATATTACTTGGCCCTTGAGTCAAGTCACCAAGGGAGGAGCAAAAGCAAAATTATTTTGGTCAGAATCTCAACATAAGGCATTCATAGAGTTGAAACATCGCCTCTGTTCTGCCCCAGTGCTCACGTTACCAGACTTGCAACAACCATTTGAGATTGAGACAGATGCCTCTGACTATGCTATTGGGGCAGTTCTTACTCAACATGGAAATCCAGTGGCATATCACAGTGAGACATTGTCTGACATAGTTTGCAAGTATCCAACTTATGATAAAGAAATGTATTCCATTGTGCAGGCTTGTCGACAATGGAAGAATTACATTTTGGGGATGGAAACAATCAGCCACATAGACCACCGCCCCCTACAATTCATATAGACGCAAGGGAAGTTACAGAACGATCGCCATTAGAAGTGGTCCACATATCTACAACAATTTCATTTGAACATCAAGTACAAGAAGGGTAGCACCAATAATGTTGCAGATTGCCTCAGCCGACCACCGATCATGGCGATATCTACCGTTCTCAACTCTTATGGGCATGAGACTTTTAATTGGCCACTTCTCTACGTGAGCGATCCAGAATTCGTCCATACATACAAGGCACTCTTGGGAGGTATGCAAGTTCCAAATTTTCACCTCCAAGATGCACTGTTATGTCCCCTGGGACACCTTTGTGTTCCTTCAAGCGAGCGTGCCAAGATGACATGGGAAGCACACTACAGCCGAGTCGCTAGTCATTTCGGGGTCGAGAAAATAGTGGCATTACTGCAAAAGTATTTCTATTGGATGAACCTTCGACAGGATGTCGGGAAGTACATCAGATCCTGCACTGCTTGCGCCATTGCCAAACCGACCATCAAGAAGCAAGGCCTCTATATCTCCATGGATTACATGTCAGGCCTTCCTTCTACTAAGCATGGAAACAACTGTGTTTTCGTGGTCATCGACAGATTCTCGAAGATTTCAATTATGGCGGCTTGCAAGAAGAATATCACAGTAGAAGCCACTGCTAAAATCTTCTTTGAACAAGTGTGGGTGCACTTTGGGATCCCACAGTTTATCATATCAGATCGGGACAGCAGGTTCCTCAGCACATTTTGATCTAGCCTCTGGTCAATGCTAGACACCAAGCTCACCAAGTCCACAGCTTTCCATCCCCAAACTAATGGCTAGACAGAGGTCATCAATAGGATGATTGTACACATACTGCGCATGTTCAATTCAAAGCATCCACGCACATGCGATGAGAGCCTCCCCTATGTACAACATAGTTATAATTGGGCTCTCCACAGCTCAACTGGCCACAGTCCCTTTCAGGTGGGCTTGGGATTCTAGCCACTATGTCCCATTGATGTAGCCATGCCATTTGCGGTTACTCAAGTCGATTCGGCTCATGTTTAGTCTGAAGCTGACAAAGCGAACAACTTCATTGAGCGAATTTAGCACATCCGCCAATAGGTTCATGACATATTGGACAAAGCCAATTCTAATTACAAGCAACAACATTATCAACATCGGGTGCCACACAAATTCTAGGTGGGCGACAAAGTGTGGCTACATTTGCAGAAGGAGCGCCTCACTGGACCCCACTTCAAGCTTCAACTGCTGCGATACGGGCCATACACCATCACCAAGGCCATAGGGAACAATGCCTTCGAGCTCAGTATTCCACCATTCCTTGGTTTGCACCCAGTATTTAACGTGGAACACCTTCGTCCCTACTTCCCACCTCTACTGGACACCTCAGACATTGCAGAACAACTCACACCAACAGAGTTAAACCCAGACTGCATGGAATAGGCCACCACAGATTGTATCATGGACATGAAAATAAAGAGCACTCGCGAATAGAATATCCAACTGTATCAGGTTGTCAAAGCTGGCCAACTCCTGCACCAAGGCAAGTGGTTCACCAGGGACCAAGTTTAGCAGAAGTTTCCTCATCTCATGGAGGAACTCAACGCAATGGGGACCATTGCTTCCTAATGGGGGAGGAATGATCCAGGTAGATATTGGTGGCCACCCTCCTATTCCACTTGGGGCCCCACCATTGTCTCTTTCAGTTTTTTAGTTTCAACACAACTTACTATTTTTAGCAGTTTTTCGGGTCCTGAACTTCCAGAGCCGTTTTGAGGCCCTAAACGACGTTTTTTGGGCATCGCGCCTCATGTGAATATGATTTCATTCCAGAAATGATACTCGTGGTGAAATTTTTAGTCCTCGGATAGATATTTCTAATGATGTCTCATGTGCGTTGTCAAACGGAGATAGTATGCCAAAGTTACGTCCCCAGGAAGTTGAAACACCAATTTACCCAAACGAGGCCCATAGTTTTGGCGCCTCATATCCTAGGGTTAGGTTTTTGGATGTTTAGAGTTCTCCATTGTTTCTCAATAATAAATAGGCCCTCGAGCCTCATTGTAACACAGTTCAGAGGCCTGTAGCTGCCACATCTCTTCTCAGATATAAGCTACCAACGCCTTAGCTAGTTTATTTGCATTATGTTTGTAAGCAAATTTCAGTTCTTTGATATTAATGAAATGAAGTGTTATTTCCACTGCATCTTTATATTTCTGGTTATATGTGTATTTTGTTGCGTTTTTGCATAAATCCGGATAAAAAACACTAACATTTGTCAACATATCTTGATGGTGAGACCCATCTTCGTTGTTTCAACTAGAGGCCCTGAACATGATATTAACATTTTCATCATTCATCATGCGTGACAACTGCAAATGGTGTTTTAACATATAATGATACATTTTTGTTAGATTAATGTACATACAAATAAATGTATACATGTACACACACATGTATTTATTATAAATTGTACACATGTATGTGTTAAAATAATTGAATCGTAAGGTCATTAACACATACCATTCCCGTGCCCTCTTCCTCATGAAGAATTAGGTCTTGCCAACCATTGCGACAATTCTTTGCATATATTCTGAGATCTTCAACACTCATGTTGTCAATTTCTTCATCTGTACAATACACAAAATTGGCATGTGCATACTCACGTGCTCTTTGTCGATTTAGACAAACATCGACTCCACCCAATCCGCTGTGAACATTGTCAATGATGGCATCCCTTGCTTCTTAAATTATTTGAGAAGTCACATCAATCTTTGACCGCAAAGTTTCGACCCGAAAAGGTCGACTCACCAATGGTGGTTCAAGGCGAGGAAACTCCACATCTCGCCTAACGCTCTTACGGTCACACAATCGACCTTTCTCCGGACCAAAAAATTCTGACAGAAGGTCACTGTAATTGGGTTTCATTTCCAAAAAACATTTTGCGTTAAATTTTTTTGCAAAATAAACACGAACTGTTGGCAATATGATGCAGAGTGTTGTCCTTGATGGCAACCCACTGAATGAAGATGAAGACATGAGACAGTTGACATGTGTTGTCCTTGATGGCAAACCACCTGATGAAGTTTGTCTTGACCTGATGGACTTGGTAAATGATGTAAATATGATGTGATATGATGATTGTTGACAATATGATGTAGAGAGTTGTTCTTGAATGGCAACCCACCTGATGAAGATGATGGCAACTTACTTGATGAAGTTGTGCTTGATAGAATATGTCTTGATGAACCTGTTTAAAGATGAAAATCTGATGTATCTATAGAGAGTACAGAAGGTAATGAAGAAAGGAATTCAATATGTGCTAGATCTATGATGAAAAGAGTATGTCTCAAGGCATATGTGGATTTTCCTAGGAGAAGTTGCGTATGCACGCGGTAAAGTACGTGCCAAGTCACGTATGGGAAAAAGCGCTCATAAAGTGCAAAACTAGGAGTAACCACCATGGTATTGACCCATTGTATTGGGTAATGATTCGTCTAAATGACCCCGTCCAGGAATACCATCGGAAGTAATGTAGTTTTGGGCTCATGGTATTGTTTTGGCTCATGGTATTGAAAAAGGGGCTCATGGTATTGAAAAAGGGTAAACCTATATAAAGAGAATAAATTCATTGTGCACATCATGAGTGTGGGAGCAAGATGTCTGAGCTTGAATGAATACTTCTCTATGAAGTATATCTGTATGGAAAGGGTAAAGGTTTGATAATAGATCTGAATCTATGATGCACCTATGAAGAAATGATGAAGCAGAATATCTAGATCTGGAATGTATTTGTATCTGCTAGATCTGTTCATGGAAGGCTTAGATCCGAGATGAGGCGAACATCTGTCTGAAGCAAAAGTGTAAATCTGAACTGAATATCTGATCTGAAGAAGTATGCTGCTCTATAATAGTTGAAGAACTATACGCTAGTTCGCCGTAGAGAGAGAAGCGCGTATATACGTCGCTTCGTCGAAGAGAAAGCGCGGGATGCGCAATGGAATGTACGTAGGTATACGTTTATGTGAATGCAATGCGTATACAGCGAGCATCGCAAATAGCACGTATGCAAACCAAGGTTTGTCAAGTCCGTGGTAAGAAATGTCACTGTCCGATCTGGTTTCCGTCGCTTTACCGATATCTCACATGAGTTAGTGGATCCGTTTCATGGCTGATCAGGCTTAAAAGTGTGGAAAGGGTCCAGTTTGAAAATATGATGAAATGTGGCCTGCAAGTGGTGTTCTATTGAAGTTGTTGGATCCAGTGTGGAAATTGATGAAACGTGGTCCAAGGTGGTGCTGAGGGTTGTAGCCTTCAGTCAGGGGGTTGTAGCTCCCTTCCAGGTGAGGCTGGTAAACGAGATCGGGGGGGTCGTAGCTCCCTTCCAGGAGAGGCTGGTAAACGAGTCAGGGGGTTGGAGCTCCCTTCCAGGAGAGGCTGGTAAACGAGTCAGGGGGTTGGAGCTCCCTTCCAGGAGAGGTCAAACGAGCGCTAGGAGGCCTCGTGGTCGGTAGAGTCTCGCACTCAAGACAGATAAGTTGTGGGGTGGATGTAATCTCTATAATAAAATATTAGTTAACATGAATCAAGTAGCAGGGTTTTCCCCGACTTGGGTTTCCACCTAAAACTCCTGGTGTTCATGTGTGATGCTTTGTGTGATGGTTTATTCTGTTTTTACTGCACATGTTTACTGTTTATAGAACATCTAATAAATGAATGATGGAATGATCTAAGTGAAGAACTAATGGCATATTTAGATCTCTGCTAATACGTGAGTTTCATAAAGGATATCCGCGTATACGCTAGTCATTTCCATCAAAGTATCAGATAATGAGCATGAAAGTAAAAGTTTCCGCTGTCCAAATACCCGATTCACCCCCCTCCCCATTTTTCCCAACAATTGGTATCAGAGCAGGTTCTTCTGCAGAAGCTTGATCGCTTGAAGGAGATTCGTCGCAATGGGAAGTCTTGAAGGAGTAATGTCTATAAAGCCACCTCTATTCAATGGAAGCAATCTGATATTCTGGAAGGTACGAACAAAAGCATATTTGCAAAGTCTTGGTGCAGATGTATGGGCAATCGTGGAAGAAGGTTATCAATACCCAACAAGTATTCCTACTGATGCAGCAGAAAGGAAGAAGTATGAAATCAATGCCAAAGTAGTAAATGTCTTGTTAGGAAGCATGTCTCAATCAGAATTTGCTAAAGTGATGCAGCTACATTCAGCAAAAGAAATATGGGACAAAATCATTCTAAGCTATGAAGGAGACACAAAGGTAAAAAGTGCAAAACTCCAAACTCTTAGAATTGAATATGAAAATTTGAAGATGCATAGTGATGAAAGTGTTGCTAGTTTCTTTCTTCGTCTAGATGATATTGTAAATCGGATGAGAAATTTGGGTGAAACCATAACTGATACTACTCTGGTGGAAAAGGTCTTAAGATCTTTGACTTCAAAATTTGACTCTAAAGTTTCAGCTATTGAAGAAAGGCAAGATCTGCAAACCCTTACTATTGTTCAATTACATGGTATTCTGACTGCTTTTGAAATGAGACAAGGAGGTCCTTCTCAAATCAGAGAAGCTGCTTTTAAGGTATCTGCAAGAAGAAAAGAAAAGGAAGTTGTCAAAGAATCCAGCTATATATCCGATGAAGAAGAAGCGAATTTCGTGAGAAAACTCCAACTAGGAACTGGAAGATTCAAAGGTAATCTTCCCTTCAAATGTTTTGAGTGTGGAAAAGTTGGTCACTATGCTGCTAAATGTCCTTATAAAGAAAAACATGGTAAAGGAAAACAATTTGAAAAGAGGAAGAGTTATTATGCAAATGAAGATGATGATGAAGTGTCCAGTGAAGATGAAAAATATTCTGACCAAGCTCTACAAGTGCTCATGGCAAAGAAGTAAAATAAGAAGGTTACTCGAGGAAAGGAGATACCTCAGAAATCATGTATAGCAAAAATTGAAGAAGATGAAACAGATTCTGACGAAGCTCTACAAGTGCTCATGGCAAAGAGGAAAAAGAAGAAGGCTACTCAAAGCAAGGAGATATCTCAGAAAATTGAAGAAGATGAATCTGATAGTGATTTGGGCCCTTGTAATCTTCTTTGTGCAAGCAATGGTGTAGAAAGTGAAAGTAAAGTTGTGGATCTAGAACAAGCTATCAAGAACAAAGTTGAAGAACAACAAAAGGAAATTGATAAGAAATATTCTATCTACAAAGAGATGATCTCTCAAATGAAAGATCAAATAGAAATGTTGAATGGACAGGTGGACAAGTATCAAAGGTTTCATACTTATGCATCCAATCGAATTAAAGAACTAGAAGCAGAAATCAACGATCTAAATGCAAATCTCGAAAAATCAAGAAAGAAGAATGAAGGACTTGAAGCTGCAATCATCTTTCTACAAACAGATCTTGAAGCATCAAATAAGAAGAATGAAGAACCTCTGTCATTTGAAAAGGAAGGCCTTGAAGCAGAAATCATCTCTCTCAAAGAAGATCTGGAAAAATCAAATAAGAAGAATGAAGAGCTGCAACAAACATGTGAAGAAAACTAAAATTGGTTGAAAGAAGAAATTCTAAATCTGAAGGATCAAGTAGAAGATGGAAGAAGGAAAGAAGAAAGCATGACAAAGCAATGTCAAGCCTTGGAGGTTGAGGTAAACATTCTCAAAGGTAAATTAGAAGAAAAGATTAAACTTTTGAGGTTTCAAGATAGTACTAATATTTTGGACAATATTCTGAGTAATCAAAGGTCTCCTGCTATCAAACTTGGTCTTGGTTTCCATGAAACTGTTAAAGGAGAATCTAGCTCACAAGGAAGTGCAAAAAATTCAGAGGGTGTCAATGCAAAACCTGAAGTTTTGAAAGAGACAAACGGTCAACCAACAATGATGAAATCTCAAAGGAAATCAGTCAATGATGTTGAATGCTTTAAATGTCATAATTATGGGCATGTTGCAGCAAATTGCAGGAGAAGATCATTTTAGCCTCAAACTAACAGTTCCTATATAGAAAGGCACTCTGGTTTCTTCAAGGGATATTGTTTTTCATGTAACAAGTATGGACAAAAAGCAGCTGATTGTAAAAGGAGGAAGATTAGAAATACTCATTATGATTCTTATGCTTATTTTTCTGGACATATGAGATGTTATTCTTGTAACAAGTATGGACATGTAGAAAAGGAATGCAGGTTGAACAGATATGAGAAATTCTTCCAGCACACAAATAGAAAGTTCAAACAAATCTGGAAAAAGATGGAGGATCGATCAGAAATGTAGGGATTTTTGACCCTACTGCAGTCATCCGCTTCTGAAGCTAACTTTTCTTATTGACTGCAGGAATGATGTGGGATACATTATGAGATTTAGTGATGTATCGTCACAGGGGGAGTAATGCATGATGACTCTCATGGTTGATTTGATTACTTTGGTTATGTTTACTTCTGACAGCGCATTTGATGTGGAAAAGACAGGTACAGGAGGTACAAGCTCAGGAGGAGATGAAGGAAGATGGAAAAATTTCTATGCTTCACTTTCCATACGCGGGTTCGATGAACCAAAGTCGCGTATACACGCGAGTTACAGCAGACACAGTCGCGTATGCATTGATGATAAGAGAATTTATATGATAGTTGAAGATCTGGAGCAGAGGTTCAGGGGGAGCATCAGTCTGACTGTTAATAACTGTATTATTGACTCAGTATCAGCTTAGTTTCTCAGTTCTAAATTATGATGATATGATACTTGGCTTCTTATGTTAAAGGTTATGGATGAGTCCTGTTTGCTTTTGATGAAGAGTATTCGTTGCTGAGATGAAAGTCTTATAATTCGGAGATAAGGACAGTTCATACAGAAATTGTTGCTGATGACTTGCTGATGAACGTATTCAGGTTGCACAAGTTGAGAAGGAGCACTGGTTCAGGGGGAGCAGCAGGTTGAATACTAATGATTGCATTGTTGGCAATATGACTGCTTATTCTTTGGTTTTTGTGATACTCATGATGACTTGGTACATGGTTTATTATGATGAGATTTTGAGTCCTGGTTGCTGATAAGTATCTTTTGTGCTCACACATGGATGAGTTGGATGTCGTTTGATTTAGAAATAAGAATAGATCATGCAGAGTTTGTTTCTATGGTTGAGATCTTTTGCCTACATATGTTACTTCATGTTCAATCTTCAAGATCATGACCACATGGATGATTGACACATATTTGAAGATGTTGTTCTGATATGATAATCTCTCTTGGAAAGATTGTATTGATGCTGCAAAGAATCTGAAGGCTTGGTTACTATTATGCTTATGCTACAACCGTTGGATGACGCTTGAAGACACAACTACACTGTTCTATCTATCTGTAGTCCAGGGAAGCATTCAAATATCCCAGAAAGAAGCTGAACACTGTCTTTTTCTCACAGAGGATCAGATCTGGTTAAAATATAGAAAATGGTATTGGATACGCGGATTTCCTGAAACACAGTCGCGTATATACGCGAGTTCATGCACATAAAACCGCGTATGTCTGATTGCTGACAAATTTCTGTTTGGGGTCAACTCTCTTCAGCACAACTGCAGTGCTGATTGGTATCTCTGGTGATGTTCCAGCTCTTATAATAATGTTTCAATCTCTGATGTTTTAAAGATGTCTTGATGATTGGTTGAAAGTGTTCAGGATGCACAAACTAAGGGGGAGCCTTAGTCATATGGAAAGGATGTTCGGATGCACAGATTCAAGGGGAGCATTAGCTTTGCTGAGTATAATGCATTGTTGACATTATGATGGTTCTGGAATATGTTTTCTTTCTTGAGGTCATTCTGGTGTTGGTCTTAAAGTTATATTTGTAGTTTGATGAAAAGGTCATGTAGAGATCCATGGTGTAAAATTGTAATATTCAGTCATGTAAGGACTTGATAAATTTGTAAACTCACTTGGTTGGGCAGCTGAGTCAAATTTGTAAACACACTTGGTTGGGTAGTTGAGTCTCATATGTAAAATCCACTTGGATGGATCTTTGATGTAAGTATGAGTCTTTGGTGATAGGAAGTTCATAGGGTCATGTACTTCATTGGAAAATATGTTTGAAGATTCAGCATGAACTCAGGGGGAGCTTGGTCACTTCAGTATATATCAGATCTGCAGAACGCTTCTTCCACATGAAGAAAAAAGGGGGAGAGTATGTTGGTTTTTGATCCGCCCTTTGCCCTTGATGTCAAAGGGGGAGAGTGACATGGTGTTTGAATGAAGAGAAAGAATGGTGTCAAAAATGGAGAGAGTGACATGGTGTCATTGTATTCTTAATGTACCTATCTGTTGTGATGATCAAACACCATCGTGGTTGCCATCAAGTCCAAAGGGGAAGATTGTTGGCAATATGATGCAAAGTGTTGTCCTTGATGGCAACCCACTGAATGAAGATGAAGACATGAGATTGTTGGCATGTGTTGTCCTTGATGGCAATACACCTGATGAAGTTATTCTTGACTTGATGGACTTGGTAAATGATGTAAATCTGATGTGATATGATGTTTATTGACAATATGATGTAGAGAGTTGTTCTTGAATGGAAACCCACCTGATGAAGATGATGGCAACTTACTTGATGAAGTTGTGCTTGATAGAATATGTCTTGATGAACCTGTTTAAAGATGAAAATCGGATGTATATACAGAGAGTACAGAAGGTAATGAAGAAAGGAATTCAATATGTGCTAGATCTATGATGAAAAGAGTATGTCTCAAGGCATACGCGGATTTGCCTAGGAGAAGTCGCGTATGCACGCGGTAAAGTACGTGCCAAGTTGCGTATGGGAAAAAGCGCTCATAAAGTGCAAAACCAGGGGTAACCACCATGGTATTGACCCATTGTATTGGGTAATGATTCGTCTAAAAGACCCCGTCCAGGAATACCATCGGAAGTAATGTAGTTTTGGGCTCATGGTATTGGTTTGGCTCATGGTATTGAAAAAGGGGCTCATGGTATTAAAAAAGGGTAAACCTATATAAAGAGAAGAATTTCATTGTGCAAATCATGAGTGTGGAGCAAGATGTCTGAACTTGAATGAATACTTCTCTGTGAAGTATATCTGTATGAAAAGGGTAAAGGCTTGATGATAGATCTGAATCTATGATGCACCAATGAAGAAAATGATGAAGAAGGGGATCTAGATCTGAAATGTATTTGTATCTACTAGATCAGTTTATGGAGTGATTAGATCTGTGATGAGGCGAACATCCTGGTCAAGTAAAAAGGTAACTGAATCGAATATTCGATCTCAAGAAGCATGTCGTCTATAATAATTGAAGATCTATACTAGTTCGCCGCAGAGAAGCGTGATACGCAAATTTCTACTCGAAGAGAAAGCACGATGCGAATGAAATACAAGCAGAGGTATACGTCTCGGTTTATGTGAATCCAAGCACACGTATATACGCGCATCGTTGAAGGGAAAGCGCGTATGCAAACTAGGGTTTGCTGAAGCAAGGGGTATGAAATATCTGATCTGTTCTGCTGTGTTTCTGCTATCTGATCTGTGTTGATAAGTATCTGTTGGTGATGTATGTTTGTGCATGGAAAGGGTCCAGTGTGAAAATATGATGAAATGTGGCCTGCAAGTGTTGTTCTATTGAAGTTGTTGGATCCAGTGTGAAAATTGATGAAACGTGGTCCATAAAGGTGCTGAGGGTTGTAGCCTACAGTCAGGGGGTCGTAGCTCCCTTCCAGGTGAGGCTGGTAAACCAGATCGTGGCCGTAGCTCCTTCCACAGTGAGGCCGGTAAACGAGAGCAAATGCAGCCCCCTTCCGTGAGAGGCCGAAACGAGTCGTGGGCCTGAGCTCCCTTCAGAGAGGTTGGCAACCAGCACAGGCAGCTCGCAGGTCGGTAGAGTCCACTGGAAAGACATATGTTGTAATATGTTTTCTCTATAATAAAATATTGAAGGCCGAGCAACTGCAGCGGTGGTTTTCTCCCGACTTGGGTTTCCACCTAAAAATCCTGGTGTTCATGTGTGATGCTTTGTGTGATGGTTTATTCTGTTCTTACTGCACATGTTTACTGTTTATAGAACATCTAATGAATGAATGATGGAATGATATAAGTGAAGAACTAATGGCACAATTAGATCTCTGTGTATACGCGAGTTTTATGAAGGATATCCGCGTGTATATGCTAGTTGGCTTCAGCAAAGTAGCGTATGGGTTTTAGAGCAAGAAAAAGTAAAAAGTTTCAGTTTGCCCTAAATACTGATTCACCCCCCCCTCTCAGTATTTTTCCCAACACGAACCTCATCGTTCCATGGGAGTCTTCCATAGGCCGCAAGGTGCCAATCATACAAATAGTGAGCTATATTGGGGTGCTTGAAATATTGCACCTTCAACATTTTTCTGTTTGGCCCTTCCTTGAAATTAAACATTGACTTTGCCATTTCTTTTGTAACTCTTTGTTTTACATTCTCCCATTTATCAGGACCCATTAATGTTTCCTTTCTCTTTCTCATGACTTCTAAAAATGTATCAGTCGTTGGCCCAAGATTTTTGTACACATTTACTAGTTCGCCCAATGAATGTGTAACTATTTTGAGGCTTTGTCGACTCTCAGCAGGTAGAGTCAAAGCCACGAGATCTCTCCGCAATTTTGCATGAAGTTGTTGACACCTTTCTAAGGTGCATTGCGCCATGTTTCTTTCCCATGGTATATCACAAATGTCAGACAGATAAGTTGTGGTGGGTAGACAACCTTCTTCTTGAATGCAGCATTCTGCCCTGCGTCTATTTTGACCAACATTTGGAGCATTTTCAGCCTTTGCATCAATATATATAAAATTTTGTATATTAGAAAAAACACATGTAAACAAATTTGTACAAATTGAATGAAAAAATATTGAAATTGATGGCAACCTCGACGTGGTTGGCTAGCATTTTCTCCACCCTGCAACTGTTGAGAACCAAAACGACCTTGTTGAGAACCAGCACCAACAACTGTTGTTTGGTCTCCAGGGGAATAAATATCACCACCTTCACGCAACCTACTACCACTTATTGATGGCCCTCTAAGGGGATTTGAACCACCACCAACCTCTCGAGAGGATAGAGAATCTTCATAAACAAATACGAATTTATAATCAATTGAAAAATACATGCATACATATAAATACACGTACATATTCATTGATTAAATTGTGTTCAAACCATACCACGACTGGGTGAATCGTGGGCGTCCATGGATGGAGTAGAGACCCTTCTCTTCTTATTAGCTCCTAAAAAATAAAAAATGAAACTTATTAACAACTAATTTAACTCACAAAGTTGATAAAAAATCAATTCCATATGTACACACATGTATGGAGATTTAAGATTATATTTAAATTTACCATGAATAGCTCTTGATCCCTGATCCCCCCTCTCGTACAGATATGGGATTCTGTTGATCTTCGTCGTTCATCCTCCATGATATATATATCTACGGTGAACATTTACAATTATTTTTTTAAATAACTAATTTAAATTAAATTCAAAATAAATTTATGAAAATTAATGTAATTTAGTGTAACAAATTATGTAAAACACAACTTTCAAAGCACTAATTGATGTGTGAAACTAAATTTAAGCAAAAAAAAGCTATAAAAATGATAAGATCACCAAATTGTGTTTTACATGGTGGGAGCACACTTGGTATAAAATTGAAAAAAACACATTGTCATTAAAAAAGAAGTGAAACTCCATTTAAACAAATTTTTTTTGAAGTCCCCGCATTTTAATTTCATAAAAATGTCAAGTTCACCACTTGTTGCAAATTTGAAGTTCACCAAGTTGCGCTTTACATGGTGTGGTGGGAGCACACTTGGTATATAATTGAAAAAAGGACATGGTCATTAAAAAAGACAAATTTATAGGTACACAACACACACATATCCAAGATATGTTACAATGTATATCAATAAATTTTGAATGAGAGCGTCTCAACACTAATTCATCTTTGAGAGATGAATCTTGAATTTTTGAAGAAGAGCGTCTCAAAACTAATTCGTCTTTGAGAGATGAATCTTGAATTTTTGAAGAAGAGTGTCTTAAAAGTAATTCATCTTTGAGAGATGAATCTTGCATTAGCATTGCCCCATATAATTCTAATTCATCTATTAATTCATATTTGATAGATGAATCCTAAATTTGCATTGCCCCACACAATAGATCAACAGACATCTTATTCACATTTTTACAATGCCTTATACTAAAAAATTGAAATTGGCTAACAATATTGTTTGCTATTCCATGCAGTTCTTTTAGCCTCTCCTTCTTAACTTGGTACACGCCATTCATCTGGTCGCACACAAGTTCAGAATTGGTGAAAACTACAATTCCATTTGATCCATACTCCATCATTGTTCCCAAGCTTTCTATCAATCCAATATAATATGCCTCATTGTTTGTTTTTCTTCCTGGTATATTCATTTTCCTTTGGACGACTTTGCTAGTCGCAATATTGGAAAGCACATATGTAATCATTGCTTTCCCTGGATTTGGATAGCAAGAAAATTCTATGCATAATTTCCATTTTTCAACCATATTTAATGGTTTTTTTATCCCTTAAAAAAAAAACAAATTCAATAAAAATATATATTAAATTGAAATTTATTGCAAATGCATGGGAGAAATGAAAATCTTCAAATTAGATCTATTCCAGAGATTGACTGTAGGGGAATTTACTAGATATGTCACCTTTCATAAAAGATGAGATCCAGAGGCTACCTGGCCCTTTACAGATTCTGCCTATAGAACTACCATGGATATGAAAATGAAAAACTTCTAATTAGATCTATTCTAGAGATTGAATGTAGGGGCATTTACTCTGAGGTTAAAACCTATGTTTTCTATCAAATCACTTATGGTTTCAATGAGAAACTTTTATGGCTAATTTGTGTTTTACATGTTGAATATAAAAGGTTTTTTCTCTCTCATTGTTTGAGACCATGGATATGAAAATGAAAAACTATATACTTGGTTAAAACCTATGTTTTATATCAAATTACTTTTTGTTTCTAAATACTATATACATGTTGAATATAAAAGTTTTTTTCTCTCTCATTGTTTGAGACCATGGATATGAAAATGAAAAACTTCTAATTAGATCTATTCTAGAGATTGAATGTAGGGGCATTTACTCTTAGGTTAAAACCTATGTTTTGTATCAAATCACTTTTGATTTCAATGGGAAAATTTTATGGCTAATTTGTGTTTTACATGTTGAATATAAAAGGTTTTTTCTTTGTCATTGTTTGAGACCATGGATATGAAAATGAAAAAACTATATACTTGGTTAAAACCTATGTTTTGTATCAAATTACTTTTTGTTTCTAAATACTATATACATGTTTAATATACAAGTTTTTTTCTCTCTCACTGTTTGAGACCATGGATATGGAAGTGAAAAACTTCTAATTAGATCTATTCTAGAGATTGACTATAGGGGCATTTACTCTTAGGTTAAAACCTATGTGTTGTATCAAATCACTTTTGGTTTCAATGGGAAACTTTTATGGCTAATTTGTGTTTTACATGTTGAATATAAAAGATTTTTTCTCTCTCTCATTGTTTGAGACCATGGATATGAAAATGAAAAACTTCTATTTAGATCTATTCTAGAGATATGGCTAATTTGTGTTTTACATGTTGAATATAAAAGGTTTTTTCTCTCTCGTTGTTTGAGAGGTCACGGATGTGAAAATAAAAAACTTCTATTTAAAACTATTCTAGAGATTGACTATAGGGGCATTTACTCTTAGGTTAAAACCTATGTTTTGTATCAAATCACTTTTGGTTTCAATGGGAAACTTTTATGGATAATTTGTGTTTGACATGTTGAATATAAAAGGTTTTTTCTCTCTCATTGTTTGAGACCATGGATATGAAAATGAAAAAATATATACTTGGTTAAAACCTATGTTTTGTATCAAATTACTTTTTGTTTCTAAATACTATATACATGTTGACTGTAGGGGCATTTTTTGTAGGGGCATTTAGATCTATTACAGAGATTGACTGTAGGGGCATTTACTAGATATGTCACCTTTCATAAAAGATGAGATCCAGAAGCTACCTCGCCCTTTACAGACTTTGACTATAGAACTAATATGGATATGAAAATGAAAAACTTCTAATTAGATCTATTATAGAGATTGAATGTAGGGGCATTTACTCTTAGGTTAAAACCTATGTTTTGTATCAAATCACTTTTGGTTTCAATGGGAAACTTTTATGGCTAATTTGTGTTTTACATGTTTAATATAAAAGGTTTTTTCTCTCTTATTGTTTGAGAGGTCATGGATATGAAAATGAAAAACTTCTATTTAAAACTATTCCAGAGATTGACTGTAGGGGCATTTACTCTTAGGTTAAAACCTATGTTTTGTATCAAATCACTTATGGTTTCAATGAGAAACTTTTATGGCTAATATGTGTTTTACATGTTGAATATAAAAAGTTTTTTTCTCTCTCATTGTTTGAGACCATGGATATGAAAATGAAAAACTTCTATTTAGATCTATTCTAGAGATATGACTAATTTGTGTTTTACATACATTGAATATAAAAGGTTTTTTCTCTCATTGTTTGAGACCATGGATATGAAAATGAAAAACTTCTAGATATTTAAAACTATTCGAGAGATTGATTGACTTGTAGGGGCATTTAATCTTAGGTTAAAACCTATGTTTTGTATCAAATCACTTATGGTTTCAATGGGAAACTTTTATGGCTAATTTGTGTTTTACATGTTGAATATAAAAGGTTTTTTTCTCTCTCATTGTTTGAGACCATGGATATGAAAATGAAAAACTCCTATTTAGATCTATTCTAGAGATGTGGCTAATTTGTGTTTTACATACATTGAATACAAAAGGTTTTTTCTCTCATTGTTTGAGACCATGGATATGAAAATGAAAAACTTCTATATTTAAAACTATTCCAGAGATTGATTGACTATAGGGGAATTTACTCTTAGGTTAAAACCTATGTTTTCTATCAAATAACTTTTGGTTTTAATGGGAAAATTTTATGGCTAATTTTTGTTTTACATGTTGAATATAAAAGTTTTTTTCTCTCTCATTGTTTGAGACCATGGATATGAAAACGAAAAACTTCTATTTAGATCTATTCTAAAGATGTGGCTAATTTGTGTTTTACATACATTGAATATAAGAGGTTTTTTCTCTCATTGTTTGAGACCATCGATATGAAAATGAAAAACTTATGTTTAGATCTATTCTAGAGATTGACTATAGGGGAATTTAATGGATATGTCACCTTTCATAAAAAATGAGATCCAGGGGCTACCTGGCCCTTTACAGACTCTACCTATAGAACTTGTAGAAGTTAACACTACCTGTCCCAACTATACCCTATCAAGGTGTAGAAGACCCGTGGAATCACTCAAACTACTTTACATAGACATAAGGGTGTATAAGAATGCATAAGAATGCATGTGTTTTACATTGAATATTTTTCATTTTCTTAAGAATCTATTTTCAAAATAATTAACTATATACTTGGTTAAAACCTATATGTTTTGTATCAAATTACTTTTTGTCTCTAAATACTATGTTTTTTACATTGAATATTTTTCATTTGATTAAAAATCTATTTGAAACAATTAAACTATATAAGGTTAAAACCTATGTTTTGTATCAAATCACTTTTGGTTTCCATGGGAAACTTTTATGGCTAATTTGTGTTTTACATGTTGAATATAAAATGTTTTTTCTCTGTCATTGTTTGAGACCATGGATATGAAAATGAAAAAATTCTATTTAGATCTATTCCAGTGATATGGCTAATTTGTGTTTTACATGTTGAATATAAAAGGGTTTTTCTCTCTCATTGTTTGAGACCATGGATATGAAAATGAAAAACTTCTATTTAGATCTATTCCAGAGATTGAATGTAGGGGCATTTACTCTTAGGTTAAAACCTATGTTTTGTATCAAATCACTTTTGGTTTCAATGGGAAACTTTTATGGCTAATTTGTGTTTTACATGTTGAATATAAATTTTTTTTTCTCTCTCATTGTTTGAGACCATGGATATGAAAATGAAAAAATTCTATTTAGATCTATTCCAGAGATTGACTGTAGGGGAATTTACTGGATACGTCACCTTTCATAAAAGATGAGATCCAAAGGCTACCTGGCCCTTTAAAAACTCTACCTATAGAACTATCAAATCACTTTTGGTTTCAATGGTTTGTTTATTGGCTAATGTGTTTTTTATCAAATCAATTGGATGCAAGTTATGTGCAGATGATGGATGATGAATGAGGTGATGTTGATCATAACTTTACATCTATATGATAGGAAGCTTGATATACATAACAAGGTTTAGAATAGATATAATTTTGGAATTTATATTAGTTGAAGTATTTGAATATAAAAAAGTCATCTATTACCAACAAACATATATTAATATACTTGAAAGAGACTACAAACAATGGACTATAGTACCCAAAAGGTGAGAAATTTACATTGACAACATAGAGAGATTCAACTAGGCTTGTGTGGATGACATGAAAAGTACAAGTGGACAATGTATAATTCTACTTAGAAGAGTCTTTGGTTGCATGCTTAAGAAAGAAAGAGTCATTACTTGGACAACGTATAATTCTACTTAGAAGAGTCTTTGGTTGCATGGTTAAGCAAGAAAGAGTCATTACTTTCTCTATCTAGAGTAGAAGTGGAATACATAGTAGTTACTTCCTTTTGCAGACAAGTGTTTTGGATGAAATGGGCTCTACAAGATATTAAGGTAAATGTTAGTGAACCTATATATATTAAGTGTTTCAATACAAGTGTAATAATAATTTCAAAAATAAAATATTCTACTTCCTTCAATCACTAAACATATCATCATAAAGTACCACTTCCTCACACAACAAGTCTTTGAGAAAATAGTGAAGATGGAATACGTACCCACAAAGCCTCTTGTTAGAGAACCATTTGAATATGTGAGAAACAAATTAGTGATAGTTATTGTATATTATTGTCACTTATTTGACTTCAAAAGAAGTGTCACTTATTTGAATTCAAAAGAAGAGCCTAGAATATTACAGAGAATATGAAATTGAGTGCAATATCTATGTGGGAGAGTACACAATATCTAAGGGGGAGAATACAATATAAGGAAAGAGTAAAAAGAGTAACACGAAGCATATGATTGTGTCAATAATTTTAAGTAGTCAAGAAGCATAACAAAGGACCATCATCAAATTGCAAGATCAAGTAGCCTTCTTCATGAAGAAGCAACATTAACTAGGTTCATCATTTAAAGGTTCATTTTTTAATGAAAATATTTATGAAGAAAAAAAAGTACATATGTACATATATAAATTATATAAACATGTAAATAAATATTCTCAAATATACACAATAGTATTATAAATTTTCATATCTAATTAATAGATGTTGAAGATGAGTCTAGCTCATTCTTTATTGGCATTATCATAACTTTCTCAAAAGCTCCTCCTGAATCTAAAAATGAATATGGAATGAATCATTGTACATTATGATAAATCTTGTATTTAAATGAAATTTTTTCTATGAATAAAAAAGAAAATGGGATCTCTTCATATATGTGAGAAACAAATAAAGGATAGTTCTTGTAAATTATTGTCACTTATTTGACTTCAAAAGAAGAGCCTAGAATATTACATAGAATATGAAATTGAGTGCAATATCTATGTGGAAGAGTACACAATATCTAACGGGGAGAATACAATATAAGGAAGGATTAAAAAGAGTAACAAGAAGCATATTATTGTGTCAATAATTTGAAGTAGTCAAGAAGCATAACAAAAGACTATCATCAAAGAAGCATATGATTGTGTCAATAATTTGAAGTAGTCAAGAAGCATAACAAAGGAATATCATCAAAGAAGCATATGATTGTGTCAATAATTTGAAGTAGTCAAGAAGCATAAAAAAGTACCCTCATCAAATTGCAAGATCAAGTAGTCTTCTTCATGAAGAAGCAACATTAACTAGGTTCATCATTTAAAGGTTCATTTTTTAATGAAAATATTTATGAAAAAAAAGTACATATGTATATATAATTTATATAAACATGTAAATACATATTCTCAAATGTACACAGTAGTATTATAAATTTTCATATCTAATTAATAGATGTTGAAGATGAGTCTAGCTCATTCTTTATTGGCATTATCATTACTTTCTCAAAAGCTCCTCCTGAATCTAAAAATGAATATGGAATGAATCATTGTAAATTATGATAAATCTTGTATTTAAATGACATTTTATCTATGAATAATATGGAATGAATAATTGTACATTATGAAGAGTCATGAGATCCACATTTCCACCATACTATTTGCAAGTTCTATATGAAGATATGTAGTCTAATAACTAATTAGTTATGATATTTGTGAAAATATGAAAACGGTTCTATGATATAAAGGCCAACATGGGATCAAACTACAATGTTACATTTCATTCCATCACTACTATTCCTCTAAATACTTTAGCTTTGTATTATGAAAAATATAAACTTCATTTGCAGAAGAAGAATTAACATCACATTCTTCATATCTCTCCAAGAGGACTATATTTATCACAATGTTTTGAGTAGATCATGAAGATAATAAAAAAAAGACATTTGGAAAAGGA
Source organism: Pinus albicaulis (assembly GCA_034641835.2). Classification (NCBI taxonomy): domain Eukaryota; kingdom Viridiplantae; phylum Streptophyta; class Pinopsida; order Pinales; family Pinaceae; genus Pinus; species Pinus albicaulis. Next base: position 1,480,894,832 of record CM076575.1, read on the forward strand.
AAATAAAGATGTAAATGCAAATGACAGTATAAAAGGTAGTGCATAAATTCAAGAAAATAGTGAAACAAAGCTCAAATAAATGCTAATATTGCAGGGGAATTTCATACATGCAATAAAAAAACCAGAAAAAGAGGAAAACAAAAAATTTCACAATCAGATATCATTGAAAGAGACACCACTAGTACTGATATATTGAATAACTTCATACATTGAACAACTACAAATGGAAATGAAGAAACAAACATCAATAGACTCTAAATGGCCTTTCATACAATTATTTTTTTGACAGAACCCTCTAAGACTTAGACTAATGCCCTACAATGAAGTTTTCACATACATCCAGAAACAATAAAAAATAATTTATGTTCTAAAGAGAAAGAAAGAACCAAAAAATATGTATATATATGCAAAAATCCATGTATCTACATAAAAGGATTGAGAAACAAACAAAATAAAAGGGAGCAGGACACATTAATAAACAAAAAAAATTAAAAGGGATCAAGACACACTAAGTTGGGGTAAGAGGAGTTTTATATCGGGAGGAAAGTTAAAAAGAAATTGTTTCAAAGAAGCATTGGGAGAGGGTACACATAATTGGGCGAAACTGAAGTGTACCAAGTTATATTGTAATTTTTACCTCTAAATTGTAATTAGTTGGAAAGGACAAACAATCAATCCATTGGCGATTGATTGGGGCTTGGGTCATGTTTATAGAAAACAGAACAGATTAGAAAACTGGTATCAATCTAAAAATAGAATAGATTGGAAAACTGGTATCAATCTAAAAACAAATAGAACAGATTGGAAAACTGGTATCAATCTAAAAACATAACAGATTGGAAAACTGGTATCAATCTAAAAACAGAACAAATTGGAACACTGGTATTAATCTAAAAACATAATATATTGGAACACTGGTATCAATCTATGAATGAAAGTAAGTAACTGTGTTGAGAATGCAGCAAGATGATGGAGCTTAGTGAAATGAAGTCGCCTTCACTAAGTGGGCCCGCAGGCAAATTCTGGCGCAAAGTCTATTTTTAGACTATGTCTAATTTTAGACATACGGAGCATAATTTGGGAATTCTACTTGGAGATTCTTGATGGATGCGACATGTCGGTAAAAATAGATGAGACCCTATTTTTTAGGACCCAGACTATTTTTAGACTGATCTCCTAAAAATATGGAAGTCAAATATTATTTACCCTTAATAATATTTTGACTATAAACAGCAGTTTACTCTCTTGGCGCACTTCAGTTTGAGTCATGGAGGTGGCTCATGCAACTGACACAAGGAATCACGTGGTTCCTAGGGTTTGATGGCATCTTACATGGTTGACTTAGATTAGGCTGGTCGGCAGTTTTGGAGGAGTTAACGGGTCAAATAGGTAAGGTTAGCAATTCTGTTTATTTTAATTGAACTGATTGAGATTAGTTTAACTAGCTAATCAATTAGTTATGAGTGGAGTGAATTAAATATTATTTAATTCATTAATTAGTAACTCATTATTCAACTCAAGAACACATCAGTTCACTACAGTGCATGATCAGTTCAGTGGAGACCGGTGAAAGAGATAGATAGAGGTGAGATGGCCTTCGATTTTTGCTTATCTTGTTGCTATTTGCCTTATGATAAAATTAGATAGCTATGGTGTGCAAAGTTTAGGTGGGCAGTTTTATCTATATAAAGGGTATAGCTAACATTGCTGCATATTCAAGTTCACTATCAAGTGGCTAGGGTTGAACCAAGTGATTTGCTAGATCAACGATGGTATTAGCAACATGGAAGAGTAGTGCATGAGAGCTTGTGAAGAGTTTTTGTACTATGATTGTTACATGATGATTTCTCCATTATAATATACACAATAGCTGCGGGGTTTTCAGCTATAGGCTTTCCCCATACATACTGAGTTAATGTGTGATTGAATTGATGTGAGATTGCTTCTGTTATTCCGCATGTGACAATTAATTGTAGAAGAAGGTTATGTGTTATGTATGCAATTCGAAATTGATATATGACCAGGTTAATCTTCAGTGAATAAGTGATTTATTGAGCTAATTTCTAAGCTACTTACTGTCCCAGATTTCACACCTCTCACATAACGTCAAACAAATATATAATTCAATCATCTGCTTGATAGGCCACATTGCAATAACCCTAAGGAACATTCTTGTTGATCCTTCCCATGGTTATCTCACAAAATTTTATTAGGGGATGTTAGGATTTGCACAAGCCAAGAAAGGTTATTGATTGGTGTGATGCTTTTGAATTAAGGATATTGTTTATATTTGAAAATATTGGTGTTACTACCTAGCTAGTTCCCAGTGAACTGAAATAAGTAAAAACAAATTGAATGCACAATGTGTAAATTTGTAAATAGTAAAAGAAATATGAAAGAATAATGAATAATTTGAAAATAATAAAAGATATAAAACGAACAGATTTAGAGTAAATAGGTGGTTGTGGCCAATCCATTCTTACTTATACATGTCTCTCCCTGTATATTTATCATTCTCAATGCCTCTGGTCATTGTGCATCATAAATAAAAAATGCCTAAATCCACATACTTTTTCTCTGTTCTAAACCCACTCCTAGTTCTGAAACAAGCCTAAATCTCACCTAAATCCAAATAAAGAAATGTGAAAAAATAGACATGAATAAACCTTTTAGAATATTAAACTAAGAGTTACATTACTATATTAATATGAATTCTAACAACCAAAATCATCAAAAATATTTGGTATCACACTCCGGCCTTAATAGCTTGTTGTGGTGTCTCTGGGAGGTGCTTGTGGTTAAGTACTCACTGTAGTAACTAACTGTGTTTCCGTAGGAGTAATCTGTGTAGGGGGAAGTTTTTTGTGTCCTATTTTATTATTCCCTCAATACTGACTTACTTACTGGCTTTCAATACGTGTAGCCTTACCATTACATGGCTTTTCATGTATCTTCGTAATCAATACAAGAACATACGGGATATAACAGAGCTCTTATAAGCGGCCTTAATAGATGGTTGTGATAAGTAAGTCCATTCCTACTCATGTCTCTCCCTGTCTGTCATTCTCCATTCTCTATTGGTGCGTAAAAGACCATGTACATCAGTAAAAAAACACCTAAATCCAAATACATTTCCTCTAGGCTACACCCATGCCCAGTTCCCAAAAGCCCCGATTCATGTATCATCGTTGGACTATTGCTTTATGTTCGACCAGAGTAGGAATTTCAAAACCAAAACAGATCCAACTGGCAATCATGATCTTACTCGCTAATAGTAGGTATTAATTGCATAAAAGGAAAATATTCAAAGAAATTTTGAAGTGATTTAAAGTTTAGAGTCCCAAATAATTATATGTATGAAGAATGGAACAAGAAGATCATACAGGGAAAAATATACTATGCGTGGATGTTTAAAAAAATATAAACAAACAGAATAAAACGAAAACTGTCTGGAATGTGTCCATTAAGATGATACCCTACTTAAACAAGGAGAAAATATTCAGTCACAATTCAGGAAATCTGTTGAACTCAACATTCACAATATCATATCCAACATTAAATCACGAATCAAGAATATCTCATCAAAGAAATCAAAGCAATTAAAGAAATCTCTCTTAAATGTATTGGAAAACATCTTAGCTATTTCATTTCATGTTTTTAGGTTACCTGGAAATTCGCTCGGCGCAACTCCTGAGCAGCAATTTGCGGGTGCCAAATCAATAACAGAGCAACAACAACGCCATAGAAACGATTCGTGGGTGCCAAATCAACAACATAACAGCGACAGCACCACAGAAACGTACAGAAACGAAAATCAGAGCAGAATCCCGCAAAAAACAGATTATGCAAACAAAGACGCGTGAAAATGAGAAAATTCCATGGGTGATATATTTATAAAATATGAGTTCAGCCGAACTATTTTAAAAGTTCAGCCGAACTAAAAATTTGGCCGAACTATTGTTGCCGATTTTCCCATCTCCGATCAAAAATCTGTTTACCCACGCCATCAGTATGCCGTCAATATAAACGGCAGAACAAGTTGCCGGTTTTCCCATCTTCGGCCAAAAATCTGTTTGCCCACGCCGTTAGTATGTCGTCAATCTAAACGGCAGAACGAGTTCGGTCGAAATTTTTAGAAAGTTCGGCTGAACTATTGCGGAAAAATGTTTTCCGCTCCCGATTCTCACAAAAGTGTAACCCAACTTCACATTTCACCCACCTCCATATATATACAAATGATACGCACATATACAAAAACTATGCATATTTGAAGACTACCACATATACGAAAGTTGTGCACAACTTATATATATGTGCATATATGGAAGATATTCACATCTTCCGTATATGCACATCTTCCATATATGCACATATACAGAAGCTGCGGGTATACAGAAGTGCACAAATTCCATAATATGCATATATATTAGTCTCCATATATGCAAAGCTTCGGTATATGCACATATATTCTGTATATGTGCAACTTCCTTATACGTGCATATTATATATATATGTGCATATATAGTAAATGTTTATATATAGAACTTACGTATATACAGAAGCTACACGCATACAGAAGTTATGAATATATAAAGATATGCGCATATACAGAAATTGTGCGTATTTGGAGACTGCTTTATATGCATATTACGAAAGTTGCATAGTTTTTGTATATGTGCATATACAAAAGATATGAGCATATACGGAAGTTGCACATATACAAAATATATGTGCATATTGGAAAGGTAAGTACATATATAGAAGATATGAAAATTTTCTGTATGTGCACAACTTCTATATATTTGCATATATCATATATGCACAACTTCTATATGTTCGCATATACAAAAGTTGTGCACAACTTCAACCTCCATATATATATGCAACTTTCATATATGCGCAGCTTCCATATATACACACATACATAATTTTCACATATACATAAGATATGCACATATACAGAATTTGCACATATATTGAAGATATGTATAAATACAGAAGTTCTGCATATACAGAAGATATGCACATCTTCCATATATGCACCACTTCTATATATGTGTATGTACCATTTATGCACAACTTACATATATGCGCATATACATAAGTTGTGCACAACTTCAACCTCTATATATATGTAGTCTCTATATATGAACAACTTCCATATATAAACATATCTTCCGTATATGCACAACTTCTATACATGCGCATATACGAAAATTGCACATATACATAATATATGCAATACAAAAGATGCACATATATAAAAATTGTGTGAATTTTGTATATCATAAGCTTGTATATAAGTATAGCATTTGTATATGCACATATTCTATGTATGTGCATCTATCATATATGAAAAACTTCCATATATGTGCATATAAAAAATTGCACATATACAGAATATATGTAATACAAAAGATGCACATATATAGAAGTTGTGTGGATTTTGTATATCATAATCTTGTATATAAGTATAGCATTTGTATATGCACATATTCTATGTATGTGCATCTATCATATATGAAAAGCTTCCATATAAGCTGTGCATACTTCGTAATATCCGTAATTTTTGTATATGTGCATATCTTTCTTATATGCAAAAGATCTCATATATGCATGAACTACATTAGGTGTGAAAGGGTTTAGGTGAGATTGTGTCATTCTAACTAAAATATTCGAAACTAAATTAATTGATTGAATATATGTGATTTATTTAAAAGAAATTAGATAATATAGTATTAATAAATTAATAGGAAAGGAAAATCAACATTTATTACATTATTTAATAATCAAAAGTTGAAAATTAATTATAATAATAAAATGAATTAGATAATACTTATCTTAATTTAAATAATTTAATATTAGCTTATTAGTTTTTTTGGTTGTATATTTTGTTTTAGTAGATTTTTTTTTTTTTTTGGTTTGTTCTCGTTAGTTTTGTTTTAAATTGTTTAATGTTTTTTTAAATGTTGAATAATGTTACTTTTCACTTAATTTTGTATAAGTTTTATTTTAAATTATTTATTGTTTTTCTTTTATTTATTTATTTTTAATTCAAACCTAATTATAATGATATCACTTTTCACTTAATATTTTATAAGTTTTATTTTGAATTATTTAATGTTTTTTTTTTTTTAAATTTAAACATAATTAGAATTATCTTGTTTTATAAAAATTGAGCTAGTAAATATAACGGGTCAATTTCAAGCTTATTGATTTTTGTGAAGATGATTGATGTAACTTGTCACCTAAACAAAAAAAAATTTAGCTTGAAAAGACTCAAGATCGCAATTGTTGTCTTCACCATTGTTGCTGCCTCTAGAGGCCCTCTAAAACCCAATATGTTGGTAATGTTAGTAGATGTGTAGAAGTTAATATTTAAAATTTAACATTTATATGTAGATCCATTTAAAAAATAAAATTAATAAAATGTTAAAAGTAATATAGAACTGAGTATGGTGGAGATGTTGTGTCAACATTTAAATCTTGACTCAATTAATAATAAAAAGTTAAAAGTAATAAAAATAATAAAATTCAATTTTTATATTATAATTTTGTTTTGCGAGGTAGCTTAAACCCTCCAATTCAAGTTAGAAATTATACTCTAGAAAAAATTGCATAAAAATTAATAATGGCTAATAGATAGTCTTTCTTTGGTAGTAATTAATATATTGAGATGTGAAGTGGATAAGTAAATTATACTCTGGAAAAAATTGCATAAATAATTATAAGTTATATTTGTCACTGCTAAGTTAATAATGGTTGATAGCAAAATCATCCTATAATCTTGCTTTGGTAGTGTTGATAGCCAAATCATCCTATAATATTGATTTAGTAGTGTTGATAGCCAAATCTTCCTATAATATTGATTTGGTAGTAATTCATAAATTGAGATGTGAAATGGATAAGTAAATTTCTTGCTAAATCAGAATAACTTGCATAAATTTTGGTGGGTAGTAACAACCAGTAAGTCTACACATTTACTATTTTACTCCTACATAAGTGCCCAAGAAAACATAAATAATGGTGGGAAGTAACTATTCTTTACATCTTATTACTATGCAATTTCAAGATTTTTTGTTGTTTAAAATATAGTTTTGAATGCATATATGTATTAAGCGCCCTAAAAAAATCACTACACAAATATCTAAAAATCATACATAAATTATGGCATAAAATATGTAAATAAATTATCCACATGGAATTATATTTTACAAAGGCTGCAATAAGACCTTATGGTCCAATCAAATGCTTGAAAATTATTTTTTTAATAATATTGAAAAATAAATAAATAAATAAATAAATAAATAAATAAATAAATATATATATATATATATATATATATATATATATATATATATATATATATATATATATATATATATATATATATATAAAAGTTAAACATTATAATTTGCATTGGTGAATGGTCAAAATTTAATTTAATATTATGTTTTTTTATCAATAAATATTTGTGAGAATAATAAAGGGTTCGCATCCTTTGTTTTTAACCTATCTAGTTACATATGTTTTCATAATGAATTATATTTTATCACTTTGCATATGATTGTAGACTATTTTCTATATGAATATATGTGTTAAATATTGTGAACGATCATTATTCATTCAATATGTACATACACCATTTCTCTCTAGTTTCGAACCTATGAATTCCAAAAAGAAAATACATGTTCTTAATCATTAAACTACTATTCTCTTGCTTATTTCAATATCCATTTACCTTTTTGTTTTTAAACATGTTCATATTAAAAATATTTTACTATAATCTCATTTGATATGCATAACATCAAATTTAATTATATATTTATTCTTTTATGTTCACTATACTCGTAATACATTCTTCGATCTACCTCATAAACATAAAATACAAAAATAAAATAAAACCTTAATCTTATAACATAAATTTAAAAACTAGTACCATAAATTGTAAAGTCTATCCATAAAGCATGAGAACCCATATTGACTGATAAACATGTTTATATTAACGAGCGTCAAAAAGTCAATTTTGATGAAACCTTTAAAAAACTTTAATGATGAAAAGAACCAAACTAATTACCATAAAATGAAAATTAAATTAATCAAATTATTTTATAATGTGAATGATTAAACTATTTTATCATATGCCTTAAAAAAACACGAAAATTAAATTTAACAAATTATTTTATAATGTGAATAATTAAACTATTTTATCATATTCCTTAAAAAAAATTACGAGACAATTTCTTTTCAATACCACCTCTTCTATGGTAGAAAATTGCGACTTTCTTATTTTTAAATTTAAAGCAAAAAAAAATATAAAAAATTTATAATACCACGAATCAAATTAAGGTCAACCAAGAAACACCGGGTTATACGACTTGTCCGATGTGTTGATTTATAATAGGAGGAGGGGGACAAATAAGCTTACCATTTATTGTTTTTATATTAAAAAATAAAATGTTAAGCCTTCATTCTTATTAAAAATATATATTCTTTGCGTTGATATGAAACAAAAGGAAAGCAACCATCCAAAACTCCCTTAGTTACAAGTTTATTGGACAAATCTAAGTTTCTTAGTGCACACCATCCAAAACTCCCTTTGGTTTGCATGGTGGACCAAGGTATGAAGTTGCCATTGACATTGGCCCTTTATATTTGTCCTCATAATACTTAAGATTGATGCATGATGCTATAATTATACTGGTTGGTTGGTGAGTTTTTTTCTTTTTTAAGGTTATATTTTTTGGTGAGTTTGTTTTTTGTTTTGTTTTTTTGAAGGAGAGAAAGTAAAATATGATTTTGATATTAATGTTTATTCAATGGGCTTTTGTTTTTATTAATGGAATTTTTTTTAAAGATATGGATATTGAGATGGGTTGTTAGCTATGTTGTATAAGTTTTTATTTATTTTTAAGTGGGAAGTAAAATAAATAAAATAAAAATAAAAATTAATGTGTGAAAACATATAAATGTTTTAGGTTTTAAAATGGGTTATGTAATTAATTTTAAAAAAATTATTTGTATTTTTAATTTATATTTAAATATACATAAATTTTAAGTGAATTACTTATTAATTATGTATAAATATATTATATATTAATGAATAATTTCAATTTCTATTATTATTCTTTCGAGTAGTTATTATTAAGTATTTCTACTAGTTTTTTTTAAAATAGTAATCACTATATATATCTTACTAATATCAATTTTTTAGAGCGTTAGATATTTTGTGTTTAATATTGTTTATAATTTTACATTGCTATATAAATTGATAGGAATAATGTAATTTATGCTTATTTTACAACCTAATACGAAGGAAATATGTAATTTTTTGTATGTTCAATCAAGAGTTGAAACATGTCTCTTAAAAAAATAAAAAATATTCATTAAATAAATGAACAATATCAATTATAATAAAAAAACTAAAAATAAAAATGTTTGATTGGTTTTAATTAAAATGATTAAAAATATCAATAATAGGGTTAAAATAATTATATACATACATAGTAACATAGATTTGTATTGGTGCAATCTAACTATTATATGTTTTGGTTTTTTTAGTTAAAGTATGGTGATGCAATTAAATCATACTTTTGCATGCATAAATGTATTTGATGCTATTTTATATTTTGACATTTTTAATTAAAATATGACAATCCAATTAAATCATATTTTTTATTGCATAAATAGATTTAGTGTGCTAAAAAACCTGAGGCATTACAAGAAATTCAGAGACAATGAAAATACTATGTTCTTCTCAATAACAACAACTGAGATATGATTCTCAACATCAACATCTAGATTTTATGAGATGAGATGTATCTCTCCTATTAATTTGGTATTAATCTAGAATGCCTCAATTAGATTGGAGGTTAGTAAGTAATTCTTTTATAAATCCCTAGTCCATAGCTATTTAAAGATACTTTAAGATAATAAAGTATGTTATCTAAAAAAGGAGGATGATTTTAGTTCAAATTATATGTCTATTTTAAAAGAAAGCCTGGAGAAATTTTTCTCCAAAGTGGTGTGAAGCACTTGATGATTATATGACAAAAAATAAAATCGACTTAATGTCACACTCCTTATATCACATAAGAGCATCCTGTATGAGTGGGCCTCCGTTACTATTTTCACAAGTAAAATCCTTTTCAATATGTCTAACAAATATTGATTTCAAGAATTCTCTCCTACTTAACAAACAATATTATGAGCCTTTGCATTAGGAATATGGGAAGGTTGGTTCAACCAAATTATTTTTATATAAAATTTAAAATAATTATTGGTTCAAGGAAACATAAAATCAACGAAATTAGAAATGTTACTAAAATTGAGAACAAGTTTGTTTGTAATCTTTTGTTTCAAGGTAATAACTGTAGGTATTACACACATGTTGCAACACTTGAAAGGGTAGAAAATGTGACTCATTATTATAAAATAGAGGTATTATACACATATCATGACTTATGAATAAGGAGAAATGAATTATAAACATAAATATACTCAGAGCATGATTCATAAATGGGCAGAAATTAAATCTTTGGTTATTGAACCATCAAAGTCTTTGAGAGAAATCCTTTTAGGTATGATGAATAGTTTAACTAGTGGAAAAGTAAAAAGCTAATTATGGATTAGGGGTAGTTTAATTGGTTGAGACTAACCATGTGCATGTTTTTCATTTCGTGGATTCGGGATAGTTTAACTGGTGGAAAATAAAAAAATCTAATTAAGGGTAGTTTAATTGATTAAGGCTATCAATGTTAATGTTGTTCATTTCTTGAATTCGTGTTAATATTTGTCTATTTTTTAAATTATAGTAATGTTGTTCTGATATTCTTCATGTATACCGATGATAATGTGTTTTGATTACTAATTTCTCAAATTTATTTAAAAAAAAAGACAAACCTTCAGGATTAATACTGAACTATACATTTTATTCCCACGATAGAAATTATGAAAATCACAAAAATCGTACAACTCAGAAGTCTCTTAAATATACATACATGATCAAGAATACATATTAGTACATTTTCCATTTCCCTTCTTAGAATATCAACAAACTTTGAACCATTTGATCACCTCACTATGTTGGTGCCAAAGAAAATGATTTGCCGCTAGTTTTTATACTACATCAACCATTACTGCCATAATCGCTTACAAATGTGGGGAATTTTTTTTCTTTTGGTTGAACTAGATTTTCTCTTTGTCAATGAGGCATTTCAGCTGCTCGAAATCATCCATGTCACAAGGGAATGTGAGCAGCCCTTTGCAGTCGTAACATTGTGATTCACCTAGAAGTGTGGCAATGAATGAATGGTTCAGATAACCTATAAGAATCACAAAGCATTGCCACCATTCTCCCACGTAAACGACCATGCAAACCTCCACAACCACCTTTCTACACGCAACAACCATTGAAGGTTTCGAGGTTGTGGGTTCGAGCTCCGTGTAGAAATTTGAATAACTGATATATTATTCACCGAGATTCTGCTAATCACACACTATTTTAACTTCATGCACAATACAGAATCTCTTCTACCATTGATCATTAATTTCAGAAATAAAAACAATCGCATGCGCACATTAAAACCATAAACAATCACACATATGAACACATTATTTTATGGGAAAGCTTAAAGCTGAAAACCCCCAACTATCTGTATATTATATGTCATAGAGATCATGTAACAATCATCATACAAAGCTCCTCACAAGCTCTCAGTACAATCTCCAATTACTACACACTAATCAAGCTAGATCTAGCAAATCACATGCTCCAATCTCTGCCACCTGATAGCCTGCCTCTACTGCGCAATCACTGCTGAAGAATGGCTCTTAATTAACTTCGAACCACCTGGCTTGTACTGTGCAATCCTCATTGGCATCTCTAATCACTGGTTGTTGCAAATCATGCAACAGTGTAGTCACAACTGATAGTCACACTGCTCTTTCACCTACCTCTTCATTGGTCTCCACTGAAACTGTCCATGCACTATAGTTAACTGATGTATTATTTAGTTGATTAATGAGTTAATAAATAGTGAATTAATTAATAATTAATTCACACCACTCTCACTAGTGTATCAATCAGTTAGACTAGATACAACTAGCTCAACTATGTTTAACTTAGTTATTTGAACACAACTCCATGCTTCCTAAATCCAACTCCACCAAAATCTCTTACATGAGTTCTAACTGAAGTATCCATGCAATAGCTCCACTTAACCCTTAGGAATAACGTAATTCCTTCTGTCAGCTCCTGTGCCACATCTGTGCACTTAACTGAAGTGCTCCAAGAGAATAAGATACTGTTTAGAGTCCAAATATTACTAAGAGCTAATAATATTCGACATATCTATTTTAGTAGCAGTCACAAAATGGATTCCTTAATATGTCTAAAAATATAAGTCCATCTATTTTTTCCTTGACAACCATCCTCAAAATATGTCTCTGACTCATGGAGGATGATCGACATGTAAATAGGCTTTTAACTAAAGGGATCGCGGGCCCACCTAGTGAAGGTGACTTCTTTCCACTAAGCTCATCATCTTGTTGCAATATCAACACTCCGAGGGGGCTTCAAGCCATTGGAGGTTGTTATGTGTCATAGGTAGAGGAAGGAGGGGGTTTATGGAGTTCGATCCAGGGGCATGAGGAACGAAATTGTATTAACTAGGAAGCATACCAACTTACGAAGCCTTAGATATGTTGAGATCACAATTCTAATCTTAAGAACCCTCAACCCCACTCGGATATTCATCACCAAAAATAAAAATTTTAGACTACGGGAAAGGGATGGCTCCCTTTTACATGTGTTTCTTAAATCCAGAACGAGGAACCTCAACCCACTGTCCCAATTCAAAATCAAAACAGATTTCAATTTTCATGAAAAAAGTGACAATTAAAAATATTTAAAATTCAGGTTTCATTGGATGATGTATGAATACATGAAGGGAATGCTACGAGACGGGACAACATGGAGGTCGTAATGATGGTCGACTGGCAGTGACGGGCAAGAGACCTCTAGTGATAGGATAGGGGACTCCAGGAGATGTCATGGCATGTATGGGCGGTCTGGACCATCAGTTACTATGATAAAATTACTCTTAAGGTGTATTTAATACTATATAGCTCTGTAAATATTGATTGAAATTTAAGAAGCATTTTAGACATGTATAAATATCGCTCTGATACCATGTAGAAAATATACCAATGGGGTTCAATCTGATCTTGTGATGTACTAAAACAAGATACTAAATCCTTCTACAATATTTGCGGAATACAAAACACGATCGCTCAATCACATGCAAGTAAGATAAATAAGTAAATTTATCACATAACATAAGACGTTCTTGGGGAAAGCAACTGCTCAAAACCCCTCTATCTATATTGTGTATTAAGTCAAGGAGTCATGAAACAATACAATGCCAATTCTCAGCCTTCCTTCAACCTAACTTGCTCATGCAATTTGATCCAGGTGGATATTGGTGGCCACCTGCCTATTCCACTTGGGGCCCCACCATTGTTTCTTTCAGTTTTTTAGTTTCCTTAATAATAACACATTTTACTATTTTTAGCAGTTTTTCGGGTCCTGAACTTCTAGAGCTGTTTTGAGGCCCTAAACGACATTTTTTGGGCATCGCTTTTTTGGAAAATATAATTATTTGCGGTTAGCAGTTGTATTCCTTGGATATATATTTCTAATGATGTATCATGTGCGTAAAACAAATATAGTATGCCAAAGTTACGACTCTGGGAAATTGATGTACCAATTTACCTCGATGGGGCCCATATTCAAGCATTTCATCTCATAGGGTTAGGTTTTTGGATGTTTAGGGTTTTTCATTATTTCTCAATAATATATAGGTCTTAGAGCCTCATTGTGACACAGATTTCAGAGGCTTTAGCCACCACATATCTTCTCAGAGATAAGCTACCAACGCCCTAGCTAAGTTTATTTCCATTCCGCTGCATTTTTATATTTATGGTTATATGTGTATTATGTTGCGTTCCTTCATAAATATGGATCAGTGGTATTATAGTGGTTTTCTCTTTCTCGATGCTTATTTTCATGTCCCCAACGAAGTCGGGGTATAAGGAGTTAGGGCTCGATCTGGTTGAACCTTTGCAATATCAGCCTCACAAACCCCAACGACTGCCCATGGGGATGAAAAGAAAGACGAGGGAGTAGGAGATTCTATCAAAATATTGCTCGAGGAGGCCCTCGAAAAACAAAGGAATGCAATGATGGATAAATTTTCCCAGATCCTTCAACTACTTCCCACTAGTGGCACATATGCATCCAGTAGCTAGTTTGGAGGCGCAACTCCTTTTAAGGTACAAGTAAACTTTGACATTCCCATATTTGAGGGCCAAATAGATTCAGACACTGCAAACATATGGTTGAATCTATTAGAATGATATGTATAATTTCATTACTTTTCCTACTGGGAGAAGATTATTTTTTCACTCCTCAAAGCTACCCCCCATGTCAAGGATTGGTGGGAAACCTACTGTGAGAAAAAGAACGAGGGGGAATCCTCTCTTTTCTTGGTTGTACCCATTTGGAAGTATTTCCGAGATGCCATAAAGGAACAATATTATCCCATGGGGAGCTATGAGGACAAGTACATACAATGAAATACGCTATGACAACAAAGGGATCAAGATGTACATGAGCTAACGAATCTATTCCATACCCTGCGCACAAAGTTGGGTATCAAAGATTCAGAGAAAAATTTGGTGCTAAAGTACCACAGTTCTTTGCACAGATACATTCAGGAGGAAATGTGGTTCCTTGAAATCTCCTCGCTTGGTACGACTTACCAATATGTCGCCAATACTGAGCAAAAATTAAAATAGAAGAAGCGAGACTTTGGATCTGCGAATTGAAAGCAAAGGAAAGGTGCCCCCAAACCGTAGAACAAAGGACAAAGCCAAGGCATGGTGGCCCAAGATAAACTACGAAAACCACAAGAAAAGAACAACACCACAAAGGCGAAGAAGGACACAGGAAAGTGGTGTGATTTCCATAAGAGCTCCACTCACAACACAAGTGAGTGTTAGGCCAAGCAGTCACTGGTGGCCGAGATGAGGGCTTCTTAATAAGATGCATGCGCCGAATCTGAATCAGAACCCGACAAGGGTAATGACAAAGGGAAGTAGATTATTGATGCAGAGCCCAATGCCATAATTTCCACTGCAAAGATCCAGAAGGAGGAACCAGAATATCCAGAGGAGGAGGAGCGTCTCTTCCACTCTCAAATGTGGGTAATGGGTTCCCCGCTACAGTTAATTGTTGACAGTGGGAGCCAAAAGAACCTCATTTCAGCAGAGGTTGTGAAGCGTTTGGGCTTTCCGACCACAATACACCCACAACCATACACCATCAGGTGGATTCACCAAGGACGGGATCTTCGTGTCAGCCAGTAGTGCCACCTTCCCTACAACATCAAGCCCTTCATCAATGAGGTATTATGTGACATTTCTCCTCTTGACGTTTGTGATGTATTATTATGCCAACCATACTTGTGGAAGCGACATGCTGTGTATGAGTCTTGACCTCGTGATGTTATTTTTACTTTGGGAAATAAGTTGTATAGGATACTAGAGGTACCACCGCCTACGACTATCTCTTTGCTTATTGTAAACAATGCAGTAAGCTCATTTCCAAAACTGGGAAATTTTTTTTCCTGATGATCTGCCCCCAGGGCAAGAAGAATATTGTGGCCACGACCTCCAAACAGGGATCCTACGCACGAAAACAACAAATGGACAAGGTTGTGGAGTAGTATGGGGACATCTTCACCTCACCCACAGGGGTGCCTTTGCACTGTCAGGTCAAGCACCCCATCGATTTGACCCCAGGTGCGCCGCTGCCCAATGGACCGATTTATCAGCACTCTATTATGGAGAACGATGAAATCAAGAGGTAGATTCAGGAGCTACTGCAGAAAGGTCACATCCGGCTGAGTTCATCGCCCTATGGGAGCCCAATCGTGTTAGTGCAGAAGAAGGATGGGACTTGGAGACTCTATATTGTCTATCGGGCGCTGAACAAGATCACTGTCTAGAATAGGTACCCGATCCCACAGATTGATGACCTTCTAGATCAAATCAAAGGGGAGAAATATTTCAACAAGATCGAATTGAAGTTTGGGTATCAACAGGTACCAATCGAACCATCCGATGTGTGGAAGACTGCCTTCAAAGCCTACGAGGGCCTTTTTGAATGGATGGTCATGCCTTTTGGGTTAAATAATGCTCCTGCAACCTTCATGAGGTTGATGAATGACATCTTGTGGCCATTCAGCAACTCATTTGTAGTAGTGTACTTGGATGACATCCTGATATTCAGCCAGACTTGGGAAGAGCACCTCCACCACATTCGACAGGTCCTCCAAATACTCCAGCAACAAAAGTTGTGTGCCAATTTGGAGAAGTGCACTTTTGGCATGACCCAGGTTCAGTATCTTGGATACATTATTTATGAACGGGGAGTGCATGTGGATCCAACCAAGATTCAAGTAATTCAGGAGTGGCCGGCCCCAACCACACTAACAGAGCTTCGCAGCTTTCTGGGTCTTGCTAATTTCTACCGCAGGTTCATGTTGGGATTCTCTCTTATCACTTGGCCCTTGAGTCAAGTCCCCAAGGGAGGAGTGAAAGTAAAATTCTTTTGGTCAGAATTTCAACAGAAGGCGTTCGTATAATTGAAACATTGCCTCTACTATGCCCCAGTGCTCACAATACCAGACTTGTAACAACCATTTTAGATGGAGACAGATGCCTCTGACTATGCTATTGGGCAGTTCTTACTCAACGGGGGCATCCAGCGGCATATCACAGTGAGACAATGTTCGACACAACCCGAAAGTACCCCACTTATGACAAATAAATGTATTCCATTGTGCAAGCATGCCACCAATGGAAGCATTGAATTTTGAGGCAGAAAACGGTCATCCACACAAACCATTGACCCCTGTAGTTTATATAGACACAAGGGAAGTTGCAGAATGATCACCATCAGAAGTGTTCCACATATCTGCAACAATTTCATTTGAACATCAAGTATAAGAAGGCTAGCACCAATAATGTTGCAGACTATCTCAGCCTACCACCGATCATGGCACTAACCACTGTTCTCAACTCTTGTGGGCATGAGACTTTTGATTGGCCACTTCTCTACAAGAGCGATTCAGAATTAAGCCACACATACAAGACACTCTTGGAGGGTACGCAAGTTCCAAATTTTCACCTCCAGGATGCACTACTATGTCACCTGGGACACCTTTGTGTTCCTTCAAGAGAACATGCAACGATGATTTGGGAAGCACACTATAGTTGAGTCGCTGGGCATTTCGGGGTCGAGAAAACAATGGCAGTATTTCTATTGGTTGAACCTTCGATAGGATGTTGGGAAGTACATCAGATCCTGCGCTGCTTACTCCATTGCCAAACCGACCATCAAGAAGCAAGGCTTCTATACTCCGCTACCTACCCCTAGTCGACCTTGGGAATCCATCTCCATGGATTACATGTCAAGACTTCCTTCTACTAAGCATGGAAACAAATGTGTTTTCGTGGTCGTCGAAAGATTCTCAAAGATGGCCATTATGTCGGCCCGCAAGAAGAATATCACAACAGAAGCCACTGCTAAACTCTCCTTTGAATGAGTGTGGGTGCACTTTTGGATCCCACATTCTATCATCTCAGATCGGGAAAACAATTTCCTCAACATATTTTGGTCTAGCCTTTGGTCAATTCTGGACACAAAGCTCACCAAGTCCACAAATTTCCATCCCCAAACTAATGACTAGATAGAGGTCGTCAATAGGATGATTGTAAGCATTCTGTGAATGTACAATTCAAAGTATCCATGCACATGGGATGAGAGCCTTCCCTATGTACAAAAAAATAATAACCGGGCTCTCCACAACTCAATCGGCCAGAACCCATTTCAGGTGGGCCCGGGGTTCCAGCCACTATGTCCTATTGACGTAGCCATGCCATTTGTGGCTATTCGGGTTGATTCGACTCATGTCCAGTCTGAACCTGACAAAGCAAAAAAATTCATTGAGCACATTCAACACATCCGCCAGAAAGTTCATGACATATTGGACATAGCCAATGCTAATTACAAGTAACGACATGATTAACATTGGGTCCCACACCACTTCCAAGTGGGTGACAAAGTGTGGCTACATTTGCAGAAGAAGTGCCTTACTAGACCCCACCGCAAGCTTCGCCCGCTCCGATATGGCCCATACACCATGACCAAGGCTGTAGGGAACAATGCCTTTGATCTTAGTATTCCATTATTCCTTGGTTTATGTTAGTGTCGGTATCTTCATCCCTCCGTCAGTGATCAAAATTCTCTTGTTGAATTGCATATTAGGTGTCTCGCTCGGTCAGCTGCATTCCATTAGGAGCATGGATCATCTGACGGTCGTGGCTTTTTATACATTTTCCCTCATGTCCTTTACCTGCTGGCCCATTTCCATTCATCAAGATCATTTGTAGTCACTTTCAATTTCATTAGGTCTAGGGTTTCATCAACAAGGTCTTCAAAATGTCCAATAATGGTCAGCAGGCGCATGAGGAGGTTGAATAAAGTTCCAGTACTTAATAAATTTCGTCATCATATGCTTAGAAATGTATTTTTTCTCAAAACTCTGTTTTGAGAAAAAATAAGTATTTTACCTTCATTTGTATAAATTTGATGTAATTTCAAGTTTTCTCATATGTAAGCAATTTCAAAGGCAACCCTGGTCACCTTGCCAGGCTTCAGCATATCCATCCCCTGCAAGGCAAACAAAAATCAAGTCATTCAATTCATCAAAGGCACAATGAAGTAAAATACCCAAAAACAGAGTTGAAAAGAGCTCATTTGCATTCAAAAGAGAAAGATTGAGCAAGAGAAGGCCGTGTTGAAAAAAGGGAGAAAAATTGCAGCAAAACTGTGCAATTTCGTTGGCGCGAGGGTTGGTTGAGTGGCGCAGCGCATATAACCAGCGCGGCGCATAGAGCTGGCCTCCACAATGTAAAAAATACATTGGTGCGGTGCATTGAGCAGGCACGGCGTGTTGGGTTTGTGGCACGACGCATAGAGTTGCAAGCCCAATTTCACCTATAAACTTTCTCAAATTTCCAAATTCACTCAATCTTATGGTGTGCAAGTAAGTCAAGCCTTTTTCCATTGCAAGTGAAGAGTTTTTCTTAGAATTTATGGTGGTTTAGTGTGTAGAAACTCAAACCCTACCTCCTTCCATATTTGCTCAAAAATAATGGCTTAGAGTTTGTCTTTGTGTTTTTGCCACCAAATCCACTCCATCACCCCCTAAATTTTTGACTCCTCCATTCATTCTTCACTTTAATTCATTAATTCCCTAATTCTCATATTCCTTAAATCCCACTATCCTAAACCCTAATTTCTATCCCAAAAGCCTAAAAATTGTCCCTAAAACCCTTCAATTCCCCAAATTCCAATTAGCAACATTCCTAAAATCCCTCTTACTCTCTTCCTTCATAGTCCCTCATACATTTTCATACCCTTGGAAGCAAAAGATTAAAGACACCTAAAATCTCTTCATGCTCATCTAAGACAACACAAACTTTGGAAAACATGGAATCTGATTCCTCTTATGACCGAGATGAAGAGACACACAGTGATTATCGAGGAGGCGAAAAGAGCAACGTAAACTTCAGATATGGGTTGAGGCTTCCTTGGCCCAACATAGCACTTGATGGAGAACACTCAGCCCAAATTTCAAAAAAATTGAGACACTTTTTGCATTTTTGAAAATTTTGGCCTAAAAACAGAATTTTCTGCTCTATGCGCCGCGCCACTTGGCGTGCGCTTTTGATTGGGGGCTCCTTTTGATGAAAACTCAACATTTTTAGATTTTTCATGGAAAAATATGCATGCCTACCTATGGCCAAGAAATTTTGACAGGTTTTAGGCTTCCAGAAGGGTCAAAAACACCCCAAAAATGACCTTTCTGCCCCTTTTTTGACACACAGGAAGCAGTCTTGGCAGAACTCAGTTTTGGAGGGGCAAATGAAGACCAAATTCAAAAATTCCACTTGTGTTGGAAAGTAGACAGGGAAAAATTTCCAACAAGCCCACTTGGAGCAAATTTGGACACCGGGAAGGCCTCCAAAATCAGCTGCAAACTAGTGCGACGCATAGAGAAATCACGCGCGGCGCATTGGAGGATTTTGCTCATTTTTGACTCAGTAACTCTGTTTTTCGCCTAGTTTTTAACAGTTTGACTTTCTTACTTCTAAATGTCAAACTCATGATGTAATTTGATGGATCTTGATGTAATTTTGTTAAATTTTCACTCATGGAGATAGATTCATCCATCAAAAGGTGAATTGCAACTGAATGAATCAGTTTCCTAGTTTATAGAGGCAAGCTGTTCCACTGCCTACTTTCTAGTTCTCAGTTTAGATTTTGTTGGAACAAATCATAAACTTGTGAGCTCGACCCCTGGAGGCTGGGATGGGTGGTTTTTTGTCTATATCTTGTGGTTTTTCAGTCATTAGCATGGTTGGACTTTTGGGAATGCTTTGAGCATCATTGTACATTCATCTCTGCAGTTTGGCAAGGAATAGACCAGGGTTTGCAGCACTCTATGGGATTCTTGTGGCATTTTGGTTTGATAATGTGTTTATCTCTGTAAATGTAAGTGTACTGGTGTTTTATGTATACCATTTTCCCTTTTATTTCTTCTTAAGTTGAACAAACAAGGATAAAGGTAGAATTCATTAAAATTTGCAGTGCTCTACCTAGGGTTTGTTTAATTTTCTATGTTTTCAGCTGTTTGGAGAAGATCCTTGAAGGTTTATTCCCCTCTTCAACTCTTCACTTTTCTCAACTCTCCATTTCCTTCAAATTGAAAGTGTCAAATCAATTTCATACCTTGCCCCATTCAGATCTCTGCAAAACTGGGGCCTCATTCCCCAAACCCAAAATCCGCCTTCCCTTTGATCCAAAAAAACACCCTTAAAATCAAATCAAACTCTTTTGATTATATACCTAGCCTAAAATCAGCCTTCATTCAAGTCATCTCAAGCCTCACTGATCATTTTTTGCTGAGATTTACCAGGAGAGAGCCCTCTCCCGATCTGGTAGGGCTAGCTACCAGGTTAAGCGTGGTTTGATGTTACCCTAGATTTTGCCTTCCTCAGCCTGAGGTAGATTTAGGCAATAACATAGTGGCAACCATACTGGGGAAGAAAAGTTTGTTGTTTTCTTTTTAAACTACAGACGGAGCCTGAAGTTAGCCAGGTAGCCTTCGAAACACTCTTGCTTTCCATTAGCGAAAGTAGATGAACGTTGCTTCAGTCAAGCTCCGGTCTAGTTTATGAACTGAACATCTGGTTTCCTTAGTAAGATCTAATCAAGTTCAGATCTGATTGTTGATGGTGCACAACGATCAGACACCGCAAGGCTAAAATCATTCACCTGGCGACTCCAGTGTCGAAAAATCCCAAGGTTTAGAATTTTTATGGCAACTCTGCTCTTCAAGAAACAGTAGCCTGAGGAATTTATTGGTGAATTCATTGTTATCAAAATGGTTTCGCTGGATCGAAGGTATGCTCCCATGAGCCGAGATCACATTCCAGGTTTTCCAAATAAAATTCCTAAGGTAGATTGGCAAAGGAATTTGCCTACGTTTAAAGATGATGATAGGAAGGATGCTACTTTACATCTGGTTAGATTTCACATACATATTCACAAGTTGAAGGTTTATTTTCCTGAAGATTGCTTGATGAAGATATTCATGGCCACTCTGGAAGGTGAAGCCCGATCTTGGTATGAAATCTTGCTGCCTGCTTGTATTTACTGTTTAAAGGATTTTCATACCAAGTTCTTTGAAAGGTATAAAGAATCTTATCCATCCTTAACTTTAGTTCATAATTGTTGTAGCCATGTTCATATTTTTATTGAAAATCTTGAAAAAGCTTATGAAGATGATGACTTCATGGACAATGAGATCATGGAGGCTCTGTACGAAAATCCATTTCAACAGCATAAAGATAACTTAGAAGATACTCATCAAGATGCTCAGGAAACTTTGCAGCAGGATCAAGATCTTAGTACAATGGAAAATGATGAAAGAGAAGGTTTTGTTTCAGATCTGTCCATAGAAGAAGACAATATGCAGGAAATTCAAGTTTCAATTTCAGAATATAATAAAGTCAAGTCAGTTATTTCAGATCTAGATTCAGATCGTGATGATCAAGAATACTTTGTGCTGAATCCCATGAAGGAGAACTCTGCTGTTGAGATCATCTGGAATGAAGAAGACAAAGTTATTGATCCAAATGTTCTCATTTAATTAGAACAAAGCCTTCATGAGGAGGTAATTCAGTCAGTTCATGAAAAACAAGATGAGATATTTGTTCAAGTAAGTGAAAAATATTCTTTCAATAACTCAATGATAAATGATAATTTGATTTCCATGTCATATGAAGATGATCAACAATGTTTTCAAATTTCAGAAGATCAGGGAATTAAGGACTGTCATTCAGGTTTTTCATGTTTTAAAATGTTATTTCATGAAGACAATCACTGTTTGAGAAAAATAAAACAAAAAGTATTATCTCCTTTGTCTGAAGATGAGATAGATCAACTCCTGAAAGGTCATGTTACAGCACAAGCTAAAGCAGATTTGCAGTGCCCACATGGTCAAGAAAGTGTTGGTGAAACTTCTTCCTCTTTTGAAAATGATGACGGTCTTGTAATTAGCTTTATAGATCAGCAAACAGATAATATTTTCTTTCATGAAGATGATAAGGCTGTCATGTTTGATAATCTTGAAGATTGTTTTTTGTTTAAGAATGACCCAGACCATGAAGTTGAGGAATATGAGCTTGAGAGAGAAAATATGCCAGAATCTCTCATGGTCAAGGAACTTATAGCTAACACTTAGATGGAAGAAGCTTATACCTCTCTGTGCCTTCCTATCACTCGACAATCAATTGTTCTTTTAGATCAAAATGAAGCGAGCAGTTGTATTTTTGCTGTTGGATCTCAAGACCAACTAGTGCTTCAGGATTTTCAAGATCCCTTCGGCATTCTTTTGCAAGCATCAGAAAAGATAAATGCTTCCTGGTTCGTTATCATAAGCCTTCTTTTCAATGGTTATTGTGAGTTGCCTACATGTACATCGTTCTACCTGCTCGAGAAAAGTGAGAGCAGAATTTTGGTATGTAGCCATATGTTGGATTGGTTACATTGGAAGGCTCACTACACATGATTGTACATATTCCATCAGTAGGTAGTTGGTTGTCATCATGATTTGAAACCCTCAAATCTCGATGGGATGCTGCCATTAAAAAATCTTTGTAAGTACTAATTTCAGTTAAGTAGGTCTTGAGTCATTTTTGTTTTAGTCAGTTTCAACATAGTTTCAGAGAAAGTGTGTATTGTTTTCATTCTTTCAGAGTCTTGAAATTGAGTCAGGTCTTTCAGTCGATTTCAGTCATGAAATTGAGTCAAGAGTCTCGTTTTGGTTTGTCGAAATTATTGACTCCATAGCCCAATGGACGAAGGCACTGCCTACTTTCCCAGAGATCTGTAGTTCTTGGCACCTCCAAGGAGCTACCATCCCCATTGGAGCCAATTTTAGTGTTGGTATCTTCATCCTCCGTTAGTGATCAAAATTCTCTTGTTGCATTTCATATTAGGTGTCTTGCTCGGTCAGCTGCATTCCATTAGGAGCATGGATCATCTGACGGTAGTGGATTTTTATACATTTTCCCTCATGTCCTTTACCTGCTGGCCCATTTCCATTCATCAAGATCATTTGTAGTCACTTTCAGTTTCATTAGGTCTAGGGTTTCATCAACAAGGTCTTCAAAATGTCCAATAATGGTCAGCAGGCGCATGAGGAGGTTGAATAAAGTTCCAGTACATAATAAATTTCGTCATCATATGCTTAGAAATGTATTTTGTATTTTACCTTCATTTGTATAAATTTGATGTAATTTCAAGTTTTCTCATATGTAAGCAATTTCAAAGGCAACCCTGGTCACCTTGCCAGGCTTCAGCAGCTCCATCCCCTGCAAGGAAAACAAAAATCAAGTCATTCAGTTCATCAAAGGCACAATGAAGTAAACTGCCCAAAAATAGAGTTGAAAAGAGCTCATTTGCATTCAAAAGAGAAATATTGAGCAAGAGAAGGCCGTGTTGAAAAAAGGGAGAAAAATTACAGCAAAACTGTGCAATTTCGTTGGCGCGGCACGTTGGCTGAGTGGCATGGCGCATATAACCAGCGTGGCGCATAGAGCCGGCCTCCACAGTGTAAAAAATACACTGGCGTGGCGCATTGAGTAGGCGCGATGCGTTGGGTTTGTGGCGTGGCGCATAGAGCTGAAACCCCGATTTCACCTATAAACTTTCTCAAATTTCCAAATTTTCTCAATCTTATGATGTGCAAGTAAGTTAAGCCTTTTTCCATTGCAAGTGAAGAGTTTTTCTTAGAATTTATGGTGGTTTAGTGTGTAGAAACTCAAACCCTACCTCCTTCCAGATTTGCTCAAAAACAATGGCTTAGAGTTTGTCTTTGTGTTTTTGCCACCAAATCCACTCCATCACCCCCTCACTTTTTGACTCCTCCATTCATTCTTCAATTTAATTCATTCATTCCCTAATTCCCATATTCCTTAAATCCCACTATCCTAAACCCTAATTTCTATCCCAAAAGCCTAAAAATTGTCCCTAAAACCCTTCAATTCCCCAAATTCCAATTAACAACATTCCTAAAATCCCTCTTACTCTCTTCCTTCATAGTCCCTCATACATTTTCATACCTTTGGCAACAAAAGATTAAAGACACCTAAAATCTCTTCATGCTCATCTAAGACAACACAAACTTTGGAAAACATGGAATCTGATTCCTCTTATGACTGAGATGAAGAGACACACAGTGATTATCGAGGAGGCGAAAAGAGCAAAGTAAAACTCAGATATGGGCTGAGGCTTCATTGGCCCAACATAGCACTTGATGGAGAACACTCAGCCCAAATTTCAAAAAATTTGAGACACTTTTTGCATTTTTGAAAATTTTGGCCTAAAAACAGACTTTTCTACTCTATGCGCCGCGCCACTTGGCGCGCGCTTTTGATTGGGGGCTCCTTTTGATGAAAACTCAGCATTTTTGGATTTTTCATGGAAAAATATGCATGCCTACCTATGGCCAAGAAATTTTGATAGGTTTTGGGCTTCTAGAAGGGTCAAAAACACCCAAAAAATGACCTTTCTGCCCCTTTTTTGACACACAGGAAGCAGTCTTGGGAGAACTCAGTTTTGGAGGGGAAAATGAAGACCAAATTCAAAAATTCCACTTGTGTTGGAAAGTAGACAGGCAGAAATTTCCAACAAGCCCACTTGGAGCAAATTGGGACACTGGGAAGGCCTCCAAAATCAGCTGCAAACTAGCGCGACGCATAGAGAAATCAGGAGCGGCGCATTGGAGGATTTTGCTCATTTTTGACTCTGTAACTCTGTTTTTCACCTAGTTTTGACAGTTTGACTTTCTTACTTCTAAATGTCAAAATAATGATGTAATTTGATGTAATTTGATGGATCTTGATGTAATTTTGTTAAATTTTTACTCATGGAGATAGATTCATCCATCAAAAGGTGAATTGCAACTGAGTGAATCAGTTTCCTAGTTTATAGAGGGAAGCTGTTCCACTGCCTACTTTCTAGTTCTCAGTTTAGATTTTGTTGGAACAACTCCTAAAATTATGAGCTTGACCCCTGGAGGCTGGGATGGGTGGTTGTTTGTCTATATCTTGTGGTTTTTAAGTCATTAGCATGGTTGGACTTTTGGGAATGCTTTGAGCATCATTGTACATTCATCTCTGCAGTTTGGCAAGGAATAGACCAGGGTTTGCAACACTCTATGGGATTCTTGTGGTATTTTGGTTTGATAATGTGTTTCTCTTTGTAAATTTAAGTCTACTAGTGTTTTATGTATACCGTTTTCCATTTTATTTCTTCTTAAGTTAAACAAACAAGGATAAAGTTAGAATTCATTAAAATTTGCAGTGCTCTACCTAGGGTTTGTTTAATTTTCTATGTTTTCAGTTGTTTGGAGAAGATCCTTGAAGGTTTCTTTCCCTCTTCAACTCTTCACTTTTCTCAACTCTCCATTTCCTTCAAATTGAAAGTGTCAAATCAATTGCCTACCTTGCCCCATTCAGATCTCTGGAAAACTGGGCCTCATTCCCTAGACCCAAAATCTACCTTCCCGTTGATCCAAAAAAACACCCTTAAAATCAAATCAAACTCTTTTGCATATATACCTAGCCTAAAATCAGCCTTCATTAAAGTCATCTCAAGCCTCACTGATCATTTTTTGCTGATATTAACCAAGGGAGATCCCTCTCTCGATATGGTAGGGCTAGCTACCAGGTTAAGCGTGGTTTGATGTTACCCTAGATTCTGCCTTTCTCAGCCTGAGGTAGATTTAGGCAATAATAGTGTACACCCAGTATTCAATGTGGACCACCTTCGGCCCTATTTCCCACCTCTACTGGACACCTCTGACATTGCAGAACAAATCACACCAACATAGTTAAAGCCAAAATGCATGGAACATGCCACAACAGATTGTATAATGGACATGAAAATCAAGAACACTCGCCAACAAAAGATCCAATTGTATCGGGTGGTCAAAGCTGGCCAACTCCTGCACCAAGGCAAGTGGTTCACCAGGGAGCACGTTGAGCAAAAGTTTCCTCATCTCATGGAGGAACTCAACGCAATGGGGGCCATTGCTTCCTAAGGGGGGAGGAATGATACCGGTGGATATTGGTGGCCACCCGCCTATTCCACTTGGGGCCCCACCATTTTTTCTTTCAGTTTTTTATTTTCCTTAATACTAACATAATTTACTATTTTTAGTATTTTTTCAGGTCCTAAACTTCCAGAGTCGTTTTGAGGCCCTAAACGAAGTTTTTTGGGCATCGCTTCTTCGGAAAATATGATTCCATTATAAAATCAATATTTTCAACCAGTAGTTGTAGTCCTTGAATAGATCTTTCTAACGATGTATCATGTGTGTCAAACAAAGATAATATGCCAAAGTTACGACCCCGGGAAATTGATGTACCAATTTACCTCTATGGGGACCATATTCTGGCGTTTCATCTCCTAAGAGTAGGTTTTAGGATGTTTAGGGTTTTTCATTGTTTCTCAATAATATATAGGCCTTCTAGCCTCATTGTAACACAAAGTTCAGAGGTTGTAGCCACCACATCTCTTCTCAAAGATAAGCTACCAATGCCCTAGCTAAGTTTATTTCCATTCTGTCTGTAAATAGATTTTAGTTCTTTGATATTAATGAAATGAAGTGTTATTTACACTGCATTTTTATATTTATGGTTATATGCGTATTTTGTTGTGTTCCTGCATAAATCCGGATCACAATTCCTAGGGAATTAGCTCGCTATTAAATATTAAAAATAACCTTCCTTGATTGGGAAATCCGTCATGGAATGCTAATGACTCTATAAACTCACATGTACAATTATCTAATTATACATGTTAGTATGAATCTTAATTGCAAGCATACGAAAAAGGCTCACTTTAGCCGTGCGTAACAAACAAACCTAATAGCAAAGATGGCTGCCAATATATTTAGATATGCAATTCGTTGACCAAGATAAATGCTGCAAAATCTAGATCTATGCATTAAAATACATTAAGCAGTAAATAAAAGAAAGAGTTGCTCCATGCATCCAATAGACAAGACAAGATTGTTTTAAAGAATTTTGTATTTTTGGACACCTGGGAAGGGAACATAGAAATATGTTACCAGTCCCCCTCAATGGGATGGGTTTTTGTAAGTCCTCAACACTTCAGATCTAAAATCTCTCTCTCTTGATGGTGTAGAAAACCCAGAAAAAAAATGGAACTCAAAGGGAGAGGATCAAAGTTAGCAAAATATGACAATGATGGAGGATCAAAGTTAGACCAAAAGTATAGATCTAGAGTGATCTTTAGGCAACAAAAGGTAGTGAATGAATGAGAAAACCCTTCTATTTATAACAAAATATTGAGTTAGTCTAGATATTGGTGCATAATTAAAATATTATTAACGAAATCAAGATCCAACTTTTATGGAATATTTTATTATATTTCTTGGAGGGAAAAAGAATTTGACTTTGGTCAAATCTCTTTATTTGTAAATAATAAATAAATAAATGGTTTATTTATTATTTTAAGGATGTGGTTGAGTAATAATTAAATAAATAATGATTTATTCAATTATTTATAAATGATTTAGTCAAATTTAACAAGGAATATTATTTAAATAAGGTTTAAATAATTATTCCTAGAAAATAATAAGATAAATAAGGATTTATCTAATTAATTTTCCTGTTTTAGGTTAAATATGACCAGGAATATTAATTAAACTGTTGTTTAAGTAATTATTCCTTGAGGAAAATCAAACAAATGTGGAATTATTTAATATTTCCTCATGGGGTTTCCTGTTTAGACCATAAACAACTTAATAAATGTGGTTTACTAAGTTATTTTCATAGTGAAAGCAATTTTACTTAGGGTAAAATTGGTCTTACATGGTGTAATTTGGTCCATCTAATAGTAACAGGTTAGATGAACAAAAAATGGCGTAACAGATTTCCCCCCAGCGTGCGAGCATTAGGAGCTAATCGTATGACCGAAGTATGTTGTAAGAACTCAATCACTCAACACCGAAGGGGATGTGAAAGAGAGAGAAATATAAGGTAGATCAAAGCGCTAGAGGACTAGACCCTGAGGAGGCGAGAATTACAGGTGCGAAAAGTCTCTTTTATGAGTGAGTACCTGTGCTATAGGCGGCGGGGGAGGCATACCTATGCCTGCCGAGACAAAGTACAAGGAATAATGCATCAAGTAAACAAGAGACTGAACTATATAGTACATGCTAGCATAAACATGAGCCAGATAAAAATATGATAATGAATCCCACATACATACTGTGCCTGGGATAATAGCCAGGACTTGTACAATAATATCTGATTACATGAGATATAAATACAACCAAAGTGCCCCTGTAAACAAGAAAGGGCTCTGAAAATTTGACTGATACATGCAAACTGAAAGGCGCTGCAAGCGGCTGAGGCCGACCTCATCAAATCAATGGAGCTGCATCAAAGGCTGTAATGAAGAGGTCATCCGGGCATGTGGGGGGCTACCTGAAGGGCCACCCCCTCATGAGGTCTGAAACATCTCACACACACCCGGGAATCACCGGTACAATCTGCTGCATCACTGAACCATCAAGTATATGGATCTCGATCATGTTGTAAGGAGCTGGAGTTGAGAAACAATCAAGTCAAAGGGCAATAAAGAGCCCCTTTTCCTGATCCGAGGCACCGAACAAGAGTGGAAGCTGGAACCAAGGTACACCGTCCTCTAGACCTGTCTTCTGGAATGAATGATCTGATGTCAACAGAAGGAGGGCTGCCATAGGTGAGGCAATAAGGGATCCTCAACTAAGGCATGAGAGAAAAATAGTAGAGTGACTGACATAATGACACCAGGGATGATGATGAAATGGAGGGTACTGGGTAGCGGACAACGAATTCCCTTATTATAGCATAAAGGGCATGGATGACCTTGTAGCGTCTGACACAATATCAAAGGGGATAGGGGACAATAGGACTGAAGGAAATAATGTGTGACAAGAGAGAGGGACCAAGCAATGAAGGATGGATGACTATAGTGGGATACAAAGGGACTCGGGATAGACTCCATGGATGCGATGATGACTCAACTTGGATGCTCTAAAAAAGGGTGACTCGATGATGCTGCCACACAAAAAAATTCCAATGGGGACCATAAAGACATGAGTACAAGATGGTGACTCATGACGAAAATTGACATGAGCATGGAAAAATATGGAGGCAAAGTGGTGCCCCAAGTACAAGTGTTGCAGGTGAAGAAATTTGATTTTGAGGAGTGGTGAAGTGACCCTTCTTGGACAAAATGTGTCCCGATGAAGTATCAAATCACGAAAAACTAATAGATACCCCTTTGAGAGCTCGGTGAGAGATTTCCAATGGTACATATGGTTTGCCAAACTGAGCTATGGTTTGGCCGTAGTAGGCGAAAGAAAAATCAGGGGTTTGTCTTTTAATAAGGCATTTTCCCTCCAAATTCACTCATTTACAAGTGTAGCTGTGGTGAATGTAGAAAGGAGAGAAGGCCCTAAATCTTGCGGTGATCACAGTGGACAAATTGACCGTTGGAATCGAGATCCGTCAGTTGCAGGTAAGAGGCCTAACCCTAATTTTTCATTTCAGTCGATTGAAATTTTAGTTTAGGTGCCCAGAGCTCAAGAATAGACCCCTGCTCCTCTTCATGGCCAGGTCACACTTTTTGGGGCAATATCTGCGACCTTGGTAGCAGGTTTTGGGCAGAAAAGTGTGACTTGTACCATGATTTTTCCTGAAAAAGTGTGACCTGTCAGAGAGGGGTTTTTCAGTGCTGGTTTTTGGCTGAGAGATGGGTTTTGATGGTTAAATGCAGTCATTCCTTTCTGTACACTGAAAAATATAATGTTTTTGTGTAGATATGGAAAAATTACGGATCAACTGGAGAGAGAGAGACCTGGACACATTACAGTCGGAGATCCGAGAGGATCAAGGTGTCCGTAGTGCATTGGCTAGGTTTGGGGTTTTGAATTTTGTGGAGAACCCTCTGATGAGAGCTAGAGAGCCCTTATTGGCACAGATTGTTAGTTATGGGGATCCGTACCATGAGGTCTTTATAATGCAGGGGCACCGGATCGAATTGACATTCCAGGATATATATTTTCTGACTGGTCTCCCACCACTTGGGATGGTAGGGAATACTCAGCCGGTGTTACCGCGAGGGCAGAACATCATGGAGTTTGTAGAGGGCCATTGTCGACTAGGTCTCCATGTCAAGGGGACACAGATACCCATCGGGGATCTAGAGAGGTTAGAGACCCGTACTGTGGCCATAGTGGTGCTGTGGATCCTGGGAAACCAGGCACTCCATCACATCATTGGAGGGCAGATGATGCTTGTGGATAGTATGTTGAGTGGGACCTACTATGGGTGGGTCCAAATGATGATGTTGTCGTTGAAATGATAGTTTTCTCTATGAAAGCAGGAAGTGAACCATGAATGTGCGTATGGTACAGTGTTGTGCTAGCTCTTCTTTGAGAAGATCCCTACGCTTCGACCTCGCATACAGCTCCAGGATGGGGGCCCGAGAGAGCCCAGGATGCGCCGATGGGGGTAGCTACTATGCAGAGGAGGAGGTGGGGTGGTCGGACGGGTGTTCCGTACCAAGTTCTTTGATCATTGGGGCCAGATGCCATTGTACATAGACGACTATCCCTATAGTGGGATGAGTTATCATGGGGTCCCGGACTTGCCACTACCGCCTGGTCGAGTATGGGGGCCTGATAGTAAGTGAAAAGTTGCTAATATTTTATGTGCATTGTAAAGTTTTAGAATATTGCATATGGTACTGATTCTTTCACTTTTGGTATGCAGATACAACACTGGTAAAACCGACCAGGTATAAGGGACGACCTACAGTGTCAGGAGTTGTAGGACCTGGTTTATCGAGAGCACAAAAAAATGAGGATGCAACAACCCTCTTGGAGGACATCCGTCATAGATGTGAGAGGATTCTAACTAGTGTTTGAGAGCGCAGTTGGAAAGACTTGGATGACCAGTACATAGAGCCATGTATTGGTCTACCATCGGAGTGGCGAGGGGTCATGCAGCGCATGGAGATGGTCGGACATGGGATGCACGATCTACGAGCTACAAGAGCAAAGCCATTGGCTCGGAATCCTCCAGATAGTGATTAGATGTAGGGGCAAGTGGTGGCCCAGTTTTTTTTGTAACATGCTATGGGCATGTCATATGTATCAGAGTTAATGGACTCTAAAACATGTTTATGAAACATATTATGGATATGCATCGTTTTGATGATATTATGTTATTGTCTTGTGTTAAATGCGTATGCTAAGTGCCAATCTAGAATATTGTTTGCAATGCTATCTACATAGTGATTTTGTGCTCTAGGTACATGACTAAATGTAATGATTTCAATTTCACGCATCAAAATCTTCACTCATAAATATCTTCTAAAAAGGATAGGATTATGCACACGATAGAAACCATTCAATTGCATGACAAGAAGCAGGGAATATAAATGAACATGAAGGTGGAGGATCTGATGGGAAAGGGCATCGACTAATAAACCTCTCACTGCATCATGTTCGGTCTGATTATTGGTGGCAGTACCAATGCATACACCGTTTGAGAGAAAAAGCGAATGTAAGGGGGTGAAAATGGCCCAACCTGCCGAGGCTGGATTCTGGGAGTAGCGACTTGCACCATCGGCATAACCGATATAAGGTATGGACGGGGTCCATCTAAAGTGCCACAAGACAACAAATGGGAGGATGATGAACAATGCTGGCAACTTGAGCGCAAAGTAGAAATCGAGAAAACACTGCTAGAGGGAGTGATCCGGGTAGGATGTCTACCACTCGCACACTGACGGGAAGGTGGTGTGTGGGAGCTACCTTGGGGGTAGCTTGTGCTCAGGTTGCGAAAGTCACCATAGACACGGATGGTGCCATTCCACTTATGGGCGGGAAAGATGAAGTCAGGGGTGGACAAGGCTTCCATGATGTCATCATCACAATAGAAGATGGGGTGACTAGAGGAAGAGAGACCACATGATGTGGTGAAGCTACCTGACTCATCATCATGAGAAGAAAGGTTCACATGCGCATTGTCATGGGGGGTGATGGAAGAACAAGTGGATAAGGGATCCACTGATGTTGAGCCCAGGGTGATCGCTGAAGGGAGGTTGAGCGAAATAAAAGGGGAAGTCTTAGAGGGAGCTTCCACCGTGGATCTCATGAATGATGATAGGTAGACGATGGTGGCCGCAGGCTCCATTATCTCAACATAAGGAGGGGGAATGCCAATTGGAGTGGGTAAATCCTCAAACTGGCCCGAAGCATACTGCATAAGGACAGGAGAGGAAGACTAGTTATGTTCAATCTCATACTCCCAAACTATCTCCAAAGAGGCACGGTAAAGCGTGAGGCGGGGATAAAAGTGGGAATAATGGCCATGGAGATCACACAAAGCATAGGGTTGGTTGGTGTGAATAGTATTAGGGTTCTTGGTTGTAGTCGAGGAAGAAACAGAGGCTTCAGGGACCGTAGATTCAGGGAAAACAACATTAACCATGGGCTTGATATGAGAAAATTCAGGACATTGATGGGTGGCGTGGTCGATGAAATCACACAAAGCACAAGCCTTTGGAGTCTGAGGAGGAGTAGGGTTAGTCAGGGCAGGTTTGTATTTAGGTGCCTTCTTGCGAGATTTTCCCTTTTTACCCGAAGCTGTCACAACAAGAGAAGGTTCTTGTTGAATTGGCTGAGGAGCGGTAGTATCGGGAGGAGTCATGGGGACCGGTTGAGCTGGGGTCAAAGCAAGATAATGTTTGGGTTGACCAGACGGGTGGTGACTGGGGGATTGATGTACTAGATGGGAATCCTCAGAGTCAGGTTAGGAAGGGATAAGGTAGCCATAACAGGTATCAAGAACACTCTAGGAGGGGGAGCTAGGAACGGTATCTGACCAGAGGGGTAATGGCCAGGAAAGACGGCTCTAAGATGGTTAAGGCTTGGAGGAACCGTTCCAGGAGGGTAGAGAGGCTCATGGATACCAGTTGCAGGTGAAGGGATAGGAGGAGAGGGTCCAGAAGGCTAAATCGAAGGGATAGGAGCAGGTTGCAGAGGGTGGGGCTGCTGACTAGCCGAAGCAGGCCTTTTGAGGGAGGCTCGAGACGATTGAATCATGAAAAAATTTGATGAGCTGGGATCGAAGATAGGAGGAGGAAGACCATGGAATGATCTAAGAAAATAGGAGTCTTTGTAGACTCTGGGTGAGACACTGGTCAAGGGGTCAATAGTTTTCTTGTTGGCCATTGAAGATATGATGGAATCAGGGGAGGTCTGAGACTTCAGCTCGTAATATATCAATTGGTCAATGTTGACTATCTTTCCATTATGGGGAAAGGACATCTTGCGGTGAACCGCAGATGGTACATCATACATCGCATAGGTGTACCTACGGCCCAAAATAATGTTGTAATCTAAAGGGGCATCAATGAATTCTACATCAATGCAAACAGTCTTGCTCGAAAGAGTAATAGGACAATTGCGGAACATGACAATGGGTTTGGAGGAGTGGCCATCCCATGCTTGGAGGGTGATAGTGGAAGGGTCCAACTCAGGTGATCCAAGTTGCTTCCAAACCGAAGTGGACATCACACAGGTGGATTCCCCCTCATCAATGATACAACGAGAAACATCGGCGTTTTGAATCTTGACGGCAATTTGGAAAGCGATGGAAGCAAGAAGGGGAGGATGTTCTAACCGATCAACATCAAAGATGATAAAATGCTCATCTTAAGGATCTATATCACCCATGGCATATTGTAGAGATTTTTTTTGTGAAGGGCACGATTGGAGTAGTTCCAACGTTGAGATGGCAATAGGAGATTGCGCCAAATCATCTACTATAATATACGAAAGTGAAAATTTTCCAGAAGAAGTGTTTCAGCGTAATTTTCCCTTAGGGTTTTTGGTATGAACCTCTGCCTTAGGTTGAGGGATCTGCAAAGGACCATTTTTTGTCGAAAAAGCAACTGTAGAACTTGAAGAAGGGGGCACGAGGGAAGACGTAGCGGGAGGCTTATTGTACTGACGGGACCGAGTCTGAAGGTTGAGGTCAACGGTAATAGGTTGGTCAGAGCTCATCATGAGAATTTCGTAATCGGAGGTACCAGATGGAGGAGGTTGAATGGCCACCTGACCTTTAGGTGGTTAGGTAGCCACAAATCCTTGCTGAGGGCAAGGATTAATAAACACAACTGGCTGAGTAGGTGCAACATTGGGAGGGACGAAAGGGGAGGCTTTTTGTCCTCACGATGCTTCTTGAGTCTCCCAAATCTGCCGCATCTGTGGTAAAAGAGGAAAATCGTGGGTGTAATGACCATAGACACCACAACATGAACAAGGCTTATTCATGTGAATAGGCCTGTCGGGCTTGGAATGAGTGCCTTGTTGCTCGTTAACAGTGTTAGGAGCATTAACTTGGGGATTAGGTCTAGGATTACTGGGGGTAGATTGATTTGGAGTGCCTTTCCTCTTATTTTTCGAAGTATGAGGATTATTCGTGCCCTGATGTGCATACACCTACCCCTAATGGGGCGGTGCATGCTGTTGCGGGGTTTGAGAAGGCAAGGGAGGTGGGGGTGCTAATTCTTGAGGAGATGGAGCACCAGGTTGCTGATACGGATAATAAGGAGGTTGGGTAAAATTGTGGTAAATAGGATGGGCATAAGGAGGAGGCATGTCATATCCTGGATACATGCTATCGGGAGGGGGAAAAGTGTTGGAGGTGCTGGCCCCTCCCTGAGGGAAACCATAGCCCATGGGAGGCTGAGCATATGGATGAGAAAGAGCTCCAACAATACCGTTGGCGACATGGGATGTCCCCGGTGTGTTGGAACCATCAGGTCTAGGAAGATCAGGTAGAATGGTATAAACATAACCTGACTGAGCATAGATCAGGTCATATTTTAAAGCAATATGGAGAGTGGCTTCTTCGGTTTGAGGGAAATGCAATGCGACATCTTTGCCGATAGTAGGCAAAAGGGATCTAAGGAACCAGTCCATGTAGACACACTCTTCGAAGGTAGGGGTTCGACATAGGATATTTCTTCTCCACCATTCCTAGACATGATCAGATAGGCGGTTCGTAGAAAATTGACAGAAATAAGTCAAAAGTTCCATACCAGTGTCATAATGAAGGGGAAGCTGGAAATAAGAAAAAAAATCCTAGGCAAGAGTCGCAAAGGTGGTATGAGAGGAGGAGGCCTGATCAACATACCACTTAGAAGCTTCGCCAATAAGTGTATGTTGGAACAACCGAAGATGGACGGAGTCATTGGTAATGGAGTTAGACGAACACTACATGTGGAAAGATCGAACATGGTTTGTAGGATCTTCTCCAGCAAGACCTTCAAACTTGGGGATGTCAGAAGGGAGCTTGGTTGGCATAGTAGGCCAACCGATGTCATGGCATATAGGGTCATTGATCAATTGGTTAAAATCGGGAAGACTGAGGCCTGCCATATAGGGGAGCAAGGGAGCAGCCGGGGTAGTTCCTGTTCTGGTCCCACTAGTAGTATTCCCAGCATTAGGGCTGGGGCTACCACCAGAATTAGGTCTTGAACTAGACATGGTGAAGGTGACAGGGGGAGAGCTGGGGATGGAACCAGAAGCCCAATGAACCAGAATAGGAGTCAGAATGTGGACTTGGTGGAGTACTAACTCGAATCCTACCTAGAGGAGTAAGTATTCCTACCAGAAACTGAGGATGAAGGTCAAGAAGTCTCCGAGATAAATGCCTTGGGGGTGCAATGATGAAGGTGCAAACATGACACAAAGGGAAGAGAGACCAACAAGGGCAAGGAGGTGCAAGATCAACTGATTACAATGTCGAAACAAGGGCAGAGAGGTGCAGGATCAATTGATTACAATGTTAAAGTCTTTGCCTGGTAGTGTTAACCAGACTCTTCTTCACTTAGGGTGTGTGTGTTAAGTGTGCAAATTTTAATTTTTAAACCCAGACGTTTGTAGAGAAAAAGAAAAAGTGTGCTGTATAACTGTAAATAAACCTACATAAATAGTATATGAAACTGAAATAACATAAAATAAACAACTAATTATGAATTAATCTAAACCCAAGGAGGCGGGCCTCTCAACAACTAGTCTATGGGTGGGAAAAAATCTAGTCAAAACACACCAAAATAGCCAATAGATCTAAATTTGGGAGGGACAATGATCTAAAGGTCAGATCTGAAAAAAAATGGCTGAACACACTAAAATTTCAGACAACGTACAACAGCTAAAACTCTTCCACAAAAGATAGAGGGTACTGAAGCCCTAGGGAGCTAGGTTCCCATTTTGATGAGTAAAACATAACAAGTACAGGTCAAAAATGGGTGGATATGGAGGTTAGAAAACCCTAAAAAGAGGCCCAGAAAAACCCAGAAAAATCTCAGAAAAATTCCTGTAAAAATTTTAGGTTGCAGTTTTTGACCTGTTTTCTGCAAAGGTCGCAGGTTTTGGCCCAAACGGGAGCAGGTTTCAGAAAATTTTGTCGTCTCAGCTGCGGCTAATGCCTGTCACCTACGCAATAGGTCCGAAAACACATAGAAGTTAGAATATTCAATGTTTTAGGGTTTTATAGGTTAAAAACAACATGAAGAAAAGAAAAACAAGAAGCTGAAGAGAAATCCTAGGGTTTGAAGCAGCTGGATATGCAAGTATCTAAAAAATGACAGAGGTCGTAATCGTAAACCCTTATGGATTCGCCAGTTGTTAGTATGAATCTTAATCGCAAGCGTACGAAAAATGCTCACTTTACCCGTGCATAAAAAATATCCCTAACAACAAAGATGGTTGCCAATATCGTTAGATCTGCAATTAGTTGACCAAGATAAATGCTGCAAAATCTAGATCTATGCATTAAAATACATTAAGTAGTAAATAAAAGCAAGAGTTGCTCCATGCATCCAATAGACAAGAGAAGATTGTTTATAAGAATTTTTGTATTTTTTGACACTTGGGAAGGGAACATAGAAAGATGTTACTACTCCCCCTCAATGGGATGGGTTCTTGTAATTCCTCAACACTTCAGATCTAAAATTTCTCTCTCTTGATGGTGTAGAAAACCCAGACAAAAAATGGAACTCAAAGGGAGGTCACAAGAAAAATGGTAGCAAAATATGACAATGATGGAGGATCAAAGTTAGACCAAATGTATAGATCCAGAGTGATATTTAGGCAACAAAATGTAGTGAATGAATGGGAAAATCCTTCTATTTATAACAAAATATTGAGTTAGTTTAGATATTGGTGCATAATTAAAATATTATTAACCAAATCAAGATCCAAATTTTATGGAATATATTATGATATTTGTTGGAGGGAAAAAGAATTTGACTTTGGTCAAATCTCTTTATTTGTAAATAATAAATAAATAAATGGTTTATTTATTATTTTAAGGACGTGGTTGAGTAATAATTAAATAAATAATGATTTATTAAATTATTTACAAATGATTTAGTCAAATTTAACAAGGAATATTATTTAAATAAGGTTTAAATAATTATTCCTAGAAAATAATAAGATAAATAAGGATTTATCTAATTAATTTTCCTATTTTGGTTAAATATGACCAGGAATATTAATTAAACTGTTGTTTAACTAATTATTCTTGGAGAAAAATCAAACAAATGTGGAATTATTTAATATTTCCTCACGGGGTTTCCTTTTTAGACCATAAACAACTTAATAAATGTGTTTTACTAAGTTATGTTCATAGTGAAAGCAATTTTACTTAGGGTAAAATTGGTCTTACAATGTGTACTTTGGTCCATCTAATAGTAACAGGTTAGATGACCAAAAAATGGTGTAACAATACAATTTATAGTTATGTTCCCTTTAACCTCTATCTCAAATGAGCATTTCTCAAAACTGACATGCATGCAGCTATTAATTGCGAATTACGAGTTATCTAATTGTTCACTCATTGTGAATTAAATCTAGTTTAATTCACTGGACCTCTCACTAGCTCATCTCTTAGTTAGAACTAGTTAAACTGATTTTAACTCAATTAATTGAGTTAACTAATTCACACCTACACCCCACTGATGCACCAACTACAACTAGACCCCCAAAATATTATAATCTTCTACATGCCTCATCTTAGACCATCAACTCGAATTTATTGAGCTAACTCAGTCATCTTGAGTTATTTGACTGATACAAGTTGTTATGAGCTGAAATTACAATTTATTGTCCAATTTGTTTAAGGGAAAAATAATTTAGATGCTTCACATTCCATGACCAAAATTCTGGTGCATCAAAATTCCACATTCCTAGTGCATCAAGATTCCACACCATTTGTGGATGAATTTTTTGTCCTTTCTGGTTTCCAATTTCACTGTTTCTTGTTGCAAATTTCAACACTCCCTCTCAACAAGAAGAAAATTCAATCTATCTTGATCCGATACTTTTGGAATGTTCTGCATGCAACAATTCTCTAGTGTTGTTTGCACCTGCAACTCCTGAAACTGAATAGCCTCCGAACATATGAATCAAAATAATGCATCTGTAATCAGAGTCATCTGATTGCTGCTAGCTACTCCACCTGTCTACTGACTCTTAGAACAGATGTTGACATCTATATCCGTGCCCTCCGCCCTGTTTCCAACTCTGATCTGTGCTCCAATATCCAACATCTGTCACTTTGATTTTTGTGTTCCTAAAATCTGACTGCATAAATCTAACAGATCCTTCTTGATACTGCTATACTGTGGGCTCCTTGCAGCCATGTTTGATCCATGAGACACACCATCTCAATGTACCCTGCCCAAATTTCTTCTTGGGATTATATCTGCACATCGCCCCAACTCTCACTTGGAGGTATAGCTACATGTACTCCCTCTTCCCATCTGGCTCGAATTCCCCCCTAACAAAGGTCTATACTTGAGTGGACACCTCCACTCGGTCTCCTCTCTGCTTCTCCAATTGTGGCTACTCCAGAAACTTTTGAGACTACTTCTCAGGCTCCATGTTGAGAGATAATTTCTCCCTCTCAACCACCAAGTTAGTAACCACTACTTTTCTCCTCAAAGCTTTGCATGAATCCCCGAACTCGAGAGCATACATGTTCTTGAATCTTACACCAATATGTTTCACCCATCCCGTGGCTATGTGTTTAAGGAAAACCTTTCCTTTTATAAAAATCACATCATAACCATGGTCTTCCAATACCGCTATGGAGACAAGATTTTTCCTTAGTTCTGCAACATACAAAACATCTGTTAGTATGAGAGGGGAGCCAAACTCCCTCTGAAAGGTAACTGTACCTATGTCGGTCACGCTATACCTTCAATCATCTCCAAACTCTATGTTCTACTGGAGGTCCTTCTGCTCCAAGTCACTGAAGATATCTCTATTCCCCATCATATGGAATGAGGCACCGCTGTATAGATACCACATGCATCCCATTACAGTGCTGGCCATGCGTGCAATGAGAGTAAAATCAAGCTCGAACTATGAAGCCAACGCTTCACCTGCTGCAACCGCAGGATCTTTCTTGCTTTCCTTCTTCTGTGGAAAATTCACGGCATAGTGTCTGTGCTCGTGATAGTGAAAACACTTGATCCTTGAAAAGTCTCTCTTGCAATCTTCACCTTGGGAATTATTTCCCTTGGATTTCTTTCCTTTACTGACTATTGCACAATCTTCTTCTTTGTCGGTGTTGGATGCCCCATATCTAGTGCTCCGCATTATTTATTCTATTACCAAGTCAGACCACAAACACTCCCAGTCTGGTAACTTCTCCCTCCCATTCACAGAGTCCTGGTAACTATGCCAGCTCTTGGGAAGGCCTAGAAGTGCTAGGATCACCAAATCATCTTGGGATACTATCACACCAACACTTCCAATCTCATTTCGACATTCAGTGAACTTCGCCAAGTATGTTGGTACCGTCTCGACCTCCTCCATATTAATCTTTTTGAGCTTGTCCTTCAACGCAAAATTCCTGTGGTAATTGATATTTTGAAAGAGATCTGTCAAGGCCTTCCACATAGCATATGGAGTCACCTTCCCATGGAGACTTGAGACAATATTATCTCAAACTCCCTCTAACAAGATCCTTCTCGCCTTCACTACCTTATTCTGCCATGCATCAAGAATTTGGGCATCTACTGCTACATGATTGGGAATAGCAATATCTATGAATTCCTTCAACCCATTGTCCTAAAAAATTGCCTCCATCCTATCCTTCCACGCTATATAATTCGAATTTCTCTCAAGATAAAATAAGATTCTCAAGCCATTGAAATACATCTTGATCTGCTGCTGGATCCTGAAGAATAATTTTCAAATTTGAACCTGTTCAAGACAACTTAATTTCTTCTCTTCTATTGTGATTCTTGGTGCTCTGATACCATGTAGAACTATCACTCTAATACCATATATAAAATCTACCAAAAGGATTCAATCTGATCTTGTGATGTACTAAAACAATATACTGAATCCTTCTACAATATTTGTAGAATACAAAAATGATCGCTCAATGAAACACAAGTAAGGGAAAAAATTAAATCAACCACAAAAAAAAATATGTTCTTGGGGAAAGAAACTACTAAAAAACCCTCTATATATATTGTGTATTAAGTCAAGGAATCATGAAACAAAACAATGCTTAATCTCTCGTGATATTCTCTAGCACTCTGCCAACTTTCTCACACTAATATAGGCAAAATCGGTCGAGTTCTTAGCCAATTCTCAGCCTTCCTTCAGTCTGCCTTGCTCACACAATTCCTAGGGAATTATCTCGCTATTAAATAGGAAAAATATCCTTCCTCGAATGCGCAATCCATAATGGCATCCCAATGACTCTATAAATTCACATGTATAATTATCTAATTATACAACTGATAGTTATGTTACCTTTAAACTCTGTCTCAATTGGGTCTTCCTCATAACTGACATGCATGCAAATATTAATAGTGAATTATCAGTTATCTGATTGATCACTCATTGTGAATTAAATCTAATTTAATTCACCAGACCTCTCACTAGCTCATCTCTTAGTTAGAACTAGTTAAACTGATTTTAAATCAATTAATCGAGTTAACTAATTCACACCTACACCTCAATGATGCATCAAATGAAACTGGACCCCCAAAATATTAGAATACCTCTACGTGCCTCATCTTAGACCCTAAAATTGAATTTATTGAGCTAACTCAGTCATCTTGACTTAGTTAATTGATAAAAGTTGTTATGATGTGAAATTATAATTTATTGTCCAATTTATTTAAGGTAAAAATAAATTACATGCTTCACATTCCACGACCAAAACTATGGTGCATCAAAATTCCACATTCCTAGTGCATCAAGATTCCACGGCCTTTGTGGATGCATTTTTTTCCTCTCTGGTTGCTAATTTCACTGTTTCTTGTTGCAAATTTCAACACTCCCTCTCAATAATGAAGGAATTCAATCTATCCCGATTTGGTACCTTTGGAATGTTCTGCATGCAACACTTCTTTAGTGTTTTTTTCACCTACAACTCCTGAAACCGAATAGCCTTCGAAAAACTGAATCAATATAATTCATCTGTCATCAGAGTCTTATGACTGCTGCTAGATACTGCATCTGCCTACTGGACTCTCTGCGCTGCTTCTGACATCTGCATTTGTGCCCTATGCACTACTACCAACTCTGAACTGTGCTCCAGTATCCGACATCTGTCACTTTGATTTTTTTATTCATAACATCTGACTGCATCAATATAATTTATCTTTCTTGCTACTGTTATACTGTGGGCTCCTCGTAGCTAGGTTTGATCCATGAGACACACCATAGAAATGGACCCTTCCCAAATTTATTCTTGGGATTATATATGCATATTTCCCCACCTCTCACCTCGAGGTATAGCTGCATGTACTCCATTTTCCCATCTGGCTCAAAATTCCCCCCTACTGGAGGTCTCTGCATGAGTGGATGCCTCCAATTGGTCTCCTCTCTGCTTCTCCAATTGTGGCTGCTCCACAACCTTATGAGATTTCTTCTGAGGATGCATGTTGAGATATAATTTCTCCCTCTCAAACATCGAGTCACTAACCACTGATTTGCTCCTCAAAGCTTTGCATGCATCCTCGACCTCGAGATCATACATGTTCTTGAA
The DNA here is from genome assembly GCA_034641835.2 of Pinus albicaulis. Taxonomy (NCBI): domain Eukaryota; kingdom Viridiplantae; phylum Streptophyta; class Pinopsida; order Pinales; family Pinaceae; genus Pinus; species Pinus albicaulis. Next base: position 1,480,937,711 of record CM076575.1, read on the forward strand.
TCTTACAGTGATCTGTTTCACCCATCCCGTGGCTATGTGTTTAAGGAAAACCTTTCCTTTTCTAAACATCACATCATAATCATTGTCTTCCAATACCGCTACAAAGACAAGATTATTCATTAGTCCTGGAACATAAAAAAAAATTGTCAGTATAAGAGGGGATTTAGACTCCCTCTAAAAGGTAACTGTACCTATGTCGGTTGCGCTATACCTCCTGTCATCTCCAAACTCTATGTTCTGCTGGAGGTCCTTCTCCTCCAAGTCACTGAAGATATCTCTATTCCCCGTCATATGGAATGAGGCACCACTGTCTAGATACCGCATGATTCCCATTACAATGCTAGCCATGCATGCAATGAGAGTAAAATCAAGCTCAAAATTTGAAGCCAATGCTTCACCTGCTGCAACCGCAAGCTCTTTCTTGCTTGAATTCTTCTGCGGACAATTCACAACATAGTGCCCATGCTCATGACAGTGAAAAAACGTGATCTTGGACAAGTCTTTCTTTCTCTCTTTGCCTTGGGTCTTCTTTGCCTTGGATTTCTTTTTTTTTCTGACTAATGCACGATATTATTCTTTTTCGGTGCTGGAGGTCCCGTCTCTGGTGCTCTGCCTTATTTATTTTATTAGCAAGCCAGACCATCAACACTCCCACTCTAGTAACTTCTCCCTCCCATTCACAAAGTCCTGGTAACTATGCCAGATCTTGGAAAGGCCTAGAAGTGCTAGGCTCACCAAATAATCCTAGGCTACTATCAAACCAATACTTCCAAGCTCATCTCGACATTGAGTGAACTTCGTCAAGTATGTTTGCACCATCTTGCCCTCCTCCATCTTGATATTTCTGAGCTTGCCCTTCAACGCGAACTTCCCGTGGTCGCTGCTATTCTGAAATAGATATGTTAAGGACTTCCACATAACATATGTAGTTGCCTTCCCATGGAGACTCGAGATAATATGATCTCAAACTCCCTCTAATAGGATATTTCTCACATGTGCTACCTTCTTCCACCATGCAACAAGAAGTTGGGCATCTGCTGCTGCGGGCTTGGGAATATAAATATCTATGAATTCCTTCAACTCGTTGTCCTCCAACACTGCCTCTATCCTGTCCTTACAAGCTATATAATTTGAATTTCCCTCAAGATCAAATTCAAGTATCAATCTATTGAAATACATCTTGATCTCTTGCTAGATCCTGAAGAATAAATCTGCAAATTTAAACTTGTTCAAGACAAACTCAATTTATTCTCTTTGATTGTGATTCCTGGCGCTCTGATACCATGTAGAAATTTCACTCTGATACCATGTAGAAAATCTACCAACGATATTCAATCTGATATTGTGATGTACTAAAACAAGATACTGAATTCTTCTACAATATTTGCGGAATACAAAACATGATCGCTCAATCGCATACAAGTAAGAGAAAGAAGTAAATCAATTGCACAACACAATTTGTTCTTGGGGAAAGAAACTGCTCAAAACCCCTCTATCTATGTTGTGTTTTAAGTCAAGGAATCATGAAACAATACAATGCTTAATCTCTCATGAGATTCTCTAGCACTCTGCCAACTGTCTCACATTGATCTAGGCAAAATTGGTCTAGTACTTAGCAAATTATCATCCTTCCTTCATCCTGCCTTGCTCATGCAATTCCTAAGAAATTAGATCCCTATTAAATAGAAAATATATCCTTCCTTGATTGCACAATCCATCATGGCATCTCAATGACTATAAACTCACATGTACAATTATCTAATTACACAACTGATAGTTATGTTCCCTTTAACATCTGTCTCAACTGGGTCTTCCTCAGAACATACATGCATGTAACTATTAATAGCGAATTATCAGTTATCTGATTTATCACTCATTGTGAATTAAATCTAATTTAATTCACTGGACCTCTCACTATCTCATCTCTCAGTTAGAACTAGTTAAACTTATTTTAACTCAATTAATCGAGTTAACTAATTCACACCTACACCCTAGCGATGCATCAACTGCAACTAGACCCCCAAAATATTAGAATCCCTCTACATGCCTCATCTTAGACCCTCAACTCCAATTTATTGAGCTAACTCAGTCATCTTGACTTAGTTAACTGATACAAGTTGTTATGAGATGAAATTACAATTTATTGTCAAATTTATTTAAGGGAAAAATAAATTATATGCTTCACATTCCACGGCCAAAATAATGGTGCATCAAAATTCCATATTCTTGGTGCATCAATATTCCACGGCCTTTGTGGATGCATTTTTTTTCCTTCCAGGTTTCCAATTTCACTGTTTCTTTTTGCAAATTTCAAACATATAATCCCCAATTTTACTGGGGGCTAAAGAACATGTTCAAGTGGAATGGGCTTTGGATTTCTGTAGTTACTTGTTACCAGTGTCACATTTTGTGTTTAACATGACTTGAGACTTTTTTTTTTTAATGCACTCATTTTTTATTTACACAATGTGATCGATGCCAAAATCCATACTCTTATTCTTGCAGAAGTAGAAAACAAATAATGTATGGAGCTTTTCTTTCTTTGCATGTGTAATTTTCTACATTAATTTTTAAGGTCAGAATCTTTTCTTTCTTTGCATGTGTAATATTGAGGAGTTTCAGTCATCAAAATGTACAGGTCAATAAAAATATTAGTTAAAATCCTTTTAGAACTATTCAGTTGAGAAAAACCCCTTTAAATTTTCTTAGAAGAATCCTTTGGAAGTGACTAGAAAACGAAACTGTGGCCTTCAAATTGATAAAGGATTATTTTTATGATTCTCTCAATGAGACACTGTGAAAAATATTGTGCCAATAGAAAGAAAAACATCACAATGTGGAAGGGAATATTGATTAACATATGCAAAAACAATCACTACAATATTGAAAATTATTATTGGTAAAATTTGGGTGTGCTTTAAGTTGCTACTGAAAACTACTCATTTTGTTTCCACGATAGTGCTCTTTATGTGTCTTAAATTTATGCATATGGATTTCCAAACCTATTGTAGGCATAAATTATACTTAAACATAGATGATTGAAACTTAGATGTATTCCTCAAAGGTCAAGTGTAGTAAAGTTCATTTTTCCACTACTACTTCGCTTTTCCCTAATTCCCTTTTTTATGAATTCATGGATTAGAGTCTATGAATATAAACAAATACTTATTATACCTCATATGTTTGAGGAGATAGTGTCATGAAGAATTAAGTTTTCTGAAGGTTTGTTTAAAGTAATATGTAATTTAAAAAGATTCAACTAGTTATAATTTTTTTTTGGCTTAAATTAAGGATAAAATTTCTAACACAAATTTAACCCTCTATCCTCCAATATCATAAATCTATATGTTATCATTATTGTCTGGCTTGTAAAAATGTAGGACTAGCCTTTACATTGGTTAGTGAAAACATAAAAAACATCAAAACTAGAGTATTAGATCTGTGCTATCTTGGTTAGAATCTTATATCAAATGTTAACATGCTATACATCAAATACTCAAATCCAACTACTTGGAATAAAATTTATAAGTTGGGTATCCACATTAGGTCATTGCTAAATGTTCAGATGGCTAGGTTGGAAATCATATGCAGATTTCAAGAAGTCCATCCCTGACCACAAATAAGGTTGGCTATGTTGATTTGATAGATCTAGTGCGAAACATGCCCCCAAAGTTACATTGCATCTCTCAAAGCATAAATACTAACATGTACAACAATCCTCGTGCATGTAAAAACTTGTAACTACAATTATAAAGTTAGTTCGATTCTCATAAAATTAATTGTTACACTTAGAGGCTTATTTGTACTCAACAAAATCATTATATTCCACTGTTATAAGTAATTCTGGTGTTCATCAAGTGGCACTATGCACCCCTTTTGAAACTCAACTTTATTCCTTACAAGTTGACAAGCTTGTAATGGATTTGATGTCATTTTGCATTTATCAAATTACACCAGAAATATAATTAAAGAAATATTTTGAATCACTAACATTTATTTGCATTGCACAATACCATATATTCTAATCTAAAATACAAAATTGGTTCTTGAAACTTGGAAATAATGCTTACTGTAGAAAATAGTTAAAATTGGTTTTTTGAGCTATTGGGTTGTTGAGATATTCTCTCAACAACCAATCTCTCAGTTTAGAAATTTCTATATCTGATACACAGTATACACACTTAATGTAATTGTGTGATTAAGATGTAACGAAAAAAATAATTGTGTGCTCACAAATATTTGATTTCTTTCTTGGTATCAGAGCTGGTAACTCTGGGTTAACTCCTTACTAGAGGCCAGGGAAAATGTGAGAGGAATTGATTTTCTGCTGCCACATCTAATCAGAAAAGGGCGTGCGAAGATTTTGTTTTTTCGAAGAATCATTAATGGTGGGTTGTTTGTGATATTTGGTTCATTTTATGAATGATTGTTAACATTTAGGACCAGGCCATAATTACGACTGTTGTGTGGAATTTTTTAGATCTCTCCTGGTGCTCTTTAACAACGTTAAATATGCAGTTTTCAAGGTAGAGCCATTCATCCATAGGAAACAACAAGCACTGATTAAATCAATCCAGTAAGATTTGAAATCACATACTATTTAGTGCTACGTATCCCCATCTTCAAAAAATCAGATAATGGAGATTAGCTCAGAGATATTTATTAGTACATTGTGAAAATTTGTATAAAGGGATCAATCTCACTGTCTAACCATTCAGGAGGCATAACCCACAAAGAAATTTCCAGCATATGTTTTCAATGGACGATATTCAAAACCTGAGCATTCAATGGAGCATTGAAAGCCTAAATTTATTTCGATCACACTACCTATAGGGTTAAGGCATCCGCATCTACCAGTCCAACGAAGTAGGCAAGGACGATAAGGTCAGCTTGGAGGTCTCAGAGCCAACTACCATATCTGTCATAAGATTTGAGTCGTAAGATCGTGAAGCTACATGCATCTTCTATATCACGAACTCATTAAAATCAAAGCTACGTGATAATACTTCCATTCAAATTTATCTTCAAGTGGAATATAGATACAAACAATATTATTTGCACAAATGAATATGATTATTTTAATTTCACATCACCAACAAAAACAAATCAAGTAGTCGTGGGTGGATCCTGCTCCACAACAAGCAGATTTAGAGTGTAAAGTTAGGAGAAAAGGAAGACTTCACAATCATCTGTATCAAAACTATGTTTTTTTTTTTTTTTTTTTGTTGGGAGAAAGCCAGTTTACCAGGTGATAATCCAATTACATAGTGGTTGCTTATGTTAAATATGGAGAAAATAGTTGTTGAAAATTTTAATGGGTCAAACTTCTATACCTAGAAGGTGAAAGTCCAAATAAATTTGATGCATAAAAATATATGGAGCTTAGTAAAATGATTAGATCCAACACCCCAAGATCCAAAACAATTAGCTGAGTGGAAGAAAAGGGAAGATATATCTAAGTCTATTATAGGACTATCTTTTTCAGATTCACAACTTCACCTTAAAGACTTAGGAAATTTCTCTTCACAAATATGGGAACACTTAAGAAATATATTTGGTTAAAGGTCGTGAATGCAAAATTTTCTTTGAAATTGCAGTTAATCAAACTCAAAATGCACAATGGGGTATCATTGTGTACACACATAAATGATCTAAAATCACTCATAAGGCAATTGGAGGAAATTGAGGCAAAAATTGAAGAAAAAGATGCTAGGGCTATTTTGATAAATAGCTTACCTTCAAATTATGATAATGCTATTTTCACCTTAGGTCAGTTTTCCTCTCAATCATTAGATGAAATGATTGCAACACTCTTAGCAGAAGAGAAGAGGATGAAATAAGGTAACACAGAGGACAACTCACATGATGAGATGTGACTATTCTCAAAGGGCAGATTCAATAAAAACAAGAACTCAGTAGAATTTTTTTACTGTAAAAAACATGGTCACACAACCCTCAATTGTAAAAATCATTCCAGAGATCTCTTAATGGAAAATTAAAGGAATCAACCAACATAACTGCCATTGAATACTTGCCAGATGTCAACCTAGAGGACTTCGCAGATTGTGACAACGATAATGAATTTAATACAGAGTCTCTCATGCTTTTCTAAAATAAATATCAATTGTAGTATTAGTTAGATGTTATCAATTGTAGTAATTGACTGTTGGATAAACTCTGTACTTAGACAGGTTACCTATATAACTAGGATTGTGTATTTCGGTGCATACTACTAGGATGGAAACTTGTCCATAGAGATATTCAATATCTGGGCTATTCTTTGGGCTAGTCAAGAAATGTCAATTCTGCAAATTTCATCAACGATGGTCAGAGGTGGGTAAGTTTCAAATGGAGATAAGGTGGTAGCTCATGTGGTGGTGAAAAAAAGAGCAGTGTCTGCAAGATCTCAGAGTGAATGTAATTGCCGAGGAAGACCGTATTAGGCTAATGTGACTTATATGTAATTTGTTGCTTATGTAATAATGTAAGCGTTAAGGGGGGAACTTGGAAATAATTCTTACTTTAGAAAATAATTATAATTGGTTTTTTGAGCTGTTGGGTTGTTGAGATATCCTCTCAACAACCAATCTCTTAGTTTATAAATTGTTAGATTCGATAAGAACTATATATGATTAATGTAATTTTGTGATTAATATGTAATAGAAAAAAATAATTGTGTGTGCGCACATCTCTGATTTATTTCTTTGAATATAAGAAAGATATTACAACTTTTCCAAAAATAATTTGTCCATTCTTAAAAAACTTTATAGCTTTTCTTGCATATGTATAAATTTCTGGTGTATGTACTTTTTTTGACTTTTTCAAATTTCTACTATTTTTTATTATTATTGAAAAATATATGAAAATGAAAATCCCAACCCTCTTTCTTACCTTGCGGTGCAACTTCGTGGTACATGGCATTGGAACTTAGTAATGAATAATAACAAAGTTTGTGATAAATGACATTGACACATAGTAAATAAATAATAACAGAGACTAGTGTTTCAGTAAGATCATGGTACATGGACATGGTAGTTGAGGTAGGTTGCAAGGTGTTAATGTGGAAATGTAACAACTACAAAAAATGTTAACACATACCCTCAGAAACAATGGCTTCCATTTGAAGCCTCCATTTGAAATTTCAATCCTACTACCCAAAAGCAACACTAATAGATATTTAATGGTAAGTGTAGATTCATACAAGCTATGCACCAATCTTTTGTACCATTTATTGAGTGGAACCAGAAATTGATTTTTTTTTTCCTATAAATTTAACATATATACTAATGTGACTACAAAATATACCAAGGTAAAACCAATGTTCAACCAAAAAAAATTTAAAGAGAAAAGAAAGTAGATATCAAAGTTTAGAGCGATTCTAAGGAAAACTATGTGAAATTATTTTGTTTCTTAGTCTTGTTTTCCCGACTAATTAAAGGAGATTAAATCATTAATATGGATATTTTTAATTACAAAAAGTTCATTTATATTATGGATATGCTTAATTTCAATTTCTATAATATATTTGATTGGTTTCTTGCAAGCCTTATTTGAAAAGTTCACGAACTCTGTTGTAATAGCCTTGGTAAAAATACATGTAAAAATATATATATAAGAACATGGTCTATGGGACACGCATTCCAAGCTGAATGGTGGGAAAAAACATCCTAGTGGGTGTTCATTCGGTTTATTATGGATAAGGAAATTGGCAAAGGTAAAGGCATGAGGCATTAATTGGCATTTTATTTATGAAAATAAAGGAAAATAGGAGAAAAAGAAGGTGAAAGGTCACATATTGCATGTGAGGAGGAAAATGAAGGAAAATAATGGAAAATAATGGAAAATGAAGAAAATAGAGGCCTCATTAATAAAAGGCTTCTAAGGATTAGTGGGCAAGGCTTGGTCAGTTCAGATTTGGAGCTCTCATTATTCTCTCTCTCTCTCATAACCTTGAGCACTTAGAGTATTCTTGGAGCACTCTTGGAGAGTGTGGCATATTTGGAGATTTCGATCAAGAAATCAAAGGAAGAGCAGGAAAGCACAGAGGACATCGGGATCAACATTTACAATAGGTTCTAAGTGCAGGTACCGAGTTTCATGTATGATTTCATCACTATTTTTGGCATGCATGGTATTGCATGTGGTTTCTTAATTATTATTTGTCATGGGCATGGAGCATGGCCGAGATTGATAGTGGATTTTCCTAGCCTTGCCATTTCCTGGATAGCCATGCTGATTGTGGGTTTATTTCCATTGATTTTTTTCTTGTTAGTTCTCATGGTTCCTTTGGCTATTGGGTTGAGTTATTAGTTCTTGGAGCCTTGGTTGGATAAATGATATGGATCCCAAAGGACAACCGTTGGGTTGAGTTAATAGTCCTGGAGCCTTGGTTAGAGAAACGATCTGGAGCCCTAGGTGGGTTGAGTTACTAGTCCTGAAGCCTTGGTTGGAAAAACGCTCTAGATCCTGGTAACAACTGGGGTTGAGTTATTAGTCCTGGAGCCTTGGCTGGAACAAACACTCTGGAGCCCTGGAGCAGCTTGGATGGAGACCAATCCATGATGGTTAGTGATTTCAGACCATGAGGTGGAATCACTAGTTTGGGTTTGAGACAATTTGGTCTCTGGAGCCCTGGTTTGGTGTTGATTGATATGTTTGATAAAGTCCCACATTCATGCTTGGAATATGGCATGGGGGTGACTAGCTGAAGTGAGATTTGGCTCAGCCATGTCTGTGGTCGGGTGGAACGTGGAAGTCCCATTATGGGTTGGTTTTTACATTCATTAATGAAAGCTTCAATACCTTGGTATTTGATGTGTATATGCAATGGTTTATATATGGATTCTATTGCTGATGTATCCATCGTATTTTTGTTGGTATTATGATGGTTACGAGCATGTATTGTGACAATGATGAGGTATGTCTCTCTCCATGTTTTTACTTGTAAATGAATATATAATGTATATATGGTTAAGTTGATTAAATGATAACTTATACTGTAGGGGAACAATTCTTATTATCCATTATCAGATAAGAAAGAGACCCCTTTGTTTAAATCGACTGTTTATACCTGTATATGCTATGTTTGTGACATGTTTGAAGAAATTCCAATCATGGCTGGGTGGAGTAGGATGAGTTCCGGTTGATGTGATTGCTTAAATATGCTTTTTTTAATGTAATTTACCCTCTCTTGAAGTTACAAGAATTTTTGGGCAGTGACTCGGGCTCAGGGGCCAAAAATGTGGCACAGATCCCAGAGCTATGGGCAGAAAATTCACTGTTTGGGCCTTAACCGCTACCTTGACAAGGATAGCCCATGAATATAGGGTATATAGCTGCTCCCTTTCCCTTACAAGCCCACGTCTAAGCCTCAAAGGGGCTAACAATCAGTTCCCGCTCATGAAACAGGGCCGTGGAAGGTTGGGTTACCTCCCAGGGATGTTAGTGATGCCGTGTAAGGTGTGGTTTTGGTGTTTCCACCAGTTCCACTTCCTTAAGGTCATATAGGAGGTTGAATCTCATATTAATAGCCTCTCATCACATGTTTACCCTGGTTGGTCAGTTACTTTGGTAGATGTGGGAAGAGGGTGTTACATCCGTTTGTTAGATTAATGAAAACCTAAAAAAGAGAAAAATCCCACCCATGAGTAGTTTCTAAACATCGTCAATGATGACATTACATTTTTGGAAAAATGCAAGAATACCATATGTTTAATGTGTTATAAAATCTTAGATATGCTTCTCAAATCCACTAGCTAGAGAAGATTCTTGACTTCATTTAGTATTATATGCCTCTCCAATTAATTCTTGATGTTATGATTATGATAAAAAAGATGAAGAGCCTTAACCAAATATGTAAATTTGGGTTAGTGGATGAGATAAAGGTAAATGAAATAGTCATCCCTGAGCTCACTAATCGCCACTGTTAATCCTTATTGTTTGAGCAGCCAAACCTTGCATATTTCAATCATGCTTAGTAGGGATTAAGCTACAATGCAACACTTATTCATAGATGTGTGTGTAATTGAGATTTTAGAATAATATTTAAAATAAAATTATATTTATTTATTTACCAAATTTTTACATCTAAACAAGGGGAATAGTTGCGATGCAACATAGTCCCTGCCTCTACCGCTAATTAATTGATCAAGGGAGCATCTGTTGTGCATATCATTGTTAGAGTGGGGTCCAAATTTCATATTGCAATTGCAATATGTTGTTATACGAAAACCACTTTCACAATATATATGTTATTAAATCCTTATTCGAGAGTGATTTTCGCATTTGCAATATGTCGTTATTTCCGCCTCTATGTCTTTATTCCGTTTACGCATAACTTATTCCATACAATTAAAATGAAACTATTTTTTGCTAAAAGATAACAATGCGAAACATCTGGACTTGTCTGCACAATGAGTCATAATTTTTATTTACCTTACAAATCAAGCTATTAGCTAAGAAACTGGAAAATGCGAACCAAAAATTGCCAAAGGTGAATTGTTCGTGTGAGACTCACATTTATTTTTTATTTTTTCTACATTTTCTATATGTCATTGTTATCGTCTTCTAATACACACAACCATCTTCGCAGAACTTCATTCGCACAACTACTCCCACACTCAATAACGCCCTTGGATTATTCATTGACATTCAAAACTCCGCACACGATACCTCTGAACAACTACCTTCGTAAAACCACCTTCGTACACCTAATTTCGTAGTTACAAAAAATGTTCCTAAATAATAATTTAAAAATAGAAAGCCTTCTGCACATTCGTTACACAATTTATTTAGTGCCTCTGTCTATGCAAAAGACCCCGGTTCTCCCACATATGATCTTCCTCACTATGCAAAGGACCCCAACTCTCCCGCACATAATAATATTAATTTAACATTTGTTCAACCCCCCTGAGCCTATGCAAACAAGCTGCAATGACATCAATTATTGCATCATTGAACAAAGCAGTAACAAAACAACCACATCATTGAGAAGAGCACTAACATAATAGTGACAATGTCAAGCGCTCTCACCAATGCAATGGCCATTTACAAATTTCACAACACTTTTTCTTCACAAGGAGTGAAAACACAGTTTTTTAGCACCCCTATTTATGAAATATATCTCGGTTCTCTCGTACATACTCCGTCCTACACACATTTAATCGATTTTCTATATGTCGTTATTACCGTTTCCGCAGATGCACAACCATATCCACACAGTTACACCCACATACAATAACTCCCTTTGACCAGTCATTGACATGCGAAACTCTGCATAAGATACCTCTGAGCAACTACCTTCACACAACCATCTTCGTAAAACTACTTTTGTATTTCCAAAAAATGTTCCTAAATAAAATTTAAAAAAGACAATCCCTTTTACCACACAACACTTTTTATTCACAGGGATTGAAATACAAATTTTTAGCACCTTTGTTAATGCAAAAGACCTCGGTTCTCTCGCACACACTCCGTTGTCCGCAAAAATTTTATTTTTTGTAGCATCGTATGTGTTCTAGCCACGAAACTTGGCGGAGAGGCTATAATACACGATATCTCCAAGACCCAAAAATCATTTCTAGAAATTCCACCTAGAAATGACTTAATTAAATTATTAGCCGATTTTTAAATATTTCCTAAGTCTAAACTTAGGGAATATGGTTAATTAATCAGAATTAATTAAGTCAATGTGAGAATAGTCTAGAAACTCACACGAATAGACTTAAATATGATCCTAGCCCTTGATTAAGATTTAATCTTGGATGTTGGAGTCCTAAAAGGGGATTATAAGAAGAAGTTGATGGGAACTTGGAGAATACACTTAAGTTATTTGATTTAATTGGTAGATCAATTTCGAGAGAGCAGTAACAGTTTCCAGAAAGCCAAATATTGAAGTAGAGACAATGAGGGGTAGGGACAATGAGGATGGAGAACTATTTCCAGATCTAGCGAGTGGATTTCTAGAGAGGCAGAAGAAACAAAGTGAGGGTGACACAGGTGTTGTGCAAAATCCTCTAAGAGGCAATTTGATTTTGCTGGAGAGAAGTTGAGTTTCAGTTCCAGAGGCTAGGGAAGGGTTCCATAGGGTCAGGGAGAAAATTTTGTAGCCAATGGTAGACAAGAAGGCTTAGGATCAATTGTTTCAACTATGCATGGGTAGTGACTGCGCTAGGGTGACACAGGCTTGCATAAAGGAAGTTTGGACGACTCACTTAGAGCTGTAGTCAAAGCCCGAATTTTCTAGTGGGGTGAAGAAAATTCCTCACTAAATTTTTTCCAGTATTTTTTTTTCAGTAGGATTGCCAGATTTCGATATCTAGGTTGTACTCAAAATTTCTCATTGCTGCATAATAATAAAAACTCTCAGCTATTGCACTGGTTTTCCCAAGTTGGGTTTTTCCGGGGACATTTGTCCAAAAAAATAAAGGTGTCATTTTTATGTGTTTCATTAGGGGAATTTTGAGTTCTAAAATGGGCCTCCTAAGAAAAATGTACAACTAAAATAAAGTTTATAAGAACCAATAGGATTCAAGATGATGATGTCAACCATGGGGGTTGATTCACCATTTTTGGAGTAAAAAAAGTAAAAAGATTAAAAAATAATAAAATAATAAAACTACTTTTTGAATTTGTATTTTGAATTTATCTCCCGAAGGGTTTACTCAAATTTCGAACGATAATACTCGTTGGATGAAAAATTTAATTCCTCACCCAAGGAGTACCCATGTTGCATACTTTTGATGGACCCTGCTACAAGAAAAATGAGAAATACATAAGAAAATGTAATTGCAATCACGTTTTTTATGTATTTCTCCTTTTTTGTGTAGTAAAGTCCATCAAAAGTATGCAACATGGGTACTCCTTGGATGAGGAATTAAATTTTTTATCCAACGAGTATTCTGCTCGAAATTCGAGCAAACCCTTAGGGAGATAAGTTCAAAATACAAGTTGAAAAAGTAGTTTTTTCTTTTTTCCCTCTAAAATTGGATGATGTAATCAAATATTATTTTATTATTTCCATTATTATTTTATAATTTCCTTAGGAGGCCCATTTTATACCTAAAAATTCCCCTAATGATGTGCTATATTTTCTCAGTTTCTAGCATTGCTTTCTTCCACAATTTTATATTTGAAGGTTACAGTGTGATTTATTTGATATTTTCCATAATAGATAAATTGTTAAATTAATTAACAATTAGAAAAATAAATTCCAGTTGCTGCAATAGGATTTTAGTTTTGAATTTTTCACATGGTATTAGCGAGTAAGTGATCAACAGGGAAGCTTAGAAGCGAAAGAGAGAATTTCACTACTTAGAAGGAGCGACAGGCTAAAATTCTTAGAGGTAGTGCAGTTCCTTGACAGGGACGCCAAATTTCTGGGGCATAAATTCGGTTTTCACTTATAGGGTTGTAGAAAATTCATGTTTCCCAGAATAAAAATTTCAGCAGTCAAAGGGAGCAATAACAACTCATATTTTCACTAAGTAGATTTCTTGGTTGGACTAAGAGGGTTTTGTAGCAGTTTGCAGCAGCAGAATCCACATCATATGGAAGAGAAAGGCACACATAGAAGAGGAAATTTTCTCTCAGGGGACTTCGAGTTTCAAAAGTTTGATTTTTCCAAAAAGATTGGCAGTAGTTGTGAGTAGATCTTCTCACTCCAGAAGGGAGTGTGAATAACAGTAGAAGTAGCCAAGTAGAGGGAAAGAGGGATATTTTTGACTAGATCAGAGATGACCACAACTAGGCTTAGAGATCAAGATAGGTTAGAGGGAGGCTCCAATTATGTCATATGGAAGGCTAGGATGTCATTCCTTCTAGATGGACATGGCCTAAAGCTCTACATAGATAATGTTGTGGCAGTTCTTTAGGATGCATATTAACTAAAATAATACACGAAATAAATGGCCAAGGCGAAGCGGTTGATCTTAGATGGAGTCTGGGACCATATAGTCTCACACATAGCTGGCAAGGATACCGGAAAATAAATGTGGGATGCTCTCTACATGCCATATTAGGGTACTTTTGAGAAGTGGAAGATGTTCCTGGAAGAAAAGTTGAAATGCACCAGGATGCAAAAGGGGGAAGGCATAGATCAATTCCTCACCAGGATTTAAGAAGTCCGAAATTAACTTGCAGCTGTTGGGGCAACACCTCAATCATCAAAGCTAGTAAAATTGGAACTAAACAATGTCTTAGAGGATTGGAAATTATTCATCCAAATAATATTGGGCAGAGACAAGCTACTAGAGTGGGACAAGTTGTGGTCTAACTTGCAGCAGGAGTAGTTGAGGTGAGCTATACTAAAGAGCTCCATCAATGGAAACAAAAGTAGTGGATCGAAGGGGGTGAAGGAGGAGGAAAATGTGGCCCTCGCATCAAAGGGTCCAATCAGGGGAAATGGGATCAGAGAAAGAAGAATAAGGACTTGTCAAAGGTCAAGTGATTCAGATGTGGTGAGATTGGTCACTACAACACGTAGTGTCCTCTCAGAAAGAAGGACAAGTAGGAGAAGAAGGACCAACAAGTAACATTAGCTGAGATCAAAAAGATGTCCTCTAGGTTGAGGAAGACTTCACAATGTTGGCAACCATATATACAAGAGTGAGATGGGGTGACTTGAGAGTTTTTGCCCCATAGTGCTACTGATATGGGCAGGGTCCATTGAGGAGTCCACCTATTGGATCATTACCTGGCTACAAGGGCCCATATTATTCATTAGAAGGATGGATAAGTGTTAGGAGATGCATTTAGATTCCATAATGACAACTGTATACTAGTTGCAGTCATATTCCAAAGAGCACAGTGCGGAGTCATCAACAACATAGATTTTTCAGAGACAGTGTAGAGGCTAGTAGCCATGAGAGTATCAGGTGACAGATGCATCATAATAAACAAAACTGATTCAATATTTTAGATGCTTCTCAATTGTGGTAGTCGTAGTTGCAACAACAATAGATGAGAGGGAGTTGTAGTGCAAATGCAAAGTTGGCAGCAATACAAAAAGGTCAGCAACATCACAAATGCAACATAAGAGTTGTGCAATGGTTTGTGAGAAAAAATATCCAAACATTAGCAGCATGACAAGAGATGATATAGAGATAGAGTGTTGTGGTAGGGTGTGCAATAATAGAACACAATCCTCGCTAAGAGGGAGTGTTATTTTTTCTAGCATCAGATGCGTTATAGCCACAAAAATTGGTGGAGAGGCTAGAATACATGAGATCTCCAAGACCCATAAATAGTTTTTGGAAATTCCATCAAGAAATGACTTAATTATATTATTAGTCGATTTTTAAATATTTCATAAGTCTAAACTTAGGGAATATGGTTAATTCATTAGAATTAATTAATTCAAGGTGATAATAGTCTAAAACCTCATACATATCGACTTCAAGATGATACTAGCCCTTGATTAAGATTTAATCTTGGCCTTTTGAGTCCCTACAAATGATTATAAGAAGAATTCAATGGACACTTGGAGAATACACTTCAACAATTTGAGTTCCTTGGCAGTTCGATTTCCAAAGAGCAGCAAAAATTGCCGGAAATCCAAAGATCAAAGTAGATACAATGAGGGGCAGGGATAGTGAGGTTGGAGGAATATTTCCAGATTGAACAAGTGCATTTGTAGAGAGGCAAAAGAACCATAGTGAGGCTGATGCAAGGGCTATGAAAAAGCCTTTAAGAGGTAGTTCAATTTTGTTGTAGAGAAGCTAAGTTTCAGTTCTAGAGGCTAGAAAAGGGTTCTAGAGGGCCAAAGAGACAATTTATTAGCCAGTGGAAGACATGAAAACTACATGATCAATTGTTAGGCTGTGCATGGGTAGTGATTGCGCTAGGGTGACGCAGGCCTGCACAAAGGAAATTTGGATGACTCAAATGGAGCTGTAGTGAGAGCTAGAATTTTCTTGTGTGGTGAGGAAAAAGCCTCACTAGATTTTTGCCAATATTTTTCTCTGTAGGATTGCAAGATTTGAGTGTCCATATTTTACTCATATTTCTTCACTGCTACATAATAATAAAAACCCTCAGTTGCTACACCAGTTTTCCCAAGTTCGGTTTTTCCGCGGACATTTATTTAAAAATAACAACGTTATTTTGATGTGTGTGTGCTAGATTTTATTAGTTTCCAGTGCTATTTTATTCCACATTTTTATTTGTGAAGGTTGCAGTGTGATTTATTTGATATTTTACATAGCAGATAAATTGTTAGATTAATTAATAATTAGAAAAATAAATTCCAGTTGCGGTAGTAGGATTTCAGTTTTGAAAATTTCACAAGAACTAGTTGTTTTGTCGTTTAATCTCTCAATTAAAAGCAATATTAGAATGAATTACAATTAAAAGACTCCATTGCATTTCTCTCATTCTGCAAAAATTCCGCACATGCATTTTCCGCACATGACAACCATCTCCACACAACTACTTCCGTGGTCACAATAAACATTCCTAAATAGTAATTAAAAAGTCCATTGTGTCAAAGAATCTTTCTAGCTTTCATTATGTGGTTGTCCTTTTTTGTACCGCTATTTAATTGGTTCTCTTTGCATAAATCTTTTCGCAGAGTGAAAGTGATTCTGAAAAATGAGCCATCATCTATATTTACCTTACAAAACAAGTTCATTAGCGAAGAAACTGGAAAATGGGAACTGAAAATTGGCAAAGGTGAATCATTCATGTGAGATTCACATTTCATTTTTATTTGTTTGCATTTTATATATGTCCTTATTACCCTCTTCGCACAAACAAAACCATCTCTGCACAACTCGTTCGCACAACTATTGTTGCACTCAATAATGCCCTTTGATCAATCATTGGCATTTGAAACTTCGCACATGATACTGTCAAGTAGCTATCTTCAAAAAACCACCTTTGTACAACTACTTTCGTACTTCTGAAAAATTGAAAAAACAATTTTTTAGCACGCTCGTTTATGCAAATGGCCTCGGTTATTCTGCACACACTCCGTCCTCTGCACTCTTACTCATTCACACAACTAGTATTTTTTACTTTTTAGCTCTCAAAATTTTATTATATGCATTTCCGCATTTAACCATCCAAACTAAAATCAATATCAGAAAAAATTACAATTAAAAGACTCCTTTGCACTTCTCTGATTCTGCACATGCATTTTCCACACACGAACAACCATATATGCATAGATATCTCAATACAAATACTTCCATGGCCGCAAAAAATGTTCCTAGATAATAATAAAAAGTTCCATTGTGTCAAAGAAGTTTTCCAACTTTTATTGTGAAGATATCCACACTTTCAGTAATTGCTAAAATTATTGCTCATATTTTAGTTATAATTATTGCTATTTAAGTGATTGCCTACATTTCTATGTGAGACCATGCCTATTCCACACAATGAAGTATGTAGAGCTTCCTCCACACACACTATATTTGGACACTTTTTGTGTGCACATACTCTGGGTTAGTCTTCACCATAGTGAGTAGCTATTTTAGTAAACAGTTGATGTATATAAAATTATTGATAATATTTTAATTATAAATTATACTTATTCTTGTATTTTAAAATATTTGTTTGTAATATTATTGCTAATACGTTAGTTATAGATAATGCATATCAGTAGTCAATTTAGTAAAATTTGTGTACAAAACGACGTCTTTCAAGTTTCCACTGTGTGGATAATGACATTTTTTATGCACATATGATTGATAATATTTTAATTGTATTTTTTACTATATTTCAAATTAGGCATGTGTGAAAAATTGCGGAGGAAGTCCACTATTAATTGATTCTCTTTTCATCAAGCTTTTTGCAGATTTGAAGCTATCCTCAGACTCAATAACACTTGTCGGTCAAACTACGTTTTCATTAAAGTCTTCTTACTATGCTTATATTATTGATAATATATTAATTGTAAATAATACATGTGTTCATATTTTCGAATATGTTTCAAATTAGGTATATGTGAACAAGTGTGGAGGAACTCTGTTGTGCGAAGGAAGATTTCAATGTGTGGATTGACATGCTTAGAACTAAAGGATTTTATTGCTAATATTTTAGTATTAAATAAAGCATATTTTCTCAATAACATTGTCTATGATTCGATTATTATTTATTTGATTATATATATTTTCCATTAAAAATACATACTTTATGCTTATATTATTAATAATATTTTAATCAAACAATGCATATGTTCGTATTTCTGAATATGTTTAAGATAAGGCATATGTGTAGAAGTGTGGAGGAAGATTTAAATGTACATATTGACACACTTGGAACTAAAGGATTTTATTACTAATATTTTAGTATTAAACAACACATACTTGTTGTTCGCAATAAGACCGAAGCAAGTGCTAGACTTATACGATATTGTTGCTAATATTTTAGCGATAAATAATTAAGTGGGGTCTGCATTTCGTCCAGATTTCTGTGTCATCCCACGCTTTTTCCACACATATTCCTCCGCACACACTTTAATTGAACATGTATACGAAGTTATTGCTAATATATAGTTGTAAACGGTTATTATTTTCAAATATTTCGAATATCTGTTTGTTTAGGCTGTTTTATAGAAGTGCTCTTTGTGTAGATTTATGCACTTTGGATAACCTCCACACATGCACAACTATCTCCACACAACTTCATCCACACAAATACTTCCGCACTCAATAATGCCCCCATTCATTGACATTTAAAACTAATATTTATTAACAACTATATGTTGTGAAATACGTCCCTAAATAATAATTAAAAAAGAGATTTGTATATTTAGTATCTTAGTAAACTTTGCACAAAACTTTCGCATAACATTCACACACGCACAACAACCTCCGCACAACTTCATCCACACAAGTACTTTCGTATTCTCTTTCCTTTTTATTTTAGTTATAAGTAAAACGTTCATTGTGCACCATATTTGTTGGAAAGTTCATTTTTCGTATCATTGAATAGATTTTCATTCAACACTCAAATGATTTAATCAAATCTTAACTCAGATGGATTCCAATTAGTAATAATGTTAATTTTTATTATAATAAATAACACAGTATGAGATATAAAACAAAGTTTTAAAGCATGTGTTTGAAGATAAATAATAAAAGTTATTATAAAATCAATATAGTCAAGTAGTTTTGAATGCGAAATAGTTCTTGAATTTCAATTTGTAAATAACGACTAGTTCACAACATGTTTAGATTCAAGACATAGACATTAAAATTTTTTTTTCTCAACAAGATAAAAAATAATTTAATTTAATTTATATCTACGATTTTTTGCATTTATAGTTTTTTAAGTACGCTATTCCTTGTGTAGAGCTTTCAATGTACAGAACAAACTTGTTGTGCAAAATGAAACTTTTTGTTGTAACCTTTACACAATGAGAGCTTTGTACAAGGAACTAAATAACATAAAATTAGTAAGAAAAGCTCAATATGGAGAGTTATTTCGTTATAGGTAGAAATGATGAGTCATAAAAATAAGTAATCAATTATTCTACGGAATGAAACCTATGCAGGAATGAATACACTATGCCAATATTCTATTATTAAGAGATATATGTGTAAGATAGTAAACCATTTTCAATTTTTCAATTTCATTTAAAGAAAGAATACACTATTTTTTTTACAAGAATGGGTATGGTTTTAATATTAAAATTCAAAATCGCTGGATTCTTGTCCAACAACAAAGTATTACAAGTCTATCAGTTCTAGAGCTTATTACCAAAATGATGCCCATAGTTTCAGCATAATTGCGTTTACTAGTAACACCGAGAGTTCTAAACTTCCTAGATACACTATAGAATTTATGGAATACTACTAAAATTGAAATTTCAAAACACCGCATCAAAAGAACGTAGCAAGAATGATTATAACCCGGGATGTCTGGATAAATCCCTTCTTCCTTGACTATGCGACGCTGCTGCTGGCTGCTACTCTCATCTTTGCTCAAGTCCACACCAGTTTGGGTTTGAGAATCCATTGTTGCCATAAGGTTCTGGGTTTGATTTCCCTTGCCAACTTGGTCCACCTGCTGACAGAGACTTCAAACCTCATTCCTTAACCATAACACCAAATTTTCCATCCCTCCGATCCTATTCTCCTACAACATCATTCTTTCGGTGATGGCTTTGTCCTTTTCCCTAATATTGAAGAGTAAATTATTCAAATTGATGTACAGGTGGGCCAATTGGGCCTCTTTCCATCTATGAATCTCCACCATGGAAGGGGACGCGGCCGAGGAGGAGGCTAGATTGATCTCTGAAGGGTCAATTTCCTACCAATTACTGCTACGACAGATTCCAAGGATGTCTGCACCAAAATCACATGTAATGGTGGTAGTATACACCTTCTTTACTTCCAGAGAAATCCTACTGTCCTGAGGTTGATTCGAGTTAAAATTCCAAGCCGACGAATCACTAAGAGACCTATTACCAATTGCGCACTTGAAAACAATGCAGAGACGGTTCCAGGCCTGATGCTTCCAACTCTAGAACGTAACTTTTCCTGTTTCACCACCCTATGCATTGGAGAAATGAATCTATTGAAAGGTAATGCCATCTATTGTCATATTTCAAAAGGAAAGCATTACATAAATTCTTTGTCTACCGTGCTTGTACTTTCTCCCGAGCAAATTCACCTACCTATGAGCCAAATCCCTCTCGAATGCTCTCATTTGAAACCATTCATTGCATTAATGTTCGCCATATCCATGACACATGTGTATTGACCCTTCACAAGGTTGTTATGACATGCCTTACCATCATCCGCGTGGTGGGTGATTACATTAGGAGTGAGTCAGTGCCGCCAAGTGTCTTGCTGAATTGTCATGCCATGAGGAGAAAAAGTTGTGGGGTGGCTGCGACATGTGCTGTGGGTATTCATGTGCTCTTTCTTCTTATGGGATTTTCCCTTGGTCCTTTTGGGATTGGTTTCCATATTCTTTAGGGAAGGTTGTGAATCTCAATTTCTCCCCCTAGGCTAAGGTGGCTTAGGGGGAGAAACACTCCTTGATTTTCTTGCTTATCTACCGTGCTATTTAGATCACGCATCACATGCCAAGGAGTCAAGATTTATAAAAGGGGAATAAGACCTTCAATACGACACCAGATCCTGGAATTATGTTTCATCATGCCTTTTTTTAGGGCTAGAATGTTCTTGATTTCCCAAGAAGAGTCTCCAATAACATGAATAGAACTAATATTATTCCTAGGCTAGATCCAACCCTTTCTAGAGATCCATTACTTCAGCTTGATTGTTTCTTTTCATTCCAATTCCTCAGGAATATAATCTATTCTGTTTGTTCCCTCAGGGTTACGCAACACCCCTCCCGCTCCTGCCGACCCTGGGTTGCCTTTCGAGGCACTATAAAAAAATAGCACAATCTTGTCTATCCCATGTAGCCACCTGTTCATTTCATCCTGAGTAAGATGAAGTTTCCAATGCTCTCCTCCTTATGGTCTCGTAGGAAAACAAAGCTTATTGCTACTGGGGATTTTGAGGTGAATCCAATTCTGTTCCACATCCTTTAGACCCTCCAAATATCCTTTCTTCCACCGTCAATGGGAGAGGAATTCCGAGAGAATCTGAAGGTCTTTGGTTCCTGTTCGTTGGGCCCTGAGAATTTTGTTATGGAAAATTGCTTTGTTTTTGGCGAGCCAGGTTTCCCAACATAAGAACTTGGGGAGAGCAATCTAGTAGTGCCTCGTAAGATTTTTGGACCAAAGGGAGCTCATGCAGGCATGTTTCTAGATATGAAACAAACCAATAAAGGAATGGGGGTGGTCCCTACCGGTTAGTACTTCAGAGTAGGAAAATTTCCACGTCAGCTTGGTATAGTCACAATTAAAGAATAAATGTTCTATTGTCTCTTCTTCCAATTGGCATAAAGCGCATCTGGACGACCCAACTATGCCCCTTTTTCGAAGATTCTATGTTGTAAGGATTTTTTTGTGGGCTTCTTTTCAATAGAAAAAATTAATCTTAGGAGGACTATCTATATTCCAGATGGCTTTCCATAACCAAGAGTCTTGTTGAAAAGGGGGTTCTGGTCTCAAATGGTGGTAGCCTGTCTTGACCCTATATCCTGTTTCAGAGTGAATCCAAGTCCTAGAGTCCTTATTGTACCTATGCAAAGGCACATGACCCTAAAGGAGGGAGAGAAGATTGTTTTGTTGATAAACTAGATGGTGAGGGAGATTCCTGTTAGCCAGAGACCAGCCCATCCATCTTCCATCTTCATGCCAGTTAGAGATGTCGTAGAGAGTGTGGAGTTGGTTTGAGTATTACCAATGACGAACATATTGGAGGTCTTCCTTAAACTTGAGTGGTCCTTCCACATCAAGGCCATGTTCCCAGATTTCAATATCTCTGCCATTTCCAACCTACCAATTAAGATGGGAGAGAATAAGTGGGGAAGATTCTCTGTAGAGGCGCCAAATAGGCTAGCCTTTAGATGACCATTGCAATGATTCTAGTCTATTGGGCTTACTTTTGGGTAGATACTTCTTAATTATGGCCGAATGCCACCAACCCGAGGTGTTGGAGAAGAGCTTCCATACTAATTTGGCCTCCGAGGCTTTATTGACCAAACGTGGATCTCGAAATTTCGAGTCCTCTTGACAGCTTGGAGGCACAGATAGTTTTCAAATTCACCATATGAAATTTTTGTTTATTTCCTTTGCCTCCTTGCCAGAGAAATTTATAGATCAAAATGCTGAGATGATTCACCACTCCGACTGGGGCTAGAAGAGCTGAACACTGATATAGAGGGAGAGCCGATAGAACCAATTTAATAAAGACCAACCGTCATGCCGAGTTCAAACACCTAGTTCCCCAGTTTTAAAATCTCCTTTTGATCTCATCAAAGAAGCTTTCCCATGCTGATCTGGGGGTTCTGTCTTTAGCAATAGGAATCTCAAGATAAGAAAATGTTTTCCAATTTATACCACTTGGGAAAGCCAAGATTTTAGCTATGGCCACCATTGTGTCTTTGGAACAGTTCCACCCATAGATTTCACTTTTATGACTATTCACCCCTCCTCCTGAAGCCTCCAATTATTTTTCCGAAATTCTCTTGAATATTCTAGCTATAGTCCTTAAGGCTCCTCTCAACATAATGGTGTCATCAGCGAACTTGGAATGATTAATAGGTTTCACGCCCCTAGAAATGAGGATGCCTCCCAGGGTTTCGTTGTTGAGTTCCTCCAAAAGGGTCCAACTCAGAGCATCAACCATAATAATGTAAAGAATCAGGGAAAGGGGACATCCTTGCCACAAACTACAAGAAGCTTTAAAAAGCCCCACCGGGCAACCATTTAACAAAGGGGAGATCCAAGGCTGACCTATACAGACATTTACAGATTTGATGAATTTTTTACTGAACCCAAATTTATCCATGATCTCAAATAGGAATCTGTGTCTCACTCTATCAAAGGCATTGGCCATGTCTAATTTAATTTCCATGCCACTGTCTCCTGCATTCTTGCTAGTGTGGATTTCCTCTTGAACAAGGATTATGTTATCTATGATTTTCCTCCCTTCGATGAACCCACCTTGATTAGGAGAGATGAGTTTGTCTAAGAGTGGTTTCAATCGATTTAACAAAATTTTAGCGAGAAATGTAAGAAATATTACAAAGGTAAATAGGTCTAAATCTTGAAAAACTTACCGGATTGGTGTCCTTTGGGATAAGTTCCAAGAAATAAGAATTGATTCCTCCATTAGTTTTATCTTTTCCCATTGACCATTGGAGAATTCGAAGAAAATTATTTTTTATTAAGGACCAGAATTCCCTATAAAAGTGAATAGTGAATCCGTTCGATCTAGGGGCTTTATCTGGTTCATAGAACATATGTCTTCTTTCACCTTCTCTTCCCAAATGGGGGCTTCCAAATCCTCATTGTCCTTCATCGTGACAAGGGTTTGGATATTTGTGAGAAGATCCACCTCCTGTCCTTCCATTTAAATTCTCTTCTCCGTGTAGAGATACTGGAAATGAGTGAAGGTTGTTTGTTTCAAGTCTTCTGGCTGAGTGATTTTATCATTGTTTTCAGTGGTGATTTCTAGGACCTTGTTATGATTCTCCCTCACTTTAGCCTGTATGTGGAAGAATTTAGTATTTTGATATCGAACCGCCAACCAAAGGCTTCAATATTTTACTATCCATTCCTCCTCCTCTTTCTCTTTTGAGTGTAAATTTGTCTCCCCAATTATTTGTCTCCATTTAAAAGTTATTTTGTTACCTCTACAGTCTCCATGTCATGAGTCAGGTCTTCCAACTATTTTTGGATAATATTACTCTACATTCCCCAGGATTTGTATTACAACTTGACCTATATCTTCAAGGATTTTTTGACTCTTAGGAGTTTCTCTTCCCAAACATAAGCTGGAGATTCCTGAATGTATTTGCTCCATTCTTCTCTAACCAGCTGATGGATTTTTTCTTCTTGAATCCAATGATGGTTGAGGTGGAACGGGATTGGACCCCAATCTGTATTTTCCAAAATATCCAGAAAGATCACACGGTGATCCGAAGCTGGGTTACTGATTGTCTCCACATTATAATCCCTGTTAGCCAATAACCAATCCAAGTGTATCATGATCCGGTCCAAACACATTGCAATATGGACCTCCCCTGTTCGCTAGTTTAACCAAGTGAAATTTTTGGATATGGACTTGAGGTCTTCTAATTCCCATTGAGTGAGGAGGTCATCTAGATGTTCCCTGAAAGGATCCCTGGCTGGGTTTCTTCCTCATTTCTCATTTTCTAGATGAGTGGTGTTGAAATCTCCCATCAGAATAATGCTTCTATGGTTATCAATAGATTTGTGAATGTTCAAAGTTTTCCAGAACTATATTTTTTTTTCTGAATAAACTAATGGAGAATATATATTATAAAGATTCATCCTTTTCTTAGTAATTTTTTTCTCTAAAAGAGTTAGAGGGATTCCGAGTCCTCTACAATTACAAGAGAATAACTTCATTACTAACCTTGATTTTGGAGAGCCCTATCTGCCTCCTCAAGGAGGTGTCTTCTTTGTTGTTACTCTTCATGTGTGTGTCCTTTAAACGAGTCTAAGCGCGGTTGTAGGCCTTGGGTTTTTTCTTTTTCTGTGAATATTCCCATGACTTCCCGATTGGGATTTCTACCTTTGTTTTTTCCTGGATAATCTTCTGGTGTGGTTTCCTTTTCCTTTTGTGCTGCAGAGTTTTCTCTAGGTATTTTTATACCTTACCCTTGTTTTCCTATATCTTGTAAAAGGGTGAAGTTGGTGGACTGATGATCTGGATATACAACCAATAACTAGGGATTTACTATTGGTTCTTCCATTACTACTTCCATTTCCTGAGGTTGAGTCTGAGGGTGAGACTGATTTTCGTTCCTGTCCGGGTGCATCATTTCTTTATCTCCCAGTGTTTCCAGAAAGGCGAAGCTGTTTCCCTATTATCACTTCTGATTGGAGCTTGACGGTAGGTTTTCTGGCTGCGAAGGCGAATTGTTCTTTCCTTTGGCTGCAGGTTTCTTGGAAGCTCCTATTTCCCCACCTGCGATGCTGGGATATTTTTTCGTTGGGGCTATTCCTTTTGACGAGATATTTTTCTTATGAGTTTGCCACTGTTACTGATCCAGGGTCTTTTGGTTTTCTTTGACTGATCCCTTTGGACAATCTATTGTGAAGTGTCCATACTCATGACACTGCTTTCATTTGAAGGGGAGTTGGTCATAGTCCAAGGGTTGAATATGCGACCATACCCCATTTTCCAGGACTATTTCTGCTGGTAAACCCTTCTCTAAAACTAGTTCGATGCATATCCTTGCACAGGAAATTTTTTTTCCCTTGGGTTCAACCCTGTCAACATACCTTCCTAAACTATTCCCAATGGCCTGAAGGCAACCATAATCCCAGCAAGAAAGAGGCGGTCTAGGCAATTTAAAGAATACACTATTGAATATAATACAAAAAGTTGAAATATTTTTTTAGAAATTTATAGAAAACACTGAAACTTGTTCTGTAGAACGAAATTTTTTGGTGTAACCTCTGCAAAATGAGAACTTTGTACAAGGAACTTAATAACGTTTAATTAGAAAAAAAAGCTCAAAAATATCAACAATCTAATAAATTTTTTTGTTTCACTATAGGAGGAAGGGTGTGTCAGAAACATAACTAATTAATTACTCCACGAAATGAAATCTGCGTAGGTCTGAAGACATTGTGTAAATATTCCATCATTAAGAGATATATGTATACGATGCCAAACCATTTCCAAATGTTCAATTTTTCTTAAAGCAACAACAAAAAACTTAATGTAACAAAAAATCTAAAATGATATATTTGGAAATTTATAGAAAACACTATGTCAGAAAAAAATGTCAATGAGCGTCGCCATAAACAGGCTTGTATGAGATCATATTCAAAATATAGTCTTAATAGACAAAATTGCTAAATAGAATCATAATTGTCCATAGAAAGTTGTAAAGTAAATAAATCTGTTTAGCATAAATTGGTGTTCCACTTCCTTGAATGACATTTGAAACAAAAAAAAACCATTTGTAAGATGTATTATGAATCCATGACTTGTTGAAGAAACATGTTAAGCACTTTTTTAATGTAGTCCTTGTTAGGGGCACCTGTAACTCTCATTTTCACGTTTTTGGTGAAAATATATTTTTCAATTTCTGCACATCGACAACCAAATCAACATTCTCATTATTAAACTTGGAAAAAGTATTTATCCATGTGTTAATATGATCAATAGTAAAATAAGTGATGCTATAAAACTCTATTTCCATTTTATGTTTTTTTCTCTCGCAATTGAGTTCGTAACATGTCGTTTGAAATTAAATCAGAATCTTGCAACATATGTGAATCGTCTAATCTTTATATAATATAAATTTCCTTAAAAGAGGCATGCTATCTCCTTTTGTATAGTTTAGTAAAAGAAAAAATGATGTTCTCAAGTGTAGTGACCCTTTTCATTCATCCAGCTTCCAATTGCTTCACTCGTTCAACATTTGGTAGTTGTGGTTTTGATTTTCGAAATCAAAGAGTAGTTCAAGCATGCACATAAAACTATCAAATAATTTTAAAAAATTTCTTGTCTTCAGTAAGATTACTATTAACCAAGTCCATAAATATTGTCATTTTCTCTAACAAACATGTGAAATCAAAAACTGCTTTCCAGGCACCATCAATAATATCTAATATTTGGCATATGTTCTCGAGGATATATGTCTTCATTGCATTAATCATATTCAAGACCTTGTTAAATGTTTGTGGTGTTGCAGAAACATAACTTGAAAATGAAGGTGGCCGTAATATTAGTGGAGTCATTAACAAAAGAAATGGATTTGCGATGTCTTGCATTTATTTTGATTTCCTTTTGAACATGTGATTTTCTGCAAGCATGTTGGTAACACTTTGAGTAATTAAATCATTGGTATATTGTTGCAATACCATGAGCCCCATTGTATCAATGCTAGAAAGATCAATATCCACGTGTTCTTAAACAATAATATTATTATTTTCAACCTTTACCTTTTCAACTCTCAATTTTTTGTTGCTCTTGTCATATTTTTCATTCTACAATGTGACAGGACATTCTACGAAAATAATGTACTCTTCACCCAACCCAATTAGGTTGTTCAACTGCTATCACTTTGTATGTCTACAAATTTTTTAATGATTTCTCTATTTATGACACTTTTGGACTTGGATGTTTGAAATATATGCATTTGGTACGGAAAGAAATTATGAAAATTATCTTTCTCATCTTGACGACTTGTTGAGTCACTAATAACTAATTTTCTAGAGCCATGATTTTTTCTCTTTCCTAGAGTCGTGGATGACGTTGCACCATTAACAAGCATGGAAGGTGAAGATTATTGTGCAGGATTTAGGGATTTATCTTTCTGTCTTACTTCAATTATTCTTTGAACGTCCATTGTGGATACTTGATACTTGATTTTTTGTAAATTTAATAAACTATTTAGTGTGTGAACATATTTGGAATTAGATAAATATTTAGAGACACTATTTGCTTGCAGATTATGACATGAAAAAGTTACATTGTTTCTTTGTTCGCATGCAATTTAGGTTATTAGGGAAAAGAAAATACAAATACGAAGAATAACAAACCAATTAAGTTTTTCACTACTATCACTTTATACGTCCACAACTTCTTGAATTCTTTTCTATTTACAACAATTTTGGACTTAGTTGTTTGAACTATATGCATTTGGTCTGGAAATAATTTGCGAAAATGATCTTGCTCTTCTCGATGACTTGTTGAGTCACTAATAACCATTTTTTGGAACCAATATTTTTTCTCTTTTTATATGTGTGGATGACGTTGCACCAATAATAGTCATGGAAGGTGAAGATTGTTGTGCAGGATTTAGAGATTTTTGTTTCTATCCCGCCTCAACTATTATTTGAGTGTCCATTATCGATACATGATACTTTATTTTCTACAAATTTAATACAATACGTGCTGTGTAAACCTATTTGGAATTAGATAAAGATTTCGACACACTATTTTCTTGCAAATTATGAAGTGTGAAAATTGCACTATTTCTTTGTTCGCATGCAATTTAGGTTATTAGGGAAAAGAAAATGACTATACAAGAGGCAAAAGAGAAAGAAATAGTGAATTGATAAGAGGCAATGGTTAATGCATATGTTGAAATTTTTTCTTAAGTTCCTATGTTCATAAAGTATGTAATGAGAACATACAACACTCTTAATAAACAAAAATTAAAAATATCAATGGCAACATTTACGACAAGTAATGGAAATAAGTATCAAAATTGCAAAACCATTTTCTCCACTCACTACATATCCTTTTCTTGATTTAATATCATCGAAATATGTTTTATAGTGCATTTTTTCGGCTTAACTTTCCCAAGATATGTCAATGATTTTTTGGATTCACGATTTTGGGTTGAAATTTCTACACAATCTGACAGTCGTACAAATTTTCAAAACGACTAAGTGCAATTATGTAGTAATAAAAAATCTCATGAAAATTATGACAATTAGATTTGAAACCACCAACAATAACTGTTAATAGTCGTAAATGAATATCATGATTTAATTTAGTTATTGAGCTGGCCCCCTCTACTGAATCATTGATGATTTTTTTTTTTTTTTTTTAATAACTGGAAAAGCTTATTTCTTGAAGTTTGAAAGCTGTAACCCAAATTTGTGAGAATGGTTTTCGTTTACTAAATCCATTAATCATGATTAATAGTGTGATGTCAATAGTCCTCACTTCAATTCTTCCTTAGCCATTTCCAGATTCATATATGATTTATTGATTTATTAACACATTTAACACTTTCAATAAATAACAATTGAAAATTTCAAAGTGAACATTAACGGTAGTTGGTGAAATAAATTTTGAAATTTTGAAATTATTTTCTTTCTTACTTTGGTAAAAATTATTGCTTTAATATTATTCATATACATGTACTAAATAACATAGATGTACACAATAAAACAAATATGAGTTCATTGTTATCATGTACATTATTGTACATGATTCAATACAACTGTTAGAGGAATATTGTGTACATACACAAGGAAAAATTGATGAGTCAGAAAAAGGCCAAAATAATTTACATTTAATCTTGTAATAGATGCCCTTAATTAATTATTTTATTGATGCTAAAACATGTCGCTAAACATTGGCATATAGCTTCCTTTGCTTGGGTATAGTCAAAGCACAACCTCACATGCATTTATTGTTGGATATGCATAACCATTTGTGGATAGTTTCTTTCGTATTCAATAGCATCATTCGGTGGACATAATGAAATAAATCACACGTGTATTTGTCCTCCACACATGCTTCCTCTCAACAAAATCTAGGCTATTCGGTAATCTCAAGAGAATAAAAACAACTTCGCAAGAACTTCCACCATATATGATAGTCATTAGATTCAATTTTATTAAATAATCAATATTACAATTGCATCAAAATTAGGTCTTATTTCTTTGGAATGACAACATAATGGTTTCAAATATGTGCAAAAGGATGGTATTTCAAATCTGTACGAAAGGATGGTGTGTATAATAAGGAACATAAATTTCACAACCTACTCCAAAATTTTAGCCTATACCAGATTTCAGAGCCTTCCTTGGTCTTGTTTATGGATTTTGCAAACTTTGAAGTTGATTTCATTGCTTTCTTTATAGTGTTTCCACCCCTTTTGCAAGATGGAAGAGTGTCACCTTTTGGCATGTTGGGTATTGCAATGAATTTATGAGCTTGTTACTATGATTTGAAGAGGTTATATTTGTGTAAATGAGTTGTTATAACTGCGTAAGTATCCATGACACTCATTTCCAAATTTCTGAGCACCGTCACACTAGTGTCGTCACAGTCGTTGTAAAGTGTATCTTTGGTGTCGCACTTGTCGTAACTAGTTATAAAGCTGTCACATGCAGGAGAATTATTTATATGTATGTCTTGAATTATCTATGTTGTTTGAGTTGGAAAGTATGCTAAGTGTGTGATCATAGTCAAAGTCCATCAATGTTCACATCAACCTCACCAGTCCCACACTTAGTCATTTTCCAGAAAACTTTCTTACCGAGCAACTCAGGTTCTCTAGGCCTTCCCTGACTTGTGCACAATGCAATATAAATCCTTTGAATGTGATCTTGCTGCTTGGCACTGTGCAATGCATAGTACTGGCTTCCCATGACTGCTCTATTGCGTAGTTTTTGTAACCAAGACCTGACCTTGACCTCCAGAATTGCGCAGTTAAGGCCTCCAACCCAGATTGAACTATACAATTCAAAACTTCAAGACACAAGCTCATCCTGTGAGCCTTATAATTTTTCATTTCGAAGTAAATTAGGCCTCCTTGACCTCCTGAACTGCACAATTGGCTTTCCCTACTCTCATTCTTGCTACCTGTCCCCACTGACTCCAGAAACTGTGCATTCATGTACCTTAGCCCTACCTGAACTACGCACTGTGCAGTCTAAAGGTTCAAGGCTACCCCATGCCTACCTAAAATTTGTAGCTACACAGTCACTGAGACTCCTTTCCCAACTTATCACTTGTCCCAGGCTTAGTTCATGGATTAGAATGCATCATATTAAGCTAGTTTTTATTTTATTTTATTCATATTTTTTTTTTTGATGTCGTCCCTTCATGAGTGAATTTTAGGAAACTTTATTCTACCAAGTCATGACGAGATGATAAATGAGGAGAAGAAGGAGTAAAAAATTCTCAAATACACTCTTGTAATTGAAATAGAAAGAGAAAGGACATTAGTTTGTGACCACTATCCAAGACTTGAGATGATTGAAGACATCCTATTACCAAGGCATGTGGAGGAGTAAAGGAGAGCTCTTTCATGAAGAAACTTAACCCTCAACAGTAGAAATGGCTTGAAATTTCCATGTCATCAATCAGTCCATGTCAACAGTGTCATGTCATGTCATGTTATGAGTGGTCATATTGCCCCATTGTAATAAAATGTATTGTAAAGTGGAAGTCCAAAGGACACACATGCATGTAAAGAATCATGTAATTTGACAAGTCATGGGAAGTAAAATAGTCACGAGGGTAGTTAAAGAGTCACCCTTGGTTATATATACTCCCTCATTGTATGAGCAAATGAATTTTCACCTTGGCTCCACCAGTAAAGCATTAGAGAGAATATCTAGTTCTTTTGTGGAGAAAGGAGTGGCTCTAACAATCCAATATTGAAACTAGTGATGTTCATTGTATATATGTGTCTCATAACTTTTAATTAATAAAAAAATAATTTTAAGGCCAACACATTCTTCTTGCATGACTTTTGAATGTTTGTAAGACTTTTCTACCAATGTTTATACTTCATGTTTTCTTTTCAAATGTACTAAGATAGTTGATCTATTTCAGTTATTTTACTGCTTATCTTATTGAGAATGTGTTGTAATTGTTATAGCTTCTGTGCCATCCTTGTGGAATATTATGCAATATATTAGAGAAACCTTTCTTAAGTTGTTGTGTGTAATAATCGTCGCATAAGTTGTGGACTATTCCGATGGGTGTCAGACATAATCCTTCTGTTCACATATGTCTCTTCCTAGGTGGCACTATTATCTCTCTCTTAGTGGCTCACTTTTCTTCCTTTTCCCCTCTGTAGTAGAAGAAACTTGACACACTTGTAATCAGACACTCACCAGGCACACCCCCCATGCTTTGCGAAAGTACATTGGAATCACTCTCTCTTGTTGACAACAAGAGCCAAGGCACATCTTTAAAAATAATGTCCTTTATTCTGGATGGAATCCTACACCAAAAAATGTGAGGTCTAATTGGGACTTCATATTGAGGAGATCCCCAGAATGCTAGTGGGTCCAACATCGTCAACATATCGCTAGTAAAAAAAAAAGCGAACATTCTAAGATTTAAGAAAAATTACACTATGTGAAAGAATGTCCTTATTGCTTAAATATTAACCGTTTTTAGAGTTCTCACCTTCGTGAAGAAATTTATTTAACTTTATTTGTATAAAATGTTTCATAGGGACAACTGTAATTTACAATTTGACACTTTGACTGAATATATCTTTCTCAATTTATGTGATTTCTCCTTGCAATTCTGCAGCCAAAAAATAGTTATGTTCATTAACATTGGCAACTCCAATTATCCATTCCCTATATTCATCTATACTAAAATCAACTATATTGTTGAATTTTGATGCCTTTGAATATTTCAACTTATGAAATTCAATTGTTAAATTTTGTCTTAAAATTAAACCAGAGTCACATGTGATACGTGGGCCATTCAAATTATTCACAATCTATAAAACTTTGAAATATGCATCTGCCCTTCGATTCTCTATTTTTTTGATATTCAAAAATAATGTTATCCATTCTTATGATTCTTCAAGACCATGAAAATTTTAGTTGCTTCATTCGATTAGCATTTGATAGTTCCTGCTCTCTTTTCTCCACATCCGAAAGTAAATCAAGTATGTGGCTAAAAGAAAATAACTCATTGTTCATGAAATATTTATCTCCTTTGAGATCACATTGGTTGCACTCGACAAATGGATTAGCTCTTTGACCCAAGTGGTCCAGATCATAAGCTTCTTTCCATGCATGTTCAATTATTTGTAATCGTTGGCATATGTTGATAATAATATATTTTTTCAATGCATTAATAAAACTAATAGATTTAGCAAATCTATGCAATGTGTCGGGAAAGTAACTTTGGGCATTGTTGTTCGCATTACTATTGAAGCCATCAACAAAGGACCTAGATCTATAACATATTATAGGTCCTTTATTCTTGTTTTTAGGTTTAAGTTTTATGCTTCACATTGAATAAAGAAATCTACAAGCACATTACCAATACCTTGATGCAATTCAATGAGTGATGTAGTTGCAACTCCAGATAAATCAACTTGCATTTTGGTTTGGTATAAAATGTTATTGCTGTGAATATATACCTTCTCAATATTCATTTTTTTACTGCTGCTTTCATAGTTTGCATTTTTCAATGTGATAAAACCATCATAAAAAATGATAGATTACTTGGAAATGTGTTCTATTGTTTCTTGATTTTTAGCAAAACAAACAGTAACTCAACCGGGTAGCTTAACATTGTCACCTTCTACATTTATAGTTTCATCAACATTTACTATTTTCATAGGACTTCTGAAATTAGATGATTAAGAAACATAGACATATTTTGAAAGAAAACTCTGATAATGATATTTGTGCTTTGAATTATCTGATAGATTGTCGTGGATTAGTTATTTATCTGTAGTATCTTTTGTCCTGTTTTCACTTTGACAATGAACTCATATCAATATCGTTTATGTAGTATACATATTACTCTATAGAAATACTGATACCTGGTTCATGGATGATTTGTTCAAAATATATGGTTACCCCTTTATTTCCATGAGTATCGTTTATGAAATGTATAAATTCATCTTCATAAATACATATACTTGATACTTCCATGATATATTCAACATTTATGATTAGTCGTTGTTTTTTTGTCAATGTATTTTGACATTATTTTCTCTATTCTCTCATTTCTGGAAACAAGTTTCTGCATCCAATTCTTTCCAAGTGTGCATAAAATATACCCTCCCCATCAAAGGCTTTAATTGCTTCAACTTTACTTAAGTTAAAAAGGTTCAAAGTCTGTGTGAACTCTCTAACATGAACCATAGTTTTTACTATAATTTATCCAACAGTAAACGACAAAGGAATGAATTATTTTGACTTTTTTCTTTCAAACATATTTAGCCAGTCAAGATATTGCCTACAAACTTCAGCAAATACATACTTGTCTATAACGAATTTATTCAATAGGAATGGGTTATATTGAAACCCATATATTATAATTAGAATATTAATTTCTCTTTCTTCATGCATACCTTTTCCCCATAGAAAGTTTTTTTCCTGTCCAGATATACAATGATTCTCTTATCTTGTTATCATGTAGTTGAATTTCCTTACAAAAACATCTTGAATTAGACAAAAGTTTAAAGAAGCATTATTCTTCCACAGTATATGATAATAAAATTGCATTGGTTATTCGTTCACATTGAATTTAGGATTACGTAGAAAATTTCTAAAGCTATTGCTTGAACTAAAAGCTATTATGAGATACACCATCATGAAGAACCTTTTTCTCTTGGATAAATTGGTTAATTGGGAAGCTAATTGATTAGAAATGATATCAACCCAATCAACAAGACAAGCATATAGACAATGCATTTTGGAACACTTGTTGTAGTTTTTTAGCCCATGAAATCTGCACAAAGCCAACAAAAGTCTCTAAATGACTGTTTAAATAGATTGATTTCTAGAACAAATATATCTTAAGAAACTTGGTGATCGAAAAAAATAAATCTACAATAACATTAGATCATGAAACTATTTTCTCCAGACAATTGTAAGTGAATATTAGCCTCTGGTAACTTGAATATTCATCTAAATGTGTTCACATTCAAATGTATTCTCTTTGTTCATAGGATAATTTGTCCCGTATTTGAATCAAATTTTTTCGCGCACAAATGAAAAATATCTGAAATAAAAAAACCACTGGTACACATGAAACATTCACTAATCCACTAGTCCAAATATTGCTGCTGTTCTCATCTTACATTGGCAAATTAGCATAACGCTCATATGCATTCAACCAATGGAAGTTATCATCGATGTCACCAAGTAAATTAAAGGCATCAATGCAAATAGATTCTTTTCTTTGTCAACCAACCATATTCGTTTCGTAGCTCAAAACATTTTATGAATAAATGATGTTCTCAACACTGCTAAATCATACATTTTTTTCTTTTTTTGATTTTGTATATAACCACCAGATCTTACTTTTTCAAACGAATAATCAGGTCTGACTATTGCAACTATGAGATATGTTACACAGAAAATTTTCCAATAAACAATAATTGAATATACCAAAGCTAATGTTTACGAAAAATGAGTGCAAATATACCTTAAAACTACAAAACCATATCAAATATTTATTACGCATCTCATTTTTCTGTGACTATAAATTATTTACAATAATGGAAGCTAGCTTACATACTGTCGATAATAGTTACGAATAACCTGAACCATAATTTTGAAAAAGCTGAGAAACATATGAAATTTAACCAATTATTTCGAATTGCTTCACTATTTTTTTTGTTAACCTAAAAGGTTGTATGTGGAGAATATTTGCAAACTAGCCAATATGTACGCATAAAAGAATATGCAAAAAAGACAACGACACTTTTTCACATTTTCAAGTTCTGCACACCATTCGTGCATTTTTACCTATGTTCTGCATTTATGCAATTACTAATTACTTTGAGCTATAATAATATAATTAACGAACCTAAAATTGTTATTGCCTTGTAACAATTAATAACAACGAATACACAAATTTATTGTTACAACCTATTGTTAGAGCCTTACAATCCATTTATTACACATCTCTTTTCTCTGTGACTATCAATTATTTACAATAATGGAAGCTAGCTCACAAAATATCGATAATAATTATGAATAACCTAACACACATATTTGAAAAAGCTGATAAACACATACAATTTAACCAATTATTGGGAATTTCTTCACTCTTTTATCTGTTAACCTAAATTAGTATATGCAGAGAAAATATGAAGACTAGCCAATATTTACGTAGAAAAAAAATATGCAAAACAAACAACACTTCTGCACATTTGCAAGTTCCGCACACCATTCATGCATTGTCTCCCATGTTCTGAAATTGTGCAATTAATAATTATCTTGCGCTATAATAATACAATTATTATAGCTATTAAAAATCTAAAATTGTTATTGACTTGTAACAGTTTAATTAATTACTTATTCATTTTGGAATCTGTATAACAATGAATAAACAAATTTATCGTTACAGCCTATTGTTGGAGCCTTACAATCATGTTTTAAAAGTCAAATATATCAATGTCACTATGATTTTTATTATTTTTATTATTATTGTTATTATTATTTTTTCTATAAATTGTGTTTCATTCACTGTTTAAATAGCACGTGAAATGTGTTTTTGTTGTGATATTTATTTGAGAGGCATAACCTGAACTATAGTTCTATCTTTCTCGAATCTACAAAATTCAGATACAATAGCCAAAGTGTTTGTTATCACTCTGTAATTTATGTATGATGAAGAGAGAAACTCAAAGTTAACCACAAACCACTTGGAAGTTGGAATCTATCCCTTCCAACTTCAAAGAGGGATCCCTCTATCTGAAATTTTCAGTTACTTAGATGTTAGGCTAGTTATGGTGCTCAATGGGGTATACGATTTATAGGTTTGTTGGCAGGAAGGAAGGCATATCCATTGGGTATGGAGTCATGTCAAATTGATTATTTTTCCAGTGATAGGATAAAATATGAGGTGTCTTCTACAAGGGAAAGGTAGGCAATCTTGGTGGTGTAATCAAATTAATTTACTATATGAGGGTGAGTATAAGAAAGGTGAAAACAACATATAGAGAATCAAACTGTAAGATGAATTATAAATGTTGTTTTTAGAAGAAAATATATATTTCTTGGAAAATTAAATCATAACACTTTTATAAATGAATTATGAGATAAATTCTGGTTCTACCAAACATGAAGACATACATTCAAGGTATGTAAATAACATAAGACAAAATTATAACATGAGAAAATCACAACACCAACCTTTTGCACACTGAAACTCATGAAAATATATACAATTATCTCATCCCTGGACTCAGGGGGTCTATGTCAACCATTTCCCCAAATATATAATCAATTACATTAAATTTTGAATTTGCTGCTAGGAATATGGACCGAATTTATGGAAAATAAGGGTCAAATATTAACTCGTATCTTTTGAACCGTGAAATATTTTACAAAATCAAATTAGGTTTTTGTATATGAGCTTTTTATTGGGAGAAACCTTTCTCAGTTTTCGAAAATTCCTCTCCATATCCTCGAAATCTGCGCCCAAAAATCATGGCTAAAACAATAAATAACAAAATCTGAAAAATTAGCTGTAAGGATTCATTAGAATATTCTAATATATGACCCCTATGAATAAAATGATTTTTTTTTTTTTTCAATTTAGATTTTTTTTTATAGCATTCGTTGCGTTTCTCCAAAAGCACAATGCTCCAAGTTTATACTACCTCCGACCATCCTCTGAATTGATGAAAGCATTGGGTTGGTGTGAAATGGCACATACAACGTTGTAAATCTATGAGAAATCTTCTAAGCCAAACAAAAACCTTCGAACTTCAAAATCTCTTCTTTTAGCAAAAGCGCAACTGCAATTGTGCAACACACCTTTTATGATGATAAAGACTTGATGACACATTTGATTTTACAACGAACACTATAACTCATGACCATTAACTCATGATGTGAAACCACTTATTTCTCCAAATGACGCTTTAGACTTGATCTTTATAATATCATGACTAAACTTCACAACACTACCAAAATACATAGAAAGACCAAATTCACTTTGATTACTATGATATAGGACTCTAACAATGTCAAAAAACCATATGCATATAGTTATGTTCAATTTATATTGTAAAAGTCTTAAACAAAAAGACCATTGTCTATCTTCTCTTTTTTCATATTGCATTGCTAATTGTATGATGTATTCTTTCTAATTTACTATTGCAGGAAATCTCTTAATTGCATCTTTGTGGATTTATTTTTCCATACAATTTAATGAAAATGAATGATTTTACATCATCGTGTTGCAAAAAAATCTATGCCATTATGTGTCTTAAACAAGAAACATCATATTTATTCCTCATCAATTGACATATTGTTCCAAAAAATATTTCACTGTAAATACTTATGAAATCAGAAAATATCTTAACCATATGTATGTCCGTGCCTTTTTTCTATCTGCATCCATCGATGTTCCGTTTCTTCATATATTGTTATGTTTATTATAGATTCATGATCACTCTCTAATGAACATTTTTTCTCTCAGAGGATTGGTTCATTAATGTTATAACAATTAATTTCACTATGAGCTATTTCTCAATGACAAGCACAACATAAACAATGTACACGAAAAATAGTAAAATGATATATATACAACCGATTCATGTAAAACTCTTATATATGAATGAGATATAGAGTCACAAAAAAATGAACCACAACGTACCTAATACAAATATCATTAAATCTGTATCTGTTTTCGAAAACAGATATTGTGTACAATTATTATGGTAATAAGAAAAACATACAATTCTTAGAGCAACAATTTCGATTTCGATAACTAGAATAAAATCCATATGCATTGGTAACATGCATTTGTGAAAAAAAAACAATGGTCAAAAATTGGCAAATTCGATTACCAACACGTTGCGTGTTAAAATTACGCCACAAGAGCTTTATAAACTCATAACGTTTGATTTATTATTCTTAGAATAAGGAGAAAAACAAATTGACATGTTACTTATTATTATTATTATGTCACAAAATCTTCATAAAAATTAGACTCCTTGATTTATGATTTACACCAATGAACTAGTATGCGTAATAACAAGAAAAATTTTTCTATGACAAAGCTTTGTACTTCCGCATTCACTTCCCCTTCTACACAATTCTCCCACACACTTTCGTTTCACAAAATATTGATTTTTAAACTTTGAAAGACACTTTACATCAATGGTTCAATATGATGTATCATGCAATTTCATAGTTATTTAAATTCATATGTTTATGTATCACACGCAAAATAGTTACACGTAGTCATTATACATGGAAACGAGAAATATAGAGCTATACGACAAATAGAATGCATGCTACTACCAGCAAAGAAACCTTACAACACATACCTAGGAAAGAAATTGCATAGAGCTATAAATATATGCAAAATATAGGATTTGTGTACGACACCAAAACATAGACGAACGCACCAGCTCTAAATATATGCAGAATAGAGGATTTTCATAGGACTTTTAAATATCGTATGAAACAAAAACATAGATTAGAGATGCCATCCAGGCTCAATTGAAAATTGAAAATGTATTTTTCAACATATCATTAATCTGGAAAACAACCAACATTCAATCGACCATGATTTTTTCTCCTCACAGAGAGAAACTTGTGCACACATGCATTTTCCAATAACTGTACTAAAGTACAACTCCTTTACACACTAGGAAAAAGAATTTCATTGGAAAATTTTTAAAATCTTTCATTTATAACTTTTACAGATATAAATATATGCAAAAAAGGTTGTCGCAACTAAGGAAAAAGTTTTTACTATCTGCAATGAAAAATGTGGAAAACAAAAAAGTATGTCTAAAAAAAATGAAATGATTTTTTTTTTAATTGTAGAGTTTAACATAAGAAAAACATAGATAACCAAATTTTTGAAAATAAAAAATGACAAACCGATACGTTAGTAGGAAAAGAAAAAAAATGAAATATATACGATTACGATTTTAATAGACCTCATGTTTCATTGTGCAGACCAAATATGTGTGGGATAACATAATGATTAATATTATTAATTTTGATTGTGTAGAGTGGTGCATAGGGTATTCTTAAACTATTAATGTTAATATGTGAGATATGTACACACAATGGATTTTTTTGTGAAACGAGGCATATATGAATTTGTATTATATTGAAAGCATATGTGTTCTATATTTAGATGCTGGATCATTATCTAGAGAAACCATTGTCTAGATTTTTAATTGTCTTAATGTCTTCAATGTAATATTGACAATGAATATAACTTCCACTATGCCAAACGATTTATGCAAAAAAATCAATTAATTAGTAGAGTTTCCATTTAGTAATTAGCCGAAATATTTTAAATCTTTCATTTGATTTCTTTTTGTACAAATTTATGGTACGTCCCTAGATAAATCGTTATCTATATTTTTAATCATCCTCATCATTATCTAGATACTTTATCACCCTAATGCCTTCAATACAATACTGACCATGTTATCACTCTAATAATTCTCAAAGTTGTGATATTTTTTATTATGGTTTAAAGAATACCAGCGGTAACTGCAAACCTACTTTTAAGCTTTAGTATCTAGCCTTCCTAAGGCTCAGAGAGGGCTCTCTCTATAAGATTTAACTTTGTTGATTATATTTGATTTTAGGTTAGTTATATGGGGTAAATTGGTTTTGGGATTTTTATTTGATTTGGTGGGGAAATCACTTACTTAGATGGATAGATATAGATCTGTATTTCATTGGGCAGATGGAGTCAATGTGTCAAATAGTCAAATCAAGATCAAGGTCTAAAGGTAAATGTTTACAGGGCAAGATGGCAGACTCACTTCAGATCATCAAAGGCTGATGGTGAAATGGTTTTGGTCGGGATAAAGAGAAATTAAGGGTTCTTAAATCTGGATAGGGAGAGAAAAGGCAGAGTTCAATCGAAATCAGAAAGAAATTAAGGGTTCCCTAGTCTGGATATCAACAAAAAACATTTAAA
Organism: Pinus albicaulis; assembly: GCA_034641835.2. NCBI lineage: Eukaryota > Viridiplantae > Streptophyta > Pinopsida > Pinales > Pinaceae > Pinus > Pinus albicaulis. Next base: position 1,480,978,654 of record CM076575.1, read on the forward strand.
TGAAAATCAGTCAATAACAAAGTGCTTTTAACAAATTCTGAAATAACAATTCCTCATTTCACATTAAAATTTAGAACACATTCATGAATGGATGGAAAACATAAGAAAATTGACAAATAACATGAGAAAATACTTCACTTCAGTGGCCCAACACATGAATCCTGTAATATGATGCTTTATTTCCTGTGATCCAGTCTGCTGACTTGAACTTGATGCAAAAACCCTTGGGTTCAAAATATTACAGCTACAAAAATGTTTAGAAATTTGATCCACACTCAATACTTGAAATGATGAAGTATTTATACAAAAAAAAATACAAAATATCCTAGAATAATCTTAGGATTTTTTCTTGGAAAATAAAATATCTTCATGCAAGAAGATAGTGACAACTTCCTAACTAATTGCTAGCTATCTTATTATTGAAATTAAATAGCTTGTTGTTTGGATTTGGGCTACAGCTGGACAGTTACTGAGGTGTCCCTCACGCTGATAGTGTTATCTTCAATTTGTTTTGCTCTTCATCTTTCATATGATACACTTTTTAACTAATACTCTTTAACCGACACACTATGACTGCTACAAAGACTGTTTTACTGCTGAAGTAAAAACAACTCTGTTTTTTATCTTTTCATTTTCTTCCTTCACTGTAATTTGTTTCTACAGTAATTTTTTTAACTTCTCCTGGAACCCATCTTCTGAAAATTTGATATTATTTAGCTTTCTTAAGTTTTCACCAGCTTCAATGTATCTCACAAATGTTGGTTTGACCATGAAAAGGTGTTTTACTTCATGATGCAAGTAAAATAGATTTTCAATACTCTTTTGAAAAACTTTCCCTGGTGGGATTTCTTGCCAATCTGATTTATTTACCTGTTCTTTGGTAAATTCTCTTATATTTTTGTTATAATATTCTTGTTTCATCAATTTTTCATTGATTACTAGAATATTTGGAAGGCCTTTTTACCTCAAAACATCAAATTTTACCATGTTTTGGCACTTTTCTTCTAATTGTTTCATCAAGTTATTTTTGGAAATTACTTTTCTTACCTCCAATATAGTTTCTGTTCTATCCGTTATTCCAATTTCATCTAATTATTTCTTGTTTTTGGAATTGAGGAATTTAATAATCTCCAATGCTTCTTTAGGTTTTGTCCCCAGCTCTTCTTTGGTCCATTGTATTTCTCCTCTTGCTGCTTTCAGTAAATCCATCTGTTCATAAATCACCTCTATTGATGACCAAGTATCATTGACTGAATCAATGATATTAGACCATAATTGGTTTTTCACATGTGCCATAGGTTCTTTCAAAGTCAACTCTATTTATAATTTCTTGAGTTGTACACTCAACCTTTTAGCCTTTTGTTCTCAGTTTTGGCATTAATATGTGCAAGTTTTTTGGCATCTTCCAGATTTTTTATTTGTTCTTTTAACCTGTTGATTTCACTGGTTTGTATGGACATGTCTTGCATTGCTTTTACCAATTTACTGGTATCATTTGATTGCTAGACTACTAAGGTAGAAGACTCAGTGGCAGAAGTGGTTTATGATGTTATTGGCACTGCTGTAGCCAATGGAACCTTTGGAGCTAGTTCTTCTGCTAGAGTAGATGGCACTGCTATTGTAACCATAGGAATTGCAGTTGCAGGGACTTCCTCTGATTTAGTGGCTTCTTTTTCTTGGACCAATTTGTCCATCTCAATCTCCATCTCTTTAATTTTGGCTGTCAATTGCAATATGAGACTCATCATCTCATCCTTTTGATTGGATTCATGTAGAATATCCTTGGCCTGTGGATGCTCTGTAGGAGGTAATTTGAACTATTTTCTGAGTGCAACAATATCAAAATTTTTCCTTTTTATTAGCTCCTCAGAAAATTTTACATTGTTAGGGTTATAACCCACCTCAATCACTAACTCCTCCAAGGATTTGATTCTGCTATCCTTAGCATATGATGAAGCGTTCTCAACTTTAAGCTAATCTCTCACATTTATCAAAGTATTCTAAAGCTTTTGAGCACTCATTTGTTTTGTAGTCATAGTGGAATAAAGCATCTCTAAACTATGTTTATGGAATTCAATCTGGTCCAAAGGACGAATGTCCTAAACTGGAACTTCAAAATCAACCTTTTTATAATCATATGCTGTTGTAGGAGTTGGAACTGTGGGTTGTAGTACTGTCATCAATAATTTGTTGTTCTTGTAATCAATGGCTGAAAGCAGCCTGTTTTGTATGCCAGGAGTCTGCTTCAAGTATTGAGAATAAATTTCATTTTTTATTTCCTCATTCTTAGCCTTAATCTCTTTGTACCTTTCCTTAATTTCCATATCTTTGTTTTCTGTTTGCTTTGATGATGATACTTCTACATTGTGTTGTTTTTGGATCAAATATGTGTTGGAAGTGGTAGGTTGCTGTTCATTTTCAATCACTGTAGGAGGCACAATGTCTTTATTTGGAATCTCTGTATCTATGAGCTCAATTATCTCTTTATCTTTATTTGCTAGATTTATTTTTGGCTTCTTGCTGTACCTGATTTTGAACTTTGTTTCTATGGTAGTTTCAATAGTGTATGACCATTCTTCCCTATTTCTTTTCATGCTTCTGTCTTCCCGGGCTGGAGTCTGCAAAATGTGACTAGTATCACTCTGCTTATCAACTTCTAGCAGTGTATTTTCTAACTATTCAGATTGGTTAGAAAATTTCTCAATTTTAGTCTTCTTTTCATGAATGTAGGGAGTTAATTTACACTTCACTCTCATTAATTTGCTGATTATATCACAAGGATCATAGTGCCAAAGGAAAATTTTGTTGAATTTGTACCCTAACAACTGCTTTTTTGCCTCTACACCTGCTTCTCTGTTATTCATATAAAGGGACCCACTTGGTTCTTCAGTTTAAACTAGGTTTTCTTCTTAGCAGCCAAGAAATTTATAGAATCTGAATTCAAAATATGTCTCATATACTATAAAGCAAACAACCTCATAGGTATATAATTTGGCAATTTGTAAGAAATGAGGGTTGTTCCATAAAATTTGACTTCAATGTGGTTTTGGTATAAATACTAATCACCTATCCTGCTTTGTTCAGAAAACTGTAAAGTTTTCTTGATTTCATCATTGATCCTAGGTTGCACACTGTTTTTAAGCAGATTTACCAATGGATGGATAAAACAATCTGTAAAGTCTACATAATAAAACTCAATTGACTCCTTTCTGATTAAGGAGGTCCAAAAAATAATAGACTGTGGATTTCCTTTTACATCCATCTTTTGAAGAGTTATAGGGAACTTTTCTGACTGAAAGTAAAGGAACATTGATGCATAAAAATGATAGGAAACCAAGCATTGATGCATCAATATGATCATCTGTGAAATATCCAAGTATAAAAGACAACATGGAAGTGATGTGTCTGGTTCCTTCTGGAAATTTGGAAGAGGAGTATGGAGGGTTGAGCTTGGGGATTTCCACATAGGAGGGCATGAATGTTTGGAAAATTTGGAATCTCTTGGGAAAGTCCAACTCCAAATATAACTTTGTGAGAGTTTGAATGGATAAAGGGACTGCATTAGGCTCAGGCTATAATTGAAGCATTTGGTTTATAGATTCAACTGTTATGGTAAACAATAATTTTTTTTTAGAGTTGACAATAGCTCTTTGATCTATAGAATAATGTTATTGGCATAATCTAATGACTTCTGGGCATTGATGGGTGTGAGGAAAAACATACTTGGGAAAGTTTGACTCCCAAATAGGCACATCATCTACTTGGTCCAAGGATTTCTCTTGGCTCCAGCAATGGAGCTCAAGAAGGTTAAATTCAGTTACAAGATCTGTGATTTTGTAGTCTGCATCTTCCAAGGGGGTATGTTCCACATATACAACAGGAGGGTGTAGAGGATTGATTACACTTGTGATTTTGGAAGCCATTGATAGGTCTGTAATATCAATTTACACTCTTGATATTAAGACTATATTTTTAGGTCTATGACACACTTCTGTAAGATTAAACTGTTTACAGAAGGATTTTTAAATATAACAGAGGCTTTATATTGTATTGCAAAAAGGTTACTACTGATCACTCTGACTAAAATTGGAAATTCTGTATCAAAAAGTGAAATTTTCTTGACCTTATAGTTTTAACAGAAGATTTCAAGGGTTATCAGTGAAATTTCTGTAATATAACAATCTTAAAACATCAAATTTGGAGAAAGAGGTCTTCTGAGTACTCTGGAAAAAGCTTTGGATGTAGCAGAGGACCTTCTGGGACTGTTGATGGCTAAAATCATTTTCAAATTTGTTCTAAAAAAGGTCACAACTTTCAGAAACTAAAATACTCAGGGTTTGTGTCTATTTGAAGAATTTTTGAAGCAAATAGGTATTTTTTTAGGCAAATAGGTTGGTAAGGCTTCAATTAACAGTATAATTCTTTTTAGATGGATGGATAGGTATATTTTCCTGAAGTATACCTGTGAAAATTCGAAAGTTTGTTGCAGAAAAGGGTTTTCTAGGTTTTGAAAGCTTTCAAAAGCTTGCTCTGGTCTTTATCTGCAGTCTAGAGGCTTTTCAGTGATCATAGCAATGGATTCGGATGAATTATGTTGGTTTATGAGCTGAAATAGAGGCAACACCGTATTCTTCTCGTTCTGGAGAGGTTTTATGAGTAGAAAGGTAACAAAAAGCTTGAAATAAGCGCATTTGGTTGTTTTTATAAGGAATTTGATTTAAACAATGAATGCATTAACTACTAGTCAATTCAAATTATAGGCGGTTTGGGTGCTGCCAATGGTTTTCACAAAGAATAAAGGCGGTAAATGGTTTTCATTGAATCGATGCGATCCAACAAAATGACACCGCGTGGAGGAGAGATAAAATACTGAAACAAATTTTATCACAATTTTCATTTTGGTTATTGATTGCGCAATTAAATTTGCGATGGGAGTTTTACACTGTTAGATCTAATGAAAGGAAGAGAAAGGTCGAGATTCAATGATGGAGCTGCGGGTAATAGGCGTGGGGCCCGGGATAATATTAATGAGGCAGGTTTGAACTTATATGTTAAAACATAGTTTTAACATATAGTTTATATATGAAAAAGGAATAGGTGGGTAAGGTTTATATATACAAATGAAATTGCCATATGTGTAATGTAAACATTGGGAGGGTAGATATAAAAGGGATAGTTTTAACCTTATGGGGAGCGGGGGAAAATATCACGTGGGGAAAATATACAATAGGCTAAAAGTAAAATATGGGTTGGATTATTTAATATAAAATGAATTAATATACTACGGGCTGAAGGGTATTTTGGGGAGCTAATACATTATATTAGTATGTTAATAATGAAATGTATGAATGGGAATGAAAAATATACTAAATATAGTGTTAAAACATGATTTTAGAAGGGATTTTCATAGTAGTGGCCCAATATTAACATTTTAACACTTATACTTAGGATAAAAGCATTTTTTAGGGGTTTTTGGGTATTTTTTGAATGAAATGAGAATTATTTAAATGGAATTTTACTTTTCCTAAGTAAAAATATATTTTAAACTTAGGAAAAGGGGATTTTGTAGGGTAAAATGAGTAATATAAGGGAAAAAAGGCTTTTTATGAAGGAGAAAGGATGAAAATGTGGGAGATTTCAATACCTTGGTGCCAATCAGTCATTAAGACGTGGGTATGGTCCCACCAAAAGTCAGAGAAATGCTCTAAGTATTTATAACTGAAGGGTATAGTACTGGAACAAATTATGGGGAGGGGAATTAGTAATTTTCCAAATGATGTTTATCCATGTCTTGTAAAATTAATTTCTTCCTACCCTTATGCTACCCTGACATTTTAATTCATTTACCTTGGATGCATTTGAGCTTGCAAATCCTTTTTCATTTTTCTTTTAAAACAAGAAAGTAAATAATTCTATCCTTATTTCTTCCAAGGGCTCAGATTAAATCGTTGAGCTCCTTATTTTTTCTCTATCTAACTACTGATTTTCCAAGATTAAACTATTTGTGAAGGTCTTCATTCTCTATCTATCATCATGAAATTTAAAGCATGAAAAATTTAATATTAAGCTATTTAACTCATCATGGAGTATGGAATTTAAAACAAGTTGAACATAATAATTTATTTTGCAGTAAAAAGTAACTAGTAGTTGTATTTTGACTTGCCTCACTTTCATGTCTTATTCTTATCTCTTTTTTTGTTTAGAGTTCATTTTTTCTATTCTTTTTTGATATTTTTCTTTTCAACCCCTTTGATTTTCTTTTAGGAATTTTACCCTCTTTACATTTTTTATTTTATTTTTTTCTAATATGGGAAAAAATTTGTAGAAAGCAAAGTATGTACATATTACAAGACTAATAAAAGTCAATTCAAAAATTATGAATCCTATTATTATAGGACCCTAATAGACCACATACAACCAACAAAAGTGAGAGTAAGAATTTAACACAATCTATATCCAAATATGAATGAATTACCATAATTTATATAATAATAATAATAAAATTGAAAGAAAGAAACCAACAATATTTCCTAATCAGAATTTAATCGTCGTCATCATTATCTAGATACATTGTTACCTAGTTTAGATTTTTAGTTGTTCCAATGCCTTCAATACAATATTGATAATGAACATTCAACGAAACCGACAGTAAGAAATATCATGCAATGTGTATTTGAATACGAAATAATTAACATATTTCTTACAATAATCACTATTGAATTTAAATAAAACATCAACCATTATTCTTGAATCAATTGCTATAAATTTGAGAAATGATACATGTCAGTTATCCATTTCGAACTAAACTAAAAAATACTTCACGTACTTCTCACACATAAGTGTATCGATCTTGATCTGCAAGTACTAATGATAAAACCAATTTAATAATCATGTACTGACAATAACAAGTCCTGTGAATTTGCTACAACTTTAAAATTACAATAAATAAAAAGAACCCAACAAAATAACTGAGTAGCGTAATAATCACACCAAAAATAGATAATTCCATCCTATTAATTCAGATAATAGTTAAAGGAATATCTACAACGAACAAGAGCTTATTTTGTTTCCTGTTGTGCTATAGTCCAAACACACTAGAACGCTTCACAGAGAATCCCTATGATTTCCATGAGCCCGTACTTGATCACAATGTTTTTTCTAAGAATATGAGCATATGATATAGTGCCAACGAACAAAAAATGATGCACTTGTCATTAATGGAAATACAATATCCCCATATCCTCAAAACATAACATTATGATCGATAAAAGATATTATCTATTCTCAATTGAAAATAAAAAATGTATTTCACAACATATCATTAATCTGGAAAACAACCAACGTTCATTCGACCATGATTTCAGCTCCTTGGAGAGATAAAATTGTCCGCACATGTATTTTCCAAAAGTTGTATGGAAACACAAATCCTTTATGCACTAGTAAAAAACATTTCATTGGATAGTTTTTAAACTCTCTCATTTAGAACTTTTGCAGAGATAGCTATATGCAAAAAAAAATTCTATATCTAAGAAAAATGTTTTTACTATCCACAATGAAAAATGTGTCAAACACAGAGTATGCACGGAAAAAACAAAATGCACATTTTTTCATTTTCATAGTTTAGCATAAGAAAAAAAATAGATAACAAGACTGTTGAAAATGAAAAACCAATATGTTAGTAGAAAAAACAACAAAAAGACATATTTATGACTACATTTTTTATCGGCCTCATGTTTAGTTGTGCAGACCAGACATGTGTGAGAGAAAACAATGATTTATATTGTTAATTCTGATTGCATGGAGTGGTTCATAGGGTATTGTTAGACTATTAATTTTAATCTGCGAGATTTTTACCCACAATGAATTTGTTGCGAAAAAAGGCATATATGCATTTGTATTATATTGAAAGCATATGTGTTTTCTTTATTGGGGTGCTAAGTCATTATCTAGATGAATTATTATTTATATTTTTAATATTTGAATGTCTTCAATGCAATATTGATGACGAATATAGATACGACTCTACCAAAATATTTATGTAAACATAATCAATTAATTAACAAAAATTTCCATTCAGTAATTATCGAAAATATCATAAATTTGTCGTTATGTTGTTTTTTGTACATATTTACGATACCTCCCTAGATAGATCATTATATAGCTAAATTAATATCTATATTTTTAATTTTCCTCATCATTATCTAGATACTTTATCGCCCCAATACCTTCAATGCAATATTGAGAGAGTACAACTAACATAAGTGAGAGTAAGCAATTTAACGCAATCTATATATGAATAAAAATGAATTACCATAATTTCTATAATAATAATAATGCAAATTGAATTGAAATAAAGTATCCAACATTATTTCCTAATCACAGTTTAATCGTCCTCATCGTTATCTATATACATTGTTATCTAGTCTATATTTTTAAACATTCCAATGCCTTCAATGAAATATTGAAAACGAACATTCAGTGAAACTAACGGTAATAAATATCTCACAATCTGTATCTGAATATGACACAATTACCATAATTAATACGATAATGACAATTGAATTATAATAAAATAGTCGCCGTTAACTAGAATCAATTGCTATAAATTTGAGAAACGACACATGTAAGTTATCCTTTTTGAACTGAACTAAAACATATTTCACATAATTCTCGCACATGTATATCAATATCGATTTGAAGTTACTAATGATAAAGTCAATGTAATAATCGTCTACCAAAAATAACAAGCCCTGTAAATCTCCTACAACTACACAACTAGAACAAATAGAATGAACATAGCAAAAGAACTAAGTAGTGAAACAATCACACCGACAATAGATAATTCCATGCTATTAATTCGAAGAAGAGTTAAATGAATATATACAACAAACAAGAGCTCATATTGTTTGTTGATGTGCTATGATTCAAATGCACTATAACGCTCTGAAGAAAATCCCTATGATTCCCTAGAGTCTCTACTCGATCACAATGTTTTGTGTTGAGAAGATGGGCATATGATACAGTGCAAACAAAATAGAAATGATGCAATTGTCATCAATGGTAATATCATATCCCCATCTCCTCAACATATAACATTATAATCGACAAAATGAAAAATTTGGTCAATGATCCATCATATTGATTGAATACAAGTAAGTTTTACGAAGTGCAATGTTATTAATGATTTGACTGAAATGTTCCATGTTGACAATATAGGAAAATGATGCACTGTAGAAGCACCATAAATTAATCATGACATCATATGCCTATAACCTTAGCACATAACATTATAATCGAAAAAATGAACAATTTGGTCAATGATCCACCAACATAAAGAAGCAAGGGTTGTGAAGCTTAACACGAACATGTAATCATCTTTATTTATTGAAAAATATGTTGTTGTTTTTTTTTCCTCGCTTGAAAATGAATAAATTAGCCAATTCTCCGTCGCATTGATTGAATAAAAGTAAGCTTCACGAAATCGAAGGTTATTAATGATGAATATTTTCTATTTTATTTAGAATGAAATAAATTAATGTTTCTTATTCCATGTTTATTAGAATTTGCTAATCAATTGATTAAAGGTTTCACTCTCTGCACAATGAAAGCTTCATTTATGACTATCTTTGTGTAAAAAATAATATTTGCGCAATTACAGAGGAAATCCATTTTATGTAAGAAAATTTCAAGATTTCATCATGCACAATCATAGACCTTCTGTATAATTCATACACAATTCCACTTATATATATATATATATATATATATATATATATATATATATAAAATCGCAAAATTTACAAAAAAACTTTTAATTCTAAATATTGCTAAATAATTGACTAAAATTTGTATTGACTACGAGGAAACACTTTTCAAAATGAAATCTGTGCAAATATTTAATCACAGAAAATAAAAACTGAAAAATCCTTACCTTAAGTAAATTTGTATATTGTAATAAGAGAATGTGAAATATCATTACACTATGAATTGAAGTTATAAAGTTCCCTCTACACTTGCATTCTCTTGCACATATCTAAATCCAAAATTTTTTAAAATCTTGGCATAGCTAAATATGTAAAATTTTTAAATGAAAAATAGTTTGAATTTAATTTTCTGTCTACGCCCTTGTTCTCACGTACATTTCCTATTCTCTGCATAGTAAATTGTTCGCATAAGGAAAAATTCACATAAGGGAAAAAAATAATACTAATTATAAATTTGTTCATAGTAAAATTAATTACGTATCAATGACATAAATTTCCTCCCGCACCTCCGTTTTATCGCTTATACACCCTTCTCTGTGCCTCATTGGGACAATGAAAATTTACATTGTGCACAATCAAATACAAAATTAACGTCAAAGATAATGACTAAAAATCAAGGATAGTTACATCAATGATATATTTATCTTATTAGAGAGACTATGCAAACATTGAATCAACGATTAGAACTATAATTAAACAAGTTTGTTGAAAACTGTAACTAAAATTGAAGTCTATGGAATGTGATTGTGGAGTTGTAGAATAAGAGCTCACTATTTCTTTTGCTAAAATAGTTGACGCTCTGCAATTTATCATCAATTTAGTCTTAAAGCATATTGAAATGATTAAATATGAAGAACGAGTACATTTGGACATTATAAATCATAAAATGTCAATATTGGAATTGGAGATGGAGCCACGATAATTGGCAAAGGAAATGTTGAGTTTCCGCTTGGATATTTTGGCCCAGTTAGAGAACATCAATGCTGAAGAGGATAACAATGAAAGAGATTATGATATCATGGAAATTGACAAAAGTTCCCCTCCTTAGATCCAACTAGAAGTTAATGAAGCACAACTCGCTTATGATATTAAACATGTGTACTAATTTTCACAGTTGTTAGTTTTTTTTTGTCATTAATAACACAAATCAATTTAGAATATCTTCTACAACCCAATCATGAACGCTGTCAAAATTTTCCCATATTTCTCACAGTCAAACCTCCATACAATGAATAATAATATAATAATAGATTACAATTAGTGGTTAAACGTTAATTTATCTATGCAGCCCTCATTCTCTAGAAAAAAACCCGTCCTAATTTCGTCCCTACTGAATAAAGTTTCCAATATAAAAGCTTAGCATAGTAAAAGATCCACACAATGAAATGTCCCATTCAAAGAAATGACACAATGTCAGAGCACTCACACAATTCAAAGCATTGTTAAAATTTTCATATTTCATTTTACAATGATCAAGTATAAACCAAAATTTTAAAGTAATTTTCTTATAGACATATATAGTTTGTTTACTTAAACCAAACAAGTATTTCAAAAAATCCTACTAAAGATAGAAACTTGTTTTATTGCAGGAATATTTTCTTGTGTGAAACCCATATCAAATCTTATATTGTAAATTATTAAAGTTACAGTAGTCAGTTGTAATTGAGTATTTGTAAAGCATTACTAAGTACAAAACTAACTGTTTGGCCTAGGCAGAGAAAACCAATGATGAAGAAGACACCAATGAAAGAGATGTTGATATCATGGATTGACAAACGTTCCCCCCTTTCAGCTTCAACCAAAGTTAATGAAGCCCAAGTCATTTATAATATCGAAGATATGTAATAATTTACACAACTATTAGTCCCACCCTCATTAATAAAGCAAATCAGTGAAAAATGTCAATATTTTTTTGAATTTTTGAATTGTGACTGAATTCAAAGATAACAATTAATTTCCATGCATCAAATGTATATGTATTCCCATATTCTGTATAGATGAATAATAATAATGATAATATATTAACATTAATGGTTTAACATTAATTTCTCTATGCACCCATCGTTCTCTCGAAAAAACCCCATCCTAATTTTGTCCCTACTAAATAAAGTTTTCAATATAAAAGATCTGCATAATAAAATGTCCCATTCAGAGCAATAACACACTGTCATAGCACTCACATAATTCTAAGCATTGTGAAAATACTCTGTATTCGTTATAAAATGATCAAGTGTAAACCAATTTTTGTAAGTAATTTTCTTATAGACATACACAATTTGTTTACTTAAAGCAAGTAAGTATTTAAAAAATTCCTAGTGAAGATATAAACATGTTTTATTGCAGGAAGTTTTTTGTTGTGCGAAGCCCATAATAAAGCTTATATTGTAAGTCATAAAAGTTACAATAGTCAATTATAAATGAGTATTTGTAAAGGGTTATTGAGTACAAAAATAGCTGTGTGCAAGTGGTTCTGCATTACTGCATATGGAAAAGAGGCAGAATTACCAAAATCGCGTTATACACAAACCATTCTCCCACAGAAACCCACAATGAAAACCCCAAAGAATGAAAAATAACAAAATTAATGATTATACTCTCTCATACATACCCCGTCATACGGAAAGATTCACAGTTATAAAATCAAACCTCTACGAAATTACTCTCTCGCACATACTTTATACTCCACACAACTTCCTCCACACACACTTCTTTGGTGCATGCTTCCTTCACACAAACACCTTTGAACAACCACATGCTTCCTCTGCAAAACCACCTCCACACACACTTAGTAAACAATGATCTGTTAAATTTTAGTCAAAAGCTTCATTCACTATCCAAACTAGAAAGAGATCAACAAGGGTTGCCTAATGCTGATCGAATAAGGCAGACCAAGTTTGCATGCCCTTAGAAAATAAATGGAAACTAACAATATTAATTATTTCAGAAATATTTCCAAAATTAGAAATAAGATTTCCACAAAATTAGAAAATAAATTTTGAATTCATGGAAATATAAAATTTCAGCATTTTCTTGAAACAATAGTTACAATTGCAAAAAAACAACAAAATAATTCACGGTCAACACAATTTGACCGCAAGGTGAATGTTATAGTCCCGACGAGATAGAAAACACACATGCTTCCAATATAACACAAATGCATATATGACACATTTAATATCAAATCCATTCTTTGTAAAATTTTGACATATTAACATTAATAGTTTAACAATAATTTCCATATGCACCACCCGTTCTCTCGAACATACCCACAGTAAAATCCCCTCACAATAAAAATTAACAATTTTAATCATTATGTTATCTTGCTACATACTTTGTACTCCGCAAAGTAAAATACCTGCAGAACGAAACATTATAATATTCCTCGCTCTCTTGCACATACCTCGTCCTCCGTAAACATTCATACATTATATGATATACAATCAACCCATCTTCTGCAAAGTTAAAGATATGCACAATGAAACGTAATAATAATAACAAATTAACATTAATAGTTTAACATTAATTTCCACATGCACCTACCATTCTCTCGAAAACACCCCATCCTAATAAAAGTTCTACACAATGAAATATCCTGCACATACCTCATGCTCCGCAAAGATTCAATTCTACCACCAATGCTCAAAGCACTAACACACTGTCAAAGCACTTGTGAAACCCTCCATTCTCCTGCACATATAATTTCACAACAAATCGAGTGTGCGCAAAAAATCTCATAGATTAACATTAATAGTTTTACAATGTCCTATGCACCACAATGTACAATGGAAATTAACGATATTAATCAAAATATCTACGCAACTTCTCTCCCGCACATAATTCATACTTCGGACAACGAAAGACAATAATATTTCTCGTTGTCCCTCACATACCCTGTCCTCCATAAACATTCATATGATATAGAATTTGGAAATGTGTATCCCCCTACATCCCTCACCCTGCCTACGCAAAGGACCTTCAACCGCATTAGTTTTGTCGTCATGGGGAAGAGTAATACGATAACAATATCAGTTTCAATTTTAATTTCAGATCACTCACAAATGAAATGAACCTTCATGATTTTTATTTATATTTATTTTTGTCACTTTATTTATTCATTTTTAAACCAATTGTGAGGCACTGAGAAATAATAAAAATAAAACGCTTTCCACCAGGAGAATTATGTCCTATCAGAAGTTTCTATCCCAATAAGAATTAGAAATTATATTTCCAGAAAATAAGAAAAATATTTTTGAATTCATGAAAAATAGAAAAATTTAGCATTTTCCCGAAACTTTGGTTAAAATTGTAGAAAAAAACAAAATAATGCATAATCCATGCAATTTTGACTGTGAGGCAAATGTTATAGTCTCTAATGAAGTAGGGACTAATAATATGTTATTAAAATTAAAATATCTTTATATTTATATGTTTGAATATGCCATATTAAAATTAAAATATCTTTATATTTATATGTTTGAATATGCCATATTAAAAATGTAATATATTTCGAAATCTATATCAATAATTACATTAACCTTATCATATATGATGTCCTCTCTATCTGTCATCAATATCGATGCATCAAAATTTTAATATTTTAAATTTTATTAATCAACTTCAAACCATAAAGAGCCTTCACCAATGGACACACAATATTTCTTTAAGTAACAAGTAACTTGAAACTACCGAGAGTTTACATATGAAAATTTCTTTCTCCAAAATAACTTCTTCTAAATGACCGTTGAAAAAGATATTTCTAATATTCATTTCATAACTAATCAAAACAAAATACACCTATAATTAACATGTCGCCACTAATTTTGTGTTTGAGTTAAAATTCTTCTCTTAACCAATCCTTTATTGATAAGAAATGCTTTATTATTTATCTGGATTTTCACTATTTTTAATTGTTAATTTATTATAAGTAGAGAGATCAAAATTTTGAAAGTGTAAGTATTTCTTTATTTTTTTTTTCTAATCTTTCTCAATGCATGATATATCTAGAGTTTAAAAATGTGCGTGTTTTTTTTAAATTTCAGGTAGTTGCAAGGAATGATTGTTATATTCACCACCCAAGTTTAATTTAAATAAGTGACATGTTGAATTAATATTGAATATTTTGTTTTAATGACTTTAGCCTTGTTGTTAAACAACCTTGGACTTTAAAGAATATCTTACCCCCTCTTACATGTTGGAAAGTGAAGTGCTTGGTTAGTTATATATATACATCATAAACAAGGAAAGAAATATTAAAGTAGTTTTTTTTTACTTTCAATTACTATATTATATATATTGAAATACTTTACATAATATGAATGTTAAAATACTTTATTTATGGTCCATATTGAAACATTGTTTTTGCTATTAACATTTATTTATCTTTTTATTATGGTGAATTTGTAATCTGGGCTAGACCCAAGATCAAATTTAGGGGTTGTCACTATAACACCAAGAGTATATCTTTCAACCCATTAAAATACTTTATTGATGGTCACTACAGCGATAACACCAATATTATATTCAACAACCCCTTAAAATACTTTATTTATGGTCACTGCCACTATAACACCAAAATTATATCCAAAAACCATTTAAAATACTTTATTGATGGTCACTGCCACTATAAGACGAAGAGTATATCCAACAACCACTAAGATTATATCCAATAGCCGATTAAAATACTTTATTGATGGTCACTGTCACTATAACACCAAGAGTATATCCAACAATGATTTAAAATACTTTATTGATGGTCCAAATTGAAACATTGTTTTTGTTATTAATATTAATTTATTTATCATGGTGAATAGGTAATTCATTCCACAAGGATGGAGAAGCCTACGCCTAGAACCTTACCACAAGGAGATTTATTTATGGTCACTTCCACTATAACACCAAGAGTATTTCCAAAAAATAGTTAAAAATACTTTATTGATAGTCATTGCCACTATACCACCAAAAGTATATCCAACAACCAATTAAAATACTTTATTGGTGGTCCATATTGAAACATTGTTTTTGTTATATATATATATTATTAATATTAATTTATTTATCATGGTGAATCCACAAGGGTGGGGAAACGTACTCCTTGATCCTTATCACAAGGGG
Source organism: Pinus albicaulis (assembly GCA_034641835.2). Taxonomy (NCBI): domain Eukaryota; kingdom Viridiplantae; phylum Streptophyta; class Pinopsida; order Pinales; family Pinaceae; genus Pinus; species Pinus albicaulis. The sequence continues at coordinate 1,480,994,529 of CM076575.1, forward strand.
TCAAAGATGTCCATAACATCCCATTGTGCCAACCACTCAGTAGCCCCACGAGGAGACTTGTTTATTACTATTTGTTTTTAAATGACATCTAGCAACTTTATTTATTTATTTATTTTTACTTGGAATGAAAGCATGGGAAGTAAAACGTCAACTCTAAAATGGGAAGGGGCTCGAAGCGAGTCGAATACGTGAACAACAACAACTAGCAATAATATCATAGAACCTCACGTGTAACTCTAGACCACTGGAGCTAACCCTTAGGGCTGCCACTTAATAACTTTATATTAAACAATTTAAGGAATTATACATCTCTTTATAGTGAAAAGTAAAATGTGCATTATATATATATATATATATATATAACATTGAAATAATTTATTTATGGTAAATAATAAAATATTAATTTTTTATTGTGTTTAAATGTGTTTTTGTACAAGAAGCATGAGAACATTTGTATTGTGACATTATGAAACAACAATATATATATATTTTGCCAAAGAAAAAATCGCAGATTTATTCATAATTGAAGAAAATTACATGTTGTAGATGCTAAAAGCATATGCAGTATTGAGTCAATCCTGTATTGCAAGATTTATACATTCTCATCAAAGAGCTAAAATATTTATTCTTTTCTACCTTTCTTTTTTTCCACTTTATGCCAACCACCAGTGTTGGGTGTGGATGATACTAAAGCCATTTGATTATCTTTTAAATTAGCTGGGAACTCTTTGTAAGAATCCATTCCTTCTGACACATGGGTGCATTTGGATCCACTTGCCTCTTTTTCAGGGGTAATTTTTACATGTTGCAGCTGTGAGACTGTAGATATTGGAGCTAGCGCGGAGGTGTGCTCAATCTTTTCCTTCTGTGAATTAATCTTATCATTATGAGGATTGACTTTTGTATCATTTTTTGGTACTTCTACTTCTTCTGCTTCTACTACTTGTGATGCTACAAATTTCCAACCTTTGGGCTTTTGAGGTTGTCTCTTTTTTCTATTGATGTCCTTTTTGGCTTGTGGGTCGGTGCTTTGGAGATGTACCATTCGTAGATAGGTACGACATCGAAATGCCGTATTTTTGTAATCAAGAGTTTGTGTCCATTGTTGATTGTTGTAGATCAATATAATGCGATTAGGTAATCCTTGACTAAGATCGACTTCGATAAAAGTTATGGCAAAATTAAAGAGGTCTTTGCGGGTTCGTTCTAGATCGATCCTGAGAAATTTCCCCACGGAGTTCCAGATACCTTCTAATACGATGCCAGAAATGAAAAGATATATTATGTCATCTGATCCAAATTAACATTTTGGATACAATCATAGTGTTAGTATGAAATTCAGAGAACCAAAGCATAAAAAAAACCTAGCATTGCCCCAAAACCATAATCCTTAATTTAGAACATATTCCTTGTCTTTGACTATACCTTTTGAGTATAAATGTATATCACAATTGGGTGTCCAATTTGTGAATACACATTGATGTAGCGACTCTGATTTGGGCCATTATACATTAAATCTATAGATAAGTGATAAGTGCTTTGGTGTAGAAATATGCATAAAGAACATTTACTTCGTTCTCTATAACAGTCAAAGCTGAGATCTAAGTTTTGTGCTCCGCCATGTACGACCCAGGGAGGAAAGTTGAAATTCCTTGTGTGTTTTGAGGCATCCCCTTCCTGTTGAAAACATATTTGAACAATGCAGGGCCTTTGGAACTGGAACCTGAGCATCTTCCAATTAGTCTCGAGGTGAGAGAGATGGATGCGTCAGGTCGAACACCATAATCCTTCAATGTGTGGTCGTCCTGCATCAGTTTTCTTGTTGTATAAATCAAGTTTTGAAATCTTATTGGTATGCCTATTTTTTTTTGGATCTCTTGCTTGAAGATTCAAATCCGCATCCCCGCCTAGATCCACATACATATGGATTTCACGCTGAATGTTTTAAAAAATATTTGTTTCATCTCTCCTTCATTAGGGGTCTTCCTGCAGACTTTTTGTACACACTCTGGCTCTGGATATGCGAAATGACTGTTTTTGGGATGTATCAGAGTCAGATATGGGTTATTACACTGTAGATATGAGTGTAATGGAACCCTTGTGATCATGCTCTTGTACTGATCCAGTCGTAAATCCAAACAATAAGCATAATGATAGATCATGTCTGTGATCACTACAAGGGTGGAAGATTCTGCAGGAAATCGCTTGATAATCCATGGATTGAATTTGTGGGTGCCAGATCTACCTTACCAGTATCATGAGTCCTAAGATCCGGTGCTGAGTGTGACTCAAATAGCGTCTTGATGCAATTCCATTCATCTGCAGCCTAGATCGATGGAAGATTGTAGATCTAGTCTTAGATTTCCAGATCCGAAGGTTGGGAGGAAATTTGCTGGGGATCGATAAATAGGGAAAGTCAGATCGTGATCTCTCCAGGCGAAAAAGTAGTTGGTAGAACAATCCGCCGGAAAATAGATCTGCGATCCCAAACGCAGATGAGCTCCCATGTGTCTTGACCACCAATACAATAGATGTTGGTTGTGTCCGCCATCTGGATAGACGTCTGCAATATTGAAAACGAAACCGTAACGAACCTATGCAGTAGCAAAACGTGAAATCCTAAATATCTCCGTAAGGTCAAATCATATGTATATAATTTATTGGTTTAGTTAAATATAAAAGAGATTTGTAATGCAATAATTTTTGTATTTAAAATGAAATTAAAATATGACATTTAAAAAAAATATTAATAACTAGAAAAATATTTCAATATCTATACTAAAAAGAAATATTTTTAAATTTATAAATAAACTATTTCAATCTTTTTAATATTTAACTTATACAATCATTTATATTATTAAATATCAAGGATAAGGAACTATCACAAGTTTTGGGCTCTGGGCCCAAGAGGTGGTCAAAAGTAGATTTATGATGCATGGTGGGGTTAATGCACCTATTGATGTTCAATGAGAGGAAAATCAAGCTCATGAAATTGAGTGGGAGAAGAGTTAATGGCATGAGGCAAGTGAGAGAATGAGGACATGTTGGGAGATGAGGACTACCATGATGATTCCAATACTTTCTAGTTAGCAATCATGTTTGTTAATGCAATGATCTATATTGTGGCAATGATGAAGTGAAAGGGGGAAGCTACTTTATTTGGGATTGCCAGAGTCAATTGCAGTTACATTATAATTCTCCTAGTTCTAGAACTTTGATTTGTTAGTTGCTAGTGTTTTTTTCTTTGCCCTCTAACATTCCAGTTGTTTTATTTGTTGGTTAGGTAGAAAGTAATGACTATCTTTTCCCATCACTTTTTAGGTTTATTGCTTATGGAATCTGTAGGGCCTACTTGTATAGTATTTTTTCTATTTGGTCAACCACTTCTGTTTGTTGTAACCTTGGGTTCTTTGTGTTTTTTACCAAAATTAGAGTGGTCGAATATATTTTAGGGATATGATAGCTTCCATAGGAGTATTTATAAGGAAAGTGTGTTTTCAGACTTAGGGCCCCATCATGAAGTGAAAATGGTCAACTTGGATGAGTGCGAATCTTGTAGAAAAGGTGCAACCAGGAGAGGAAAGGGGTGTGTGAATGGCTCCAAAGATGCCTTTCCACATCCTCATGGCACAAGTGCCAAGAGGGATACCACACAAGTTTTTTTGTAGTACCAAAAAAGCACCATTCCAAGTACTCAAATTGTAGTGGAAAAATGGATAATTCATAGAAATATTGTCATCAAAAGACCTCCACATAGAAAATATACATTGAATTTCCAAAGTGGGTTAAGAAATTTGGTTTCTCTCGATCACATGTCACCAAGTTCTTTCGAGCAATGGAATTTTACTAGCTTCCAAAAACCTTGGTTGCTATTAACTTAGAGAAACAAAAGTCACATGAACTCGAATAAATGGATATTACCAAAAGGCTGGAAGCCAAGTTTACCATCCTCTAAAAAGTAACATTTGAACTTATCTTTAAAGTGTATGGTGAAGTATCAAACAAGGACAAGGAAAATATTAAGCTCATGAGCCCCTCCACTTCTCAAGGCGCCATCTCCTACTTGATTACCATTTGAGGATGACTCAAAAGAGTAGGAACCTAGCAATGACAAAGATCCATAAACCTCTCACCCCTCTTCTTAATTATGTTTAAGGTTTTATAATTAAATTCATTAGTAATATTTTTCTTATCAACTTATTTTTACTCAACTTAAATAAAATTTTATTGTTTTTATAAAATTCTATTGTTTTTGGATTAATAATTAAAAACCTAGTTTCCTTTTTAACAAACCTCAAAACAACAAGTTGTGATATATATACCTATACATATACATAGATGACTTTATACAACTGTTTCCATTAAATGATGTTTATATCAATGAACATAAATCCTCAAAAACTAAAGTGTGATTCTTCAGATGATTACACATTTCAGTACAAATACTCAAGGCTAACTCCCTATTATGCATTTTAGCGGGGAAGAATGTTTTTGAGTGGAAAAAATATGGGAGAAATTGAGATATGCTAAGGGAGATATGGGTTTTTTTATTCTATATTGATTTTTTCCTACTATTGGCTAGCTACTTAGATTTTTGGGTTTCCTTCTGCTTTTGTTTCTTGTGGATCCACACCTCTGTTTGTGAAATATTAGACCTATCTCGCTCCTTTCTTAAGCTTTTCAAAGCTTTGAGGTTAAGAAAAAAGATGAAATATTACCATTAAAATAATCACACAATTCAAATTTCTTCCTTTTCTCATTGATATTTTTCCCTTTAGTTTCGAAATCTCATCTAAGTGAATATCTTCAAATGTTTTATTAATTTCTTGCCTTCATTAAAATTAATGATGATTTTTTGTTGAATTGGACTTGAATTATAAAACACTATAGTAAAAATATTCTTTAGATAATTTCAAGAGGTTTTTTATACTCCATGTTGGGATTCCTTATACATAAATGTTTATTTCTTGGTGATATTACAATCACTGTATAAATTTTGGACTTGATTTATGGTTTGAATTAGACGAACACAATATTGTGTATTCATCAATCTCAAAATTTTAGATAAAATTATCTTTGTCAAAATATATATCAATCAATTCATTTGTGGTATCAAGAAAGAAGTAATGTAGTGGTCTTGGTTTTTCAAGAACACATAATTCGTAAGAATCAAATTGTTAGGTAAACTTGGCTTGAACATAGAGTCAAAGTTGTTACTTCTATAATAAAGGGTTTTTGGGCACATGGTATTGATAAGCCATGGTATTCACCCATGGTGATCAAGATTGGATCATTATATTATTTTTCATACACCTTAGTGCTTTCAGACTGGAAAAATGGGAGGAACAACTCATAAACCAATTTTTACTAATGGGTCCTAGTTTGGTGAATTGGGGTTTAAAACCTTTTGGAGGTAGTTTGGGAAATTTAATAAAGATTTTTGGGGTCTAAAAACTCTCACTTGTGCTAGAACCTTCGGCTTTGTTGTACACTAAAGCACCTTTCCAAAAACACAAAAACAACCTCAAAGGGAGTAAATATCCAAAAGTTATGCCACCCAAAAGTTGACCTTCCTATTTTGTCCACCACGATTCAAGAGGATGCCATGTTGGAAACTTACCTAGGAAAATTGGTTAGCAATATGAATATGATAAAGAATAATCTAGAAGATCAAGTAGTATCTCATATAGAGGGTTGAATGGGTCAAATTTAACCCCTAGTCGGCTATCAGATTGTGTTATAACCATACCACTAGGTGGAAGAGGGGCTTATTTCTATTCTAGAGGATTTTGTTCAATAGTTGAGTAGAGAGAGTTTTTGTTCTGTGGCAACCCACAGGCCACATGTCTCACTCATTTATATTTGCACCATTTCCATTTAAAGAAAGAGAGGATAGGGTGACCTCACCTTTTAGTTGGGTTCTCTCTCAGTAGTGTTTCTTAGGTCATATCTTGTGTAATTTTGGTTTTGTGAGCGATTTATCTATTTTTTCTCTATTTTTTTCATTAAATATTACATTTATAAGTAATAATTTTTTTTTAATAAATCCATAAAACTAAGGAAAAATGAACACTCATAGTATATAATTTAGATTTTAGTAAATTTCTTTATCAGATATGTTGTGACGAATTGTCCAATGCAATATCCATAGTAAATTATGGATTATAATAATATTAGAGACAAGTGTCTTTGGGTGCATTGTGGTAATTTGTAGGGGATATAGATCGAATAAGAAAAAAATCATAAAACTCTAGCCATGGCCAAAAAATACATTAATAACCCTCGAGATCTGATAGAAAAGAGTTTCACAAGGTGGAAGAGCAAGTCGTAGGCATCAACCATAATTTTTACCTCCTCATTGGATCTACCAAATAAACTTGGAATTAGATAAGACAAAGGTTCTAACATAGAGGTCAGATTAGAAGGAAAATCGAGAGATCAAGAAGAAGAAGAGAAGGAGTTGAATAGAGAATCCAAAAAAGAACAAGCTAGTTTGAGCTCGATGAACCATTCACAATCCATATTAAATATGGAAGTGAAGGTTGAAATCACGCTGTATCAAAGTGAGATTTATGTTTTAAAATGAAATCACTAGTTACAGTAGTTAGAGGTTTATTTTAGTGTCCATCAAATAAGGGAGGAACATAAAATTTCATTTCTTATTTGAAACTAGAGGGCCATGCCCTAAACTAGTGGGAAAACCATATGGAGACCCTAAGGCTGGAGGGGAATCCTTTAGTGACTGAGAGAGATGATTTCAAAACTTTCATAAAGTCTCATTTCTACCTGTTGGGTATGTAGAGGACTAGTGGATCTGATGGCATTACTTCAGGTAAAGATAGAGAAAAAGTGTATAGGATTACACCATAGAAGTTATGAAGATGTTAATAATGTTGGGTATCTCTCCTAAGAACCTAGACATACTCACACATTTGGGCGTCTACACAGACACAGATGGAAGCAAGTGATTTCATTCAAAAATATAACAAGTGAGGCTTGCGTATATGCACAATACCTAGAAAAGAAAGGATAAAAGAAGGCATAATCAAGTAGGTAGAAGCAGAAGGAACACTAGAAATATTCTAAAGAAGGGAAGAATAAATGGAATTGGTGGATGGATAAAATGATAGAAACCATAACAAACTAGTGCAAAGAACCCGACAACCATGGCAACCACTGTAACATTGATGGTCATATAGAAGAAGGTGTTGGAAACTACATCCAAAATTCAACCCAAAGAACCAGAAGAAGGAAAATAAAAGGAAAAATATCATGGCCACAAATTCAAGTAATTAGGTGGAAAGAAGCTGAGATGTCGATGAGAATATTTTTTGCACATAAATAAGAAGGGGTTGAATTTGAGTAGCCTTCAGTAGCAAAAAGAGAAGGATATGACCAAACTCTTCCATATAAAGATACATGTGAATAAGATGAAAATTGATTCTCTTTTCGACTCAATGTCACAAGTGAATATCATTACATTAGACCTAATCAATAAATTGGGATTGAGGGTTAGGGATCATCCTATCCCACATCCATTGGGGTGGGTAAATAAGGATGCAAAAATGAAGGAAAAAAACAATGTAAAATCAAATTTAATATCAATGTTGACTTTATTGATGAAACATAATTAGATGTAGTTCCACTTGACGTATGTGGAGTTGCGCTTGGGAGTCCCTGTGTATACATGCATGATGTAATATTCATGTAGAGATCCAACCAATTCCACCTCATCAAGGATGGAAAATCCTTCACCATCAACGCACACAAGGGAAAGTCTAGAATTTTGATGGTAAGTACCAATCAAGGTAAGAAACATATCTATTTTAGTAAGAAGCATGTTTTATTGTTTTTAAGAGAAACTCAGTATGTAGAAGAGTCAGTGAGAGCAAAGGAATCCTTGGAAGGAGATACTAAGGAACATAGAAAACAATTGCGAGTTGCTAAAAACATATAGGGGAGTGTTCCAGGATCCTAGAGGGTTACAACCCAAGAGGGAAGTGGATCACATAATCCAATTATTGCTAGAATCCCCTTTCCAAATATTTGACTATACAAGTAGTCTATAATAGAAGAAAACAAGGTGAAGAAGCATTTACAATAGCCATTGGAGCACGATGTCATTCCACCAAGTACCTCACCATGTGGGTAAACCATCATTATTGTGCCCAAGAATGATGGATTGGTAAATTTTAATTGATTACAAGGTGTTGAAAAAAAAATGCTCAAGCCTTAAGCACTCCCTGCCAAGGATAGATGATTTTCTAGACTAGTTGCAATGAGAAAAATAATTTAACAATTTGCACTTAAAATTAGGTTATCACTAGGTTCAAGTTAAAGAAGAAGATAATTGGAAAATCGCACTCAAAACCAGACAAGGATTGTATGAGTGGTTAGTCATGTCATTTGATTTATGTAATGAAACAACTATATTTATGAGGTTAATTAATGACACACTACACCCTTTTCTAGATTCAAACGTTATTGTTTATTTAGATGGTATACTGGTATATAATACTACTTGGGTGGAAACAATTGTAATTAATTTATGCCGCTAAGAGTCAATAATTATTAGGTGGATGAAAAATTTAACCTCCATAGAATACTCTAGAATATTCTTGTAGAATACACAAATCAAAAGCTTAGATTTATTTCCAAAGTAGTTATATGCATTTTTCCCTTTTTATTTGAATTCACTAATTAAAAAAACTATTATATAAACAAGTGTCATTTGAAATGAATTATGGTTTTTTGGGCATGTTGTATTGATAATCCATGGTATTGTAACAAAGCTTATTTACAAATTAAGAATATCCATAATAAAGTGGGGGTGAACCTCCATGGTTAAGAATTTTTTTACATGTTATTTAATGTATATATGATTAACTTATATATTAATATTAATAATTTTAAATAAACTATTAGTTTACTTAATTTTATGATTTTTTAAAATTTTAACAACTTGATGTTGATTTTTTAAGTGCAATAGAAACAAGCACAAATTCCTGAAACTGATAATTACTTCTAATTATATAGATGCTATCTTCAAAATTTCTAGTTTAGCATTAAGCAATTGTACTTCAGAAATTCAGCCATAAGATGCCATAGGATAATACAAATCACAATAAGAGAATTATGCATAAAGAAAACACAAATTTTATCCTGGTAAAACCCTCTTTTAGGGAAAAACCCAACAACCCTTTTCTTAGATGAGATTATTCAATTTATCAAGAGATGCATCTCATGTTTCCATTCAAAAATCAAACTGGCCAACAAAAAATCCCTAGTCAAACTATCTTCAAGCCAAGCTAAATTGTTTCCCCAAAAAATTCGATCAACTCTGATCCACTAGGAAGAAATTTAGCCTTCTGTTCTACCTCATAATTTCAGTCTTCTGTTTTTCCTGAAATTTCAGCCTGCTGCCAATGAAATTGTCCTAGAAAAATTCATCCTCTTTCCACACGTGCAAGGTCAAATATAGAGAGATAAAGAGCTCGGTAAAATTTTGGAAGGTTCTAGTCAACTTCGAGCTTCTTGTATTTTGTCTTCTTCGCATAGATGAGTAGATGATCTTCTTCTTGTCCAATCCAAATTTTGTGTCTCAAGGAGGAATATGAGTGGCCTGTATATCATGGAATATGGAGCCCGAAGGTTTGTGATAAGAGGGAAATCCAAATTAATCTTCTTGGATGGTCGACTTAACATTTGGAGGAATTTACATTTAAATTTCAAAAATTGATATTCCCTCTTTTGGAGCCGACTTGGAACCCACATTTATATTTATCATTTCTCATATAATTGGAGGGATAATTTTTTTTCTTTTTTGAAGACTATCCATAGCTACAAAAATTTAACACTCCCTCTTAGCTAGGGAATTATTCATATTGACTTCTTCAGATGTTCTCTTGTTGAAAAATATCTCTAAGAAAAAGGGTGAAACAACTCAACATCCAACATTAGCATCAACATAAAATAGTCACCGTAATTCTAGTCAACACCTTTGACCCATAGTATATAGAATAATGCTGGATCACCATAATCCTGGTAAACACCTCTGACCCATAGTGAAACCCTAGTAACAAACTTAACCCATTTTGGGATTAATCTGGGCCAAATTCCCATTCAACCATATTGGGGAGTAATTACAGGCCTAAATCCTCACTAGACCATTCTCCCTAAGAACATTACATGGAAACCTAATCACACCCATAACCTAGGGAGAATGTCTATCCTTGGTGCTACAATATCAACACTCCATTTCACTAAGGGGGGTATTCTCAACCACTCCAAGCTTGTCCATAAGTATACAAACTTCACTTTGGACAGAGGCTTCATGAGAATGTCAAGAATATTCTCATCTATAGAGATGTATTGGAGTGTCACTGCTCTCCTTGTACCATGTCATATATATAATTGTACTTGATCTCAATGTGCTTCAATATATAATGAAAATATGGATTTTCATAGAGCTTCACATATATTTTATTATCACAATGTATCACGGTCAGTTCCTACGCCTGATCAAACAATCCAATGAGTAGTTTTTGATGCCATACTGCTTCACAACTCGCAAAACAAGCTACAATGTACTCTACCCCTGTAGTATTTAGTGTGACAGTGTATGATTCCTGCTCATCCAAGAAATCATAGTGGAGCCCAAACTAAAGAAAAATCCTAATGTACTTCTCCCGTATTCTACACTCCCAACCTAATCATAATTAGTATACCCCTACAACTGTGCTTTATAACAAGCACACTTATTTTGTTATCCGACTATTCTGTCTGCAACACTTAAAAAATAATATTTCTTGTTACTATATCCTCTTGGTTACTGTTTGTATGACTCGACCCATTTCTATTGATAAATATAATTTTCATAATAGGGTAAAAATGCGAAGGTAGGTTACACTTTTGTGAGAAACATGGGCAGAAAATTCATTTTTCCAAAAATTCGGCCAAACTTTTATAAGAGTTCAGCCGAACTGTTAGAAACTTCGGCCAAAGTTTGTAAATTAGTTCAGCCGAACTAATTTTTCCATTTACATTGACGACGTATTAACGACATGGGTAAACAGATTTTTGGTTAGAGATGGGAAAACCGACAACGAAATTTCGGCTGAACTAATAGTCCGACTGAACTTTTGAAAAGAATTTGGCCGAAATATTTCTTATAAATATACTGGCCCGTAGACCGCAAGAGGTTTCGGGCTTGTTATCGTTTTATGATCTCTGTCTCGCTGTTTTTTTGTTGCGCTGGTGTTTGCTGTTGCAGGGGCGAGGAGGTGAGGAGATTCGTGTTTGTGTTTATTTTTTATGTCTATTTTTTGTGGGTTTTAATATTTTTCTATATTTTTTTGTTCGCAGGTTATAGATAACATGCGTCTTCGATGATCTCCTTCCTTGTTGAGGCCTGCCTCGTCGTTTGTTGTCGTCTCGTCGTCTCCAGGTAGACGAAAAAACTCATTTCTAATTAGTTTGCTAGATTTCCTTGTAGAGTGTTTGTTTTTGGTTAGATTGTCTTGCAGAGTGTTTGTTTATGGTTATAGTGTTTCTTTGTGGTTCGTTTGCATCCTAATTCTATACCCAATTCTGGTAACGTTTCATAAAATACCAAATAAATTTAATTAGGTCTATCTGATAATATACCTAATAACTATCTCTAAAAGGTCTATCTGAAGACCGTGTAATAAATTTCAGATCAATATTTAATGTTCAGTGAAACCCTTGGGTAGCTCCTCACTGCTACAAATGAGAGATGTGATTGTTTTGGTTGTGAAGAGCATGCACCATACCTTACTCTCATTATAAATTTGTGCACTGTTTCTCACATTCTATTTTAACATATGCTCACTGTCCAAATTTATCAATGATTACAATGTAACCAACATCAATCACAGACAAATAATTTGTTATAACACGTATATTTTCTTCTTCATATGACACAATGATGGTAACATATAGGCTTCCATTGCCAAGTACTACTCCATTGTGTAGAAACTAAAACCTTTGTTTATGATAAGCTCAACTCGTTCATCAGTTGCCTTCCATATAATGAAACAAACTATGATTCAGCTACAGGAAATGAAAAATTAGCCTTAGATGAACACACATTAGCTACAATAGTGTGATCATAACAAGGTTCTATGTCTAATGTGTGACAACTCAGAATATCAGATGTTTCATAGGAAAAGTTTTAAGAAATTCAATGCTACAATTAAGCCACCGGTCAAGAATAGTGAAGCTACTTGAATTCAACAGAACTTCCAACTTCGATTTATGCTCAGTCTAGTTTGCATGGAGCCTTCAAAAATATTTCAGGACTTCAAGTAGCATTCATATTATGCATGCTAACCAAACCATATATCGTTTAGCAACTTGAAGATTATATCCGTGGAAGAGAGCTTCCAGACACCTCATCGACCACCTCTTTACTCATTCTCTTTCTCACACAAACAAACCTCAGAATGAGATTTAGTGGAACATGATTTCTGCTGCATATACAATGTGACGTCTGAACCTTGATGCTAGGTTAGATGGTTGTTTTATTGGTTAAGTAGAATCAGTTCAAGTAGGCAGGTTTGTTTTCTTTCTTTCTTATTCCTGAACTGAAGCTTCCTAATCTAGCTAGCTTTCTAATGCCTCAAAGAGTAGAGTTGTATGTGTTTTCCTGATGGCTGATAGCTCTGTTATTTCCTTCAACCTCCACAGATCCAATATCTCTGTGTTCTTCTTATGAGCACCAACTCACAACTCTATTCTTTCTTAAGCTTGTAGGTTGTATTTGTGTTTTGTTTCTTCCTCAGACCTTTGTTAGATTGTCTTTGTCTTTCACCAGAGTGTTTTTTGTGGTTACAGTGCCTATCTTCCTAAATACTCCTTCCTAATCTAAAACCTAAGTTTTTCTTTCTTATTCCTGAACTGAAGCTTCCTAATCTAGCTAGCTTTCTAATGCCTCAAAGAGTAGAGTTGTATGTGTTTTCCTAATGGCTGATAGCTCTATTATTTCCTTCAACCTCTGTAGATCTAATATCTCTGTGTTCTTCTTATGAGCACCAACTCACAACTCTGTTCTTTCTTAATCTTGTAGGTTTTATTTGTGTTCTGTTGCTTCCTCAGACCTTTGTTAGATTGTCTTCGTCTTTCAACAGAGTGTTTGTTTTTTGTTATAGTGTCTATCTTCCTGAATATTCCTTGCTAAGCTAAAACCTAAGATTTTCTTTCTTATTCCTGAACTGAATCTTCCTAATCTAGATAGATTTCTAATGCCTCAAAGAGTAGAGCTGTATGTGTGACTTTTGACATAACTTCATCAAACACTACCAATAGTTGTTTAAGTAAGTGTATAAAATAACTTTGCACCCCTTTCCACTTATTACTTCAATCATAAGTTTCTATGTGTAGATTTTAGGCCCACCTCACTAGATGATGTGGTGGTTTTATTGTAATTGAGATGATTAAATTACTAGGATTGAGGTTGGCTATTTAAAAAAAATTAACCAAAAATTGATTTAGTTATACTTTTCATTTTTTTGGACTCTTATGCATTTAAATTGGTTTCTTTGTGGTTTTTATGAAGTGTTTTTGAATCATAAAAAGTTTCCATTTCTTAGCGTTATGTCTTTTAGGTGAAAACATGGAATTTCATAAGATATTGTCCCTTTCAGAGGGACTTACAAAATATTATAGCAATTGACAATTGATTTCCTAGTGTACAATGGATTGAAATAGCTAAATATGGTTGATTCATGTGTACATAATTGTGTAAAATGGATTCAAATGGCTAAATATGGTTGATTCATATGTACATAAGAGCTTGTTTGATTCTTAGAGATCACTTTTCCTCAAAGAATTAAAAACAATGTTTTATAGGATGGATTATTATAGCTTCCTTATTGTCTATTTCCTATAGTAAATGCACACAAATTTTCTTCTACCTTTTTATGGAAGTGAAAAAATATTGATTCCTTATAAGTTGATATAATTAAATTGGATAACTTTGATATTGGTTGGAAAAATGAATACTGGAAATACATATGAAGTGAAACTGAATGGTATTCTATGAAAAAGGTGAAATGCGTGTTGACTATAGTTTATAATTTTATGCATTTGGAGGCATGATGTTAATAGGAATGATTGATAGAAATGGTTTATTCGAGTAATGAAGACCCTTGGCTTTTTACCATAATGCTACTATAGTTTTTCCACTGTATTCATATTTATGTTGATGCTAACTATTTTTTATTAATGTACCTAAACTTACACCTTCCATGATGCTTCCTCTCCTAGTGTTGTCATTTACTTTTTTAATCTTGTAAAATGTTAAAAGTGGAGTGTTTTATGATGTAATGGATATTACTAATCTATATTAGGTACATTTACTTTTCTAATCCTATAAAATGTTAAAAGTGGAGTGTTTTATGATGTAATGGACATTACTAATCTAGATTATGTACGGTGATATGATGATAGTGTGTAGGTTGATGTTCAAGTTGTAAAATTCTTGTACATATCAAGGATTAATGATAGAATAATCAAAAAATGACATTATTATATTATTAGACAATCTGTTAGGTGCAAAATCATACTTTTTATTAAGGACATAACTAAAGCAAGTTGAAAATTCCTTTTTAATGTTCTTAGCCTATTTATAGATGTCAAAGTAATGGTTTCTAGATGTGATTTATCCCATAAAATTTAATGAAAACTAAACTTTAAGACAAACCATGTACATGTCATTTCTCCCACAAACTCATCAAGGTGTGACTTTTGACATAACTTCATCAACCAATACCACCAGTTGTTTTAGTAAGTGCATAAAATATTTTTTCAAACCATGTACAAAATAATTTCTCCCACAAACTCATCAAGGTGTGAATTTTGACATAAATTCATCAACCACTACCACTAGTTGTTTTAGTAAGTACATAAAATAATTTTGCAAACATTAAGGCAAACTTTAAGGAAAACTATGTACATATCATTTCTATGTCATTTATCCCATAAAATTTAAGGCAAACTTTAAGGATAACCATGTACGTACATGTCATTTCTCCCATTTCTCCCATAAAATCAAGGCAAACTTTAAGGATAACCATGTACATGCCATTTCTATGTCATTTCTCCAATAAAATTTAAGGAAAACTTTAAGGATAACCATGTACATACATGTCATTTCTCCCATTTCTCCCATAAAATGAAGCCAAACTTTAAGGATAAGCATGTACACATCATTTCTCCGATAAACTTTAAGGCATTTTCTAGTGTTTTTGGAACCATGTACAAGTCATTTCTATGTTAATTCTCCCATAAAATTTAAGGCAAAATTTAAGGCAAACCATGTACATACATGTAATTTCTCCCATAAAATTTAATGAAAACTTTAAGGCATGTCAATTCTTTATCATTTCTATGTCATTTCTCCCATAAAATATAAGGCAAAATTTAAGGAAAACCATGTACATGTCATTTATCCCTTAAAATATAGGCAAGAAAAACTTTAAGGCATGTCATTTCTAGATGTGATTTCTCCCATAAAATTTAAGGAAAACTTTAAGGAAAACCCTGCACATTTCATTTCTCCCACAAACTTAAGGCTTTCTCCCATAAACTCAAGGCAAACTTTAAGGCCTAAAAACCTTGGTGAGAACCTAAAGTGGTTTAACTTCCATAGGATTTGAGTCACTCTGTTGAGTGTTAACTTCTACAAGTTCTAAAGGTAGAGTTTGTAAAGGGCCAGGTAACCTTTGGATCTCATCCTTTCTCAAAGGTGACATATCTAGTAAATGCCTCTACAGTCAATCTATGGAACATATCTAAATATAAGTTCTTCATTGTAATATCCATTTCTGTGCATGCCATTTCTCCCATAAAATTTAAGGCATTTTCTAGTGTTTTGGGAACCATGTACAAGTAATTTCTATGTCATTACTCCCATAAACTTTAAGGAAAACCATGTACATACATGTCATTTCTCCCATTTCTTCCAAGGAAAACTTTAAGGATAACCATGTACATGTCATTTCTAGCATTTGCTATTGTTTTTGGAACCATGTACGTGTCATTTATCCTATAAATTTTAAGATAAACCAGGTACATGTGTCATTTATCCCATACATGTGTCATTTCTCCCATAAACTTTAGGCAAACCATGCACATGTAATTTCTCCCACAAACTCAAGGCTTTCTCCCATAAACTCAAGGGAAAATTTAAGGCCTAAAAACCTTGGTGAGAACCTATAGTGGCTGAACTTACATAGGATTTCAGTCACTCTGTTGATCTAGCTAGCTTTCTAATGCCTCAAAGAGTAGAGATGTATGTGTTTTCCTGATGGCTGATAGCTCTGTTATTTTCTTCAATGTCTGCAGATCCAATATCTTTGTGTTCTTCTTATGAGCACCAACTCACAACTCTGTTCTTTCTTAAGCTTGTAGGTTGTATTTGTGTTTTGTTTCTTCCTCAGACCTTTGTTAGATTGTCTTTGTCTTTCATCAGAGTGTTTTTTTGTGGTTACAGTTCCTATCTTCCTAAATACTCCTTCCTAAGCTAAAACCTAAGTTTTTCTTTCTTATTCCTGAACTGAAGCTTCCTAATCTAGCTAGCTTTCTAATGCCTCAAAGAGTAGAGTTGTATGTGTTTTCATGATGGCTGATAGCTCTATTATTTCCTTCAACCTCTATAGATCTAATATCTCTGTGTTCTTCTTATGAGCACCAACTCACAACTTTGTTCTTTCTTAAGCTTGTAGGTTGTATTTGTGTTCTGTTGCTTCCTCAGACCTTTGTTAGATTGTCTTCGTCTTTCAATAGAGTGTTTGTTTGTGGTTATAGTGCCTATCTTCCTGAATATTCCTTGCTAAGCTAAAACCTAAGCTTTTATTTCTTATTCCTGAACTGAAGCTTCTTAATCTAGCTAGATTTCTAATGCCTCAAAGAGTAGAGCTGTATGTGTGACTTTTGACATAACTTCATCAAACACTACCAATAGTTGTTTAAGTAAGTGTATAAAATAACTTTGCACCCCTTTCCACTTATTACCTCAATCATAAGTTTCTATGTGTAGATTTTAGGCCCACCTCACTAGACGATGTGGTGGTTTTATTGTAATTGAGATGACTAAATTACTAGGATTGAGGTTGGCTATTTTAAAAAAATTAACCAAACATTGATTTAGTTATACTTTTCATTTTTTTGGACTCTTATGCATTTAAATTGGTTTCTTCGTGGTTTTTATGAAGTGTTTTTGAATCATAAAAAGTTTCCATTTCTTAGCGTTATGTCTTTTAGGTGAAAACATGGAATTTCATAAGATATTGTCCCTTTCAGAGGGACTTACAAAATATTATAGAAATTGGCAATTGATTTCCTAGTGTACAATGGATTGAAATAGCTAAATATGGTTGATTCATGTGTACATAATTGTGTATAATGGATTCAAATGGCTAAATATGGTTGATTTTTGTGTACATAAGAGCTTGTTTGATTCTTAGAGATCACTTTTCCTCAAAGAATTAAAAACAATGTTTTATAGGATGGATTATTATAGCTTCCTTATTGTCTATTTCCTATAGTAAATGCACACAAATTTTCTTCTACCTTTTTATAGAAGTGAAAAAATATTGATTCCTTATAAGTTGATATAATTACATTGGATAACTTTGATATTGGTTGGAAAAATGAATACTGGAAATACATATGAAGTGAAATTGAATGGTATTCTATGAAAAAGGTGAAATGCGTGTTGACTATAGTTTATAATTTTATGCATTTGGAGGCATGATGTTAATAGGAATGATTGATAGAAATGGTTTATTCGAGTAATGAAGACCCTTGGATTTTTACCATAATGCTACTATAGTTTTTCCACTATATTCATATTTATGTTGATGCTAACTATTTTTTATTAATGTACCTAAATTTACACCTTCCATGATGCTTCCTCTCCTAGTGTTGTCGTTTACTTTTTTAATCTTGTAAAATGTTAAAAGTGGAGTGTTTTATGATGTAATGGATATTACTAATCTATATTAGGTACATTTACTTTTCTAATCCTGTAAAATGTTAAAAGTGGAGTGTTTTATGATGTAATGGACATTACTAATCTAGATTATGTACGGTGATATGATGATAGTGTGTAGGTTGATGTTCAAGTTGTAAAATTCTTGTACATATCAAGGATTAATGATAGTACAAGCAAAAAATGACATTATTATATTATTAGATGAATGATAGTATAATAAAAAAATGACATTATTATATTATTAGACAATCTGTTAGGTGCTAAATCATACTTCTTATTAAGGACATAACTAAAGCAAGTTGAAAATTCCTTTTTAATGTTCTTAGCCTATTTATAGCTGTCAAAGTAATGGTTTCTAGATGTGATTTATCCCATAAAATTTAAGGAAAACTAAACTTTAAGACAAACCATGTACATGTCATTTCTCCCACAAACTCATCAAGGTGTGACTTTTGACATAACTTCATCAACCAATACCACCAGTTGTTTTAGTAAGTGCATAAAATAATTTTTCAAACCATGTACAAATAATTTCTCCCACAAACTCATCAAGGTGTGAATTTTGACATAAATTCATCAACCACTACCACTAGTTGTTTTAGTAAGTGCATAAAATAATTTTGCAAACATTAAGACAAACTTTAAGGAAAACTATGTACATGTCATTTCTCCCATAAAATTTAAGGCAAACTTTAAGGATAACCATGTACGTACATGTCATTTCTCCCATTTCTCCCATAAAATCAAGGCAAAATTTAAGGATAACCATGTACATGTCATTTCTATGTCATTTCTCCCATAAAATTTAGGGAAAACTTTAAGGATAACCATGTACATACATGTCATTTCTCCCATTTCTCCCATAAAATCAAGCCAAACTTTAAGGATAAGCATGTACACATCATTTCTCCGATAAAATTTAAGGCATTTGCTAGTGTTTTTGGAACCATGCACAAGTAATTTCTATGTCAATTCTCCCATAAAATTTAAGTCAAAATTTAAGGCAAACCATGTACATACATGTAATTTCTCCCATAAAATTTAATGAAAACTTTAAGGCATGTCAATTCTCTATCATTTCTATGTCATTTCTCCCATAAAATATAAGGCAAACTTTAAGGAAAACCATGTACATGTCATTTACCCCTTAAAATCTAGGCAAGAAAAACTTTAAGGCATGTCATTTCTAGATGTGATTTCTCCCATAAACTTTAGGGAAAACTTTAAGGAAAACCCTGCACATGTCATTTCTCCCACAAACTCAAGGCTTTCTCCCATAAACTCAAGGAAAACTTTAAGGCCTAAAAACCTTGGTGAGAACCTAAAGTGGTTTAACTTCCATAGGATTTGAGTCACTCTGTTGAGTGTTAACTTCTACAAGTTCTAAAGGTAGAGTTTGTAAAGGGCTAGGTAGCCTCTGGATCTCATCCTTTCTCAAAGGTGACATATCTAGTAAATGCCCCTACAATCAATCTATGTAACATATCTAAATATAAGTTCTTCATTGTAATATCCATTTCTGTGCATGCCATTTCTCCCATAAAATTTAAGGAATTTTCTAGTGTTTTGGGAACCATGTACATGTAATTTCTATGTCATTACTCCCATAAACTTTAAGGAAAACTTTAAGGCAAACCATGTACATACATGTCATTTCTCCCATTTCTTCCAAGGAAAACTTTAAGGATAACCATGTACATGTCATTTCTAGCATTTGCTAGTGTTTTTGGAACCATGTACGTGTCATTTCTCCCATAAAATTTAAGATAAACCATTTACATGTGTCATTTATCCCATACATGTGTCATTTCTCCCATAAAATTTAGGAAAACCATGCACATGTAATTTCTCCCACAAACTCAAGGCTTTCTCCCATAAACTCAAGGGAAACTTTAAGGCCTAAAAACCTTGGTGAGAACCTATAGTGGCTGAACTTCCATAGGATTTGAGTCACTCTGTTGAGTGTTAAATTATACAAGTTCTAAAGGCAGAGTCTATAAAGGGCCAGGTAGCCTTTGGATTTCATCCTTTCTCAAAGGTGACATATCCAGTAAATTCCCCTACAGTCATTCTATGGAACAGATCTAAATAGAATTTCTTCATTGTAATATCCATTTCTGTACATGCCATTTCTTCGATAAACTTCAAGGCATTTTCTAGTGTTTTTGGAACCGAGTACATTTCCTTTCTGTCATTTCTCACATAAAATTTAAGGCAAACCATGTACATAGTGTCATTTCTCCCATAAACTCAAGGCAAACTTTAAGGATAACCATGTACATGTCATTTCTAGTATTTTCTAGTGTTTTTGAAACCATGTACATGTCATTTCTCCCATAAAATTTGAGGAAAACCATGTACATGTGTCATTTCTCCCATACATGTGTCATTCCTCCCATAAAATTTAAGGCAAACTTTAAGGCATGTCATTTCTATGTCATTTCTCCCATAAACTGTAAGGCAAAATTTAAGGCAAACCATATACATGTCATTTCTCCCTTAAACTCTAGGCAAGGAAAAATTTAAGGCATGTCATTTCTAGATGTGATTTCTCCCATAAACTTTAAGGCAAACTATAAGGCAAACCATGCACATGTCATTTATACCACAAACTCAAGGCTTTCTCCCATAAACTCAAGGAAAACTTTAAGGCCTAAAAACCTTGGTGAGAACCTAAAGTGGCCGAACTTACATAGGATTTGAGTCACTCTATTGAGTGTTAAATTCTACAAGTTATAAAGGCAGAGTCTGTAAAGGGACAGGTAGCCTCTGGATCTCATCCTTTCTCAAAGGTGACATATCCAATAAATTCCCCTACAGTCAATCTCTGGAACAAATCTAAATAGAAGTTCCTCATTGTAATATCCATTTCTGTACATGCCATTTCTTCGATAAAATTTAAGGCATTTGCTAGTGTTTTTGGAACCATATACATGTCATTTCTATAGAATTTCTTTATTGTTTAAAATACATTTTTTTACATGCCATTTATCCAATAAACTTTAAGGCATTTTCTAGTGTTTTTGGAACCATTTACATGTCATTTCTATGTACATACATGTCATTTCTCCAATAAACTTTAAGGAAAACCATGTACATGTGTCATTTCTCCCATAAAATTTAAGGCAAACTTTAAAGCATGTCATTTCTATGTAATTTCTCTATCATTTATTCCATAAAATATAAGGCAAACATTAAGGCAAACCATGTACATGTCATGTCTCCCTTAAAATCTAGGCAAGGCAAAATTTAAGGTATGCCATTTCTAGATGTGATTTTTCCCATAAACTTTAAGGAAAACTTTAAGGCAAAACCATGAACATGTCATTTCTCCCTTGCATTTGCTATAAATGTTAATTTAATATATTTTATTGAATTTGTTTTTGTTTTTTTGATTTTTTTTTTTTTTAGGGATAAAAAAACCCGCTAAATATGGTTGAAAAATGGACATTATGCATAGATGTTTCTTGATATCCCAAACCAGGGAAAAAATTGATTACATATGTGCTTTACAGAACAACAAACAACGAGACATATTATATTGCATTGATAGAAGGCTTGGGAACAACTAGGGAATATGGATCAAATGGAATTGTAGTTTTCACCAATTCTGAACTTGTGTGCAACCAGATGAAAAGCGTGTACCAAGTTAAGAAGGAGAGGCTAAAACAACTACATGGAAAAGAAAACAATATTGTTAGACAATTTCAATTTTTTAGTATAAGACATTGTGCAAATGTTAATAAGTTAGTTGGTAATCTATTGTGTGGGGAAATGCCAATTCAAGATTCATCTATCAAAGATGAATTAATAGATGAATTAGTATTATACGGGGCAATCCCAATTCAAGATTCATCTCTCAAAGATGAATTAGTGTTGAGATGCTCTCCTTCAAAATTTATTGATGGAAATTGTAACATATCTTTGATATGAGTGTGTGTTTTTATTTATAAATGTGTAATTTTTAATGACCATGTGTCTTTTTCAATTATATACCAAGTGTGCTCCCACCATGTAAAGGGAAACTTGGTGAAATTCACATTTTTATAAAATTAAAATGTGAGGAGTTCAACAAATTTTTGTTTAAATTGAGTTTCACACATCAATTAGTGCTTTGAAAGTTCTGTTTTACATAATTTGTGTACTAAATTACATTATTTTTTTGAATCACTTGAATTTATTTTAAATAGTAATTTATAAATAATTGTAAATGTCCACTGTAGATATATCCATATATATCATGGAGGATGAAAGGCGAAGATCAATAGAATCCCATGCATCTATGAGAGAGGGGGATCATGGATTGAGGGATGTTTATGGTATTTAAATATAATCTTATCTCCATACATACATGTGTGTATACATGTTGAATTAATTTTTTTATTGACTATATATATAATTCTATCCCCATGTACATACATGTATACATATGGAATTGATTTTTTATCAATTTTGTGAGTTAAATTAGTTTTTAATAAGTTTCATTTTTTGTTTTTTAGGATTTAGGAGGACAAGGGTGTCTACTCCATCAATGGAGCATGTCCATCTTTCACGCAATCGTGGTATGGTTCATGCAATTTAATCAATAATATGTACATGTATTTATATGTATGAATGTATTTTTGAATTGATTATAAATTCATATTTTTTTATGAACTTTCCCTCTCGTCGCGTGAGGTTGCTGGTGGTACAAATTCCCCTAGAGTCCCATCAATAGGTGGTGGCCAATTGCATGAGGGTGGTGATATGCATTCCCCCAGAGGCCAATCAATGGATGGTTGTATTGGTTCTCAACCAATCGGTGGTCATTCTGGTTTTCAATAGTCTCAGGGTGGGCATGATGCTAGCCAACCATATCGAGGTGGCCATCAATCTGAATATTATTTTCATTCAATTTGTACAAATTTTTTTACATTTTTTTTTATTTATACATAATTTTATATATTGATGCAGAGGGTGAAAATGTTGCTCCAAAAAGACGTAGGACAAAACACGTTATTCAAGAAGAAGGTTGTACACCAACCACGACTTAACAGTCAGACATTTCCGATATACCTTGGGAATCAAATATGCAACAATGCACATTACAAAGGTGTCACCATCTTCATTCAAAATTGAAGAGGGATCTTGTATCTTTGAAACTCCTTGCTGAGAGTCGAGAAAGCTTGGAAATAGTTACTCACTCTTTAGGCGAACTAGTAGATGTGTACCTAAGGCTTGGGCCAACCACTGACACTTTTGTAGAAGTGATGAGAAAAATAAAAGAAAGAGTGATGGGTCCCGATACATGGGAGGTTGTTAAACAAAAAGCTACAACAAAAATGGCCAAGTCTATGTTTAATTTCAAAGAATGGATGAAAAGAAAGATGATAAAGGTGAAATATTTCAAGCACCCTGATATAGCTGGCCATTTGTATGATAGGCACCTTGCTGCCTATGGAAGACTCCCATGGAATGACAAGATTTCACTTTATTTTGCAAAATTATTTTATGCAGAATTATTTTTGGGAATGAAAGAAAATTATAATGAACTTCCCTCTGAATTTTTTGGTCCTGGGAAAGGTCATTTGTGTGATTGTAGGGGTGCTAAGCGTGATGT